>VZSR01001113.1:1760768-1789910 GCA_013398615.1 Brachypodius melanocephalos | reverse complement strand
CCTCCATTCATTCCCTCCTGCTTCCCTTCCTCCATTCCCTCCCGCTTCCCTTCCGCCATTCATTCATTCCTGCTGCCCTCCTGCCTTCCTTCCTTCTTCCCTTCTGCCATTCATTCCCTCCAGCTTCACTTCCTCCATTGCCTCCTGCTTCCCTTCCTCCATTCATCCCCTCCTACTTACCTTCCACCATTCCCTCCTGCTTCCCTTCTGCCATTCATCCCCCTCCTGCTTCCCTTCTGCCTTCTTTCCTTCTTCCCTTCTGCGACTCATTCCCTGCTGCTTCCCTTCCACCATTCATCCTTTCCTGCTTCCCTTCCTCCATTCCCTCCTGCTGCCCTTCCACCATTCCTTTCTTCCTGCTTCCTTTCCACCATTCCCTCCTTGCCTTGATCCTCTTGCTCTGACAGCTCCTCTTCCCAAATTATCTTCTCAGATACTTCCTTTTGGAGCAAATCCCACCCCTAGCTGGATGAGGGATCCAGGCAATTGCACTAAAGTAGGTTTTGCATTATTTCGCCTGGAAATGCACAATTTAAAGAAAAAAAATTCAACATTTGCTCAGCCCTGCACAGTTCCTTATTATCAGCAGGGGTTTATTGAGTGCTTGGGAGCTGGCAGCTTTAAATCTTTAATAGATTAATCTTGCAAAACCCTCGCAAGGTCGGGGAGTGCTGATGTCTCTGTTGTACACCTGGAGAGCTGGGAATTGAGTCTGGATCCAAGACCAGCAGCCTAATCACTCTCTCCAACCTACATGAGGATACCTGCAAGGATTCCTGTGAGGATACTTGTGAACATTCCTGCCAGGATTCCTGTCAGCATTTCTGTCAGGATTCCTGTCAGGAATGAGCCCCTGCTTGGGGCTCATCCAGCACTGTGTCAGGATGTGCCCTGCACTCACACCCAGAGCTCTGGAGTTTAATGATGCCCTGGCCAGGACCTCACAGCAGCTGGTAACAAATTTCAGCACAAATACGGCAGGGAAAGAGCCAGGCGGGCTGCAAGCGGTGTAAGCAGAGGATGAATTTTGCATTGTCTCTCACCTGCATGACAAACTGGCAGGTTTCACTCCCCACTCACTGTCACAAGAGAAGAACATAAGCAGGAGGCAGCTCAGGCAAGCGTTGATTCCAAACAGACATCATGCAGATGGTGGATGCCCCAGTTCCCTGGAAACATTCAAGGACAGGCTGGACAGGGCTCTGAGCAGCCTGATCTAGCTGAAGATGTCCCTGTCATGGCAAGGGGGTTGGGCTGGATGACCTTTAAATGTCACTTCCCACCCAAACTCTTCCAGGTTTCTATAATCCTAGAAGAGGAAGCCAAGGGCAAAGCAGCAGGGACTGAAAACCAACCACTCCCTCGACTTGGACTCAGCTCCTCAGCGCTTCAATCTCCTTCTCCAGCAGCTGCTGGGTTTTAATTACAATTAAATGAGCTCATGGAAAACAAAGCAACAAATTAGCACAAAGAACATGCTCCTTCTCTGACACCTACCAGGCACAGGGATGCCCTGAGAGCAGAGCAGAGCTCCCCACAGGCTCAGGGCATTCGGAGCGTGCAGCACTGACTGGAGAAGTTGCTCTCCAGCAACTTTTTTTTGTTTTTTTTCCTCCACCTTATGCCTGGGCAAACTGAGGGGGAGCGAATTAAATCTGTGCATGGAGTTCACTGCTCAGCCTTGAACATATCCCAGGAACTGACTGCCTGCACATTCCATCCCATGGGATATGCTGCTGGGGGCTTGGTGCACCCCAAAGGTGACAGCATTGGGACATGTCACCACAGGTGTTGGATCAAGGGAGAATCACACACCTCTGGGTCAGGATGGTCTCCTGGCCCTCCAAGTGAGGAGATCCGAGCCCCTGAGCAGCATCTCCACATCCAACATCCACCAAGCCCTGGGGCTGGCAGCCTGTCCTGCTGTGGAAGAAGTGTTCCATCTCTGGAGCACAGAGCAGTGTGTCTAATCCAGCTAATGAATTCTGCTGGAAGCCTGTTCTGATGTCATTCAAGGGGGAAGTTGAATGCCTCATATTTTGAAGTGATTTTAAATTGAGAGGGTGATACAATTGTCTTGGTATCAGCAGATGCCTCCCTCTGTCACAGGACAATCAGGCATTGAGAAGTTGTGTTCTGGGCTGGCTGCACTGCCCCTGATCAGGGCACTTGGACTTTTGGGGGGCTGATCCATCCCAGGGAGCACAGACATCCCAACTGAGGGATCCCCTCTGAACCTATGGTCCCACCAGCCTATCCACTCTCAAAATTGTCCAAAATCATGGCAGGATGATGGTGGGGTGGGAGAGCATCCTCCTGCCCTTCCCACCCAGCCTCACCAGACAGGGCTGTGGTTGGAGAGCAGCTCAGTCCCATGCCAGAGCCAAAGCCACCAGCCTGCAAGGAAGCAGATAGGATTCAGAGTCTGGTGAGGGGGAAGGAGGATTATGCAAAACAGCAGCATTTGGCAGGGCCAGAGCAGCAGAGGCTCGAGGGAAGGGAGGAACTTGGTGGCATCATAAATCAGCAGCAGCTGGATTTACAGCCAAAGCCTCTCGATGCTCTTGACTGCACCCAGCCTGGTTGCAGCTCCCACCCCAGCAGAAGCCCCCCAAGGTCACCTTCACAGGCAGATCACCAGCAGTCCCATCTGTCACTGCACCATCCAGGCTTGGCAGGGGCTGCTGAGCAGGGACCACCACCCTGCCCACCTTGTTCTGCAAGAGAAGTTTGTTGGAAGGGCTGGACAACTCCAGGTGATTAATTCAGGATGCAATTTGTCGGGGATTCACCCCAATGAGGAAGTCAGGCATACCCAAGAACTGGGAGCAGGGCAGGAGCTGACCTGCCACCCCCTTGGTCAGGAGCACATCATGGGATCAGGAAATGCTCAAGGCCAGGTTGGAACAACCTGGTCTGCTGGGAGGTGTCTCTGCCCGTGGTAGGGGATCTGGAATGAGATGAGGTTTAAAGTCTTTTCCAACCTAAATCATTCTGTGATGTTCCTTTGCAATACCAGGCAGAACCAGCCAGCCCGAGACTTCTGCAGGAAGCAAGGAGTTAAACAAAACTCTCCTGCCAAATCATTTTGAGTGCTTGGGAGAAAGGTTCAGATGGACTGGAGCAGACTGGAGAAGCCAAGGCCATCCTATCCTTTCATTCCTGATGGCTCCCACCTCAGACTTCTCTTTTGTGTGAGCTGCCAGGACCGCACAAATAAATTGGCACTGAGGTGCTAAAAATAACCTCCACCAATAGCTCCATCATTTATATCCATAGCAACATTGCTTAGAGCCTTTTCCCTGCCTGTGGGCTGTCTCACACTCGGCTCTGAATGCCAAGCTGGAGATTGGCAGCTTTCATAAGGAGCCAGAGCCTGGTGGAGAATCAAACGCCGGCCCTGAACGCGAAGAGGCTGCAACTTCATGCTATTATTTCTGGGCATGTTCATCTCACAAATAGTCTTTAGTCATCCACTATTATCATGATCATAAGCCTTCGACTCTGAACTCCTGAAGCAATAATAAAAGCCAAAGCCACTGGCATTTGTGCCGTTTAAAATCCACTTGCCTTGGGGAAAATGATCCTTTTAATGATTATTAAGCCATTTTTCTCTAGCGTCACCCAGTCTTGGAGCACTTCCAGAATTTATAAGTAACACACAACCATCAAAATGGAAGGGAGATGGTTCTTTTTATTACTGTTTAGGCCTGGCCTGCAGATCCCATCACTGCTCTTGTCTCTGCTGGCTTTGGAATCATCAGGTGGGCAGGAGCATCGACGACCACAGGAGGTTCCTCAAACAAAGCAAGGAGTCACCTCCACTGAGACCCTTCAGAAAGCTTATCCAGCAACGGATAAACAAGAACTCACACCTTGGGATCGTGCCTAGAACAACATCTTGAGCATTTAGAGAGAAAAACACAACAAAATGTCTTTTTTTTTTTTTTTGCCTTCTTTGATCAAAAAGGGCACAACAGTTTCCACTGCTGCACTGCTATGCCCATTACAGAAAAACAAGTCCTGACCTTCACGCCCAGCTCCTGCTATTCCTGATGTTGATGGCGGCTCCCTTCCAGTAGTAATTTCCTGAGCTGCCAGAACCGTGGCCACTGGTCAGTGAATTGTGCTTCAATGAGCTTGTTTTCCATCCATCTCCTCTCAGAACAGTGTAAGGAAGCAGGGCCAGGGCTGTGCCTCAGTGGGAAGTGTGTGGGGAGTGTCCAAGTTTGGTGCAGGAAGGGATTACTGGGACAGCTCCAAAAGGCAGCTGTATCTGCAAGTGCCCAAGAAGGATTTAGCATTTTGGTACATTTTTGTGCATCCTTGAAATTTATAAATAGGTGATTTGGAAGAGAATCAGGCAGGAATACCCAGGCAAGACTTTCTTCCCACTTTACCCCAAATCCCCGAGACTTTTTTTTTTTTTTTTTTAAAGGAACACATCAGGTGCAGGGCAGGGAGGTGGGGAAAATGGGAAAAAATCCACAAGGCTTTATTACTGATAAAGCCAGTGATGTACTCCAAATCAGGAGTGACAACCCTGAGTGAACACTCAAAGTTCCAGAGCTGGAGCAGGGGGAGTTCTGACAGCCCCTGCCACCCCTCTCTCCCTGCCCTGCAGCTGAGTTGTTGCTGTTTTCTTTTCTGCCAGCAACAAGCTACTCATGGAAATGCAAATCTGCTTTAATTAAGGAGGTTAATAAACAGCAATTAGGATCCCAGCTCTTGTGCTGCTCCCCTGGGTTGATCAGAGCTGTTAGAAGAGTGAGGGACATGCTGATCTCACCAAGCCATGCTCTCTTCTCCCACCCCTTTTCTCCCAGTCACACGATGTTCACCAAGGCAGGACAAGGCCATTTCCCATCCCAAGCCAATTCAGCTGGTGTTTGGCTCAGGAAGAGCCTTTCCTGCCCTTTCTCCTAAGCTCCTTTCATGATCCACATGGCACAGGAGAGCCCAGCTGATGGGTGCAAGGTTTTCCAGTAGAAACTTCTCCACCACCTCTTCCCTAATGCCCTGGAGAGCAATTAGTTTAATGGTTGCTTAATGAATCTGGGAGGGCATAGAAGAGGAACATCAGCTGGGATGGGATCCTGCTTGGCTTCTGCAGCAATCAGCCCTTCTCAGAGGCCAGGCTCACCAAGGAGATGGGGCAGGACCCTTTACATCAGGGATGGGGGTACAGAGATGGGGGACCCTGGTGCTTTGTGGGGTTTTTGCAAAAACCCAGCGGAGCCCAAAGCCTCCACTCAATGCTCTCCATCGCAGGAAGTGATGGGGCTGTTTCTCCATCCCTGCCCTTCAGAGATGGACCCCAATATCCATCCAGGGCTCCCCTAACTAAGCCCCATCCCCACCAGTGCCATGGGGTGCCAGCAGCCTCTCCTGTCTCCACAGGGCCCCCCATTATCTCCAGCACCCAGACCCAGCACGCCCTGCACGGCCAGAAGGGGCAGATCAAGTGTTTCATCCGCAGCACTCCACCCCCAGACCGCATTGTGAGTATCCCCCTGGGGCACGGCGGGGGCCTGGAGCACCTCGGGGTGCCCTCAGCTCACCCCTCTCTCTCTTGGCAGGCCTGGTCCTGGAAGGAGAACGTCCTGGAATCTGGCACCTCCGGGCGCTACACGGTGGAGACGGTGAGCACGGATGAGGGGGTCATCTCCACACTGACCATCAGCAACATCGTCCGGGCCGATTTCCAAACCATCTACAACTGCACCGCCTGGAACAGCTTCGGCTCCGACACGGAGATCATCCGGCTCAAGGAGCAAGGTGGGCACTGCCGGGGGGCTGCTGGGGCTGGGGGGCAGCGGGGATTAGCACCTGGCTGGGCTCTGAGAGTGGGGAGACGCTGTGAGAGGCAGGAGGTGCTCGGGAGAGCTCTTGGGATGCCAAAGAGGAGATTAGCAAGGATGGTAACAAGGCTCCAGCTGTGCTAGCTGTAGGATTGCATCCTTAGGGCACAAGATCTTGGTGAAGGGGCAGGAGCAGGGACAAGCCCTGTAAAGTCTCTGCTTGATAAGATATTCCTGATTTTACCGGTCCTGCTAAAGCTGGAGGGCACGGGCTGATCCTGCACCTTGTCCCACAGTACAAGGTGATGTCACTGCCCCAGAGTGGAGGATCATTTATAGCCTTGGAGAAGCAGGAGTGGCTGCTCCCAGCAGAGCCCAGTGCTCCACGGTGATGGGAGTGAGCAGGAGGAAGGTTCAACTCTCCATCCTGGCCACCAGCCACGATGCCAGCGTGTCCTACAGGGCTGGGCTCACACACCCGGCAATTCCCAGGGGATGGCCAGGGAAATTCCACTCTCGGGGCTCTCCACAGCAGGAAGGGAGATGGCTTGTGTGAGGAATGCTTAGCTCCTGGAGGAACTCCAGTTCTCCTCTATTTTATTAAATGCCAGGGCAGGCAGGTGGATTGTTCTCATTAAGCCGTGATTTATAGGCAAGGCTGGCGTCCAGATTAAATCAGAGCTAAATGAACCCCTTAAAATTAGCCTTGGGCTTCTTCCAATGCAAACAGAGCCAGTGGTTTTTCCAGGTCGTCTGCCAGTCAGCGGGAGCGCTCGGCGGCGAGCCCGGGTCCCGGCGGAGGGTGGCCGGGCAGCCCAGCCGGCCCCGAGCTCACATCCAGGGATTCCCGCGAGGCCACGCCAGGGGACAGTCCTGCCCTGGCCAGGGGACAGCGCAGGGTGACAGAGGGGACAGCCCTGCCCTGGCCCAGGGGGACACTGCAGAGTGGTAGAAGGGGACAGCCAGCCCTGCCCAGGCCAGGGGACAGCTCAGGGTGGCAGAGGCCATCCCCTTCATGGGGCCAGCCCCGGAGCCGAGGGCTGAGCGCTCAGCAAGGCTGCGGTGGGCGCGTGGGCTGTGCAAGGCTGTGGACACTTGCTTTATTTTCAAACAGGTACGGAAATGAAATCAGGAGCTGGTATTCAAGCAGGTATGGAAATCATGAGCTGACGGTGAATGTGAATTGTCCCCAGCCATTACCACACCTGAGGGCCCGGCCTCCTCCTCCTGGCCCGGCAGCTTTCCGTAGGGCAGGCAGGGCAGGAAGGGGAGTAGGGAAGCTGCAGGGCAGTGGCTGGGGCAGGAGTGGGGAGCTGGAGTGGTCCAGTCCCCCCTGTGCTGCTGACCCACTCTGGAAACCAGCACTTTCTTTGCCCCAGCTCCCCAGTCACTGGGAGGGGGATGCTGTTACTCAGGCATGTTTAAAATGTTGTGGAAATCCCATAGAGTGCTACTTTGGGACAAAAACAGAGAAAAGCAGATGTTTCCAGGGTCATTTGCAGACATCAGCTTGGTTCAGCATAGTGGGAGAGTGCTGGCCAGCATCAACTGGCACCAGAGCAGGTTTGGATGGATCTTGAGGCAGGTGCTGTGGGATGTGCTGCCCTTGTGGTTGCTCATCCTGTGGTCCAGAGCAGGATTTCTGGGGCAGGCAGCAATCTGCCCCTCCTCAGCTCACCCATCCCTACAGGACAGTTTACCATCCCCACCATTCTGTCACTGCCCCTTTGCAGTTACCTTTACTCCAGCCCAGGAGAGCCCTGGGCATTTTCCCCACTCCATTCCCTGCATGGTTCTTCATCATCTTCATCCCCATCACCACCTGCTTCTCTCTGAGCTCTGCCCTGCTCTGCCATTCCCCAAAGCTGAGAGCCAGCCAGCCCAGCCCTCCCAGGGCCTCCATGCTCCTGTCCCTCCAGCCCCTTGCTCCAGATTCCCCTGGGAAGGCTGAAAAAATCCCATGAGGAACTCCCACTGTTGGCAGGAGCACTGCCTAGCAGGTGGCCCCAGAAAATCCTGGTTTCTTCGTGCCATGGCTCAGCTGCTGTGTTGGAGGATGCTGATTTTAGGGTGAGCTTCTTGGAGCAGCTGGAGCCAGCTGCAGCAGCTGTTCCCTGAGCTCCAGCTTGAGGCAGCAGAGGACTGAGGGGATTTGCCTTTTCACCACCTGGGCACTCTCAGAGGTTTGGTGATGGATTGGTTCAGGTTCACTTGAGTCATGTCACCAGTGGCCCAGCTTGAGTGACATGTGACACATCAAGGGACCAACAGACCCAAGCAGCAAATAATCCATGAGCAAGCTACAAAGTGAGAAACGTGGGTTCTTTTTTGATCAAGTGTGAGCAGAGCCTAAACTCAATCAGTACCACGAGTTTATCGCCCTGCAGTTCCCAAATTAGGGCCCAGCACCCAGGAGCTCCACAGCCATGGCTTTGAGGGTCCCCTGAAGTGGCTTTAGAAGTCCCCTGTCCCACCTGGGAGAGTGTAAACAAGGAAGACACCCCTTGCTGACTACACAGTGGATGCTGGTGGAATGACAAGCCCCCAGTCCCACCAGTAGAGTGTGTCCCCCTTGGGAAGGATGAAAGGCACAGGTGGGATCTGTGGCATCAGGCCAGGATGGAATTCCTGCCAACCCCAGCTCCACACCAGTGGGCGATGGGAAGTGGTTCCTGTATCACCCAGTCAAGTGATAATCCCTGGGCTTTGCTTCTCAGCTGGGTCACCCTCAGCTGGGACATCCCCTGTGCCCCCAGGGTCCAGCAGCATTCATGTCCCCCCTCTGCACAGACCTCTGAGGAGAACCACCTCTTTACATACATTTTTCCATAAATTCAGCCCATCCATTTCCAAGGCAAGGGCTCCAAGGAGAAAACACCTTCCAAGGAAGTGTCCAGGAAAGTTGTGAGGACACATTCACCCACCTTATCTGCTCATCCCAGAAAGGGTTATCCTTCTTTTGCTTCACAAGATCCTACTGAGTGTTAGAGAGAGAAGGAATGGGGACCTAGAGATACCTGCATCTTTAGGGTAGAGGGTCTTTGCAATGTAGCTTTATCATCCCATCCAAGGAAGGCAATTTGTGGTACCCACAGTTGTGGTGTCCTACAGTGTGAGTGCTGCCCCTCCTTAATCCAACCCAACACTCACTGTAAAGTCAGAGTTGTGCTTGGAGGAACTGGAGAGACAGAGCAGGGAGTTAAAAAGGCTTTGGGGCTCCAAACCTGACCCTCTCACCATAAATGTGATTTTCCATTCTGCCCTCCCCACACCTCACAACCTGCTGCCAGGGCCGGTGTAGATAAATCAGCTTTGCTGGCTGAGCCACAGCCCAAAAACCCAACCAGGAACTTGGTGACAGAGTTCTTGTAGGCAGAAGGATGTGAGGATGCATCCCTTGCTCTGCCTTCCCCAGACCCTGCCCACACATCCCACCCTGCAGTGCTCAGCTCCAGCATGGGCCATCCCTCCTGTCCCAGTCTTTGTAGCACCCTCAGGAGTTTGGGAAGGACAACAGTTGATAAGGCACAGGAGAAGGCAGGAAAATGGAGTATAAAATAGGCAGGGGCTGTGAATGATGGCTTGGGTTAAGCCATCCATCAGCCTGCTCAGATGTCATTTCTCTTTCTTAATAATATTAACACACGATCTTCTATTGCACTTCATCCTTTATAAAGCTCATTCATTAACCCACAGGGCACTAACAAGAGCAGTTGCTGATCTGCTCCCAGGGTAAACTGAGGCACAGAGCAAGCAGGGTTGTACAAACTGCAGCGTCCCACGGGCAGCCTGTGCCGACATCACCACGCAGGGACGGGGAGCAGGGAAGGAGGCCCCAAAACCCCCCCTGGGCTCATCCCTGAGCCTCTTGCCAGTAGCCAGGGGTGGGTCCCTGGGGGAAAAGGCCCCTGTGTGACCTTCGTCCCTCTTCATGCTCCCTCTCCTTCCTCTTGCAGAGTCGGTGCCCATGGCAGTGATCATCGGCGTGGCCGTGGGGGCCGGCGTGGCGTTCCTGGTGCTGATGGCCACCATCGTCGCCTTCTGCTGCGCCCGCTCCCAGAGGAGTAAGTGTCACCCCCTCTGTGACACCCCTTTGGAAGGGCTGGGGAGAGAACTCTGGGGAGAGGGTGAATCTGGTGGAGCAGGGAGAAATCAGAGTTTACTGGCACGATTTACTGAATTTGCTTCTCCGCACAAGCTGCTTCTCGTGTTGATCCACCAATGGTTTGCTGCAAGCGGCAGCCCTTGGGAAAAGGGGAGGGTTTGTGGAAAACATGCCAGGGTAACTGCTTTAGCAGCACAGGCAGCTCAGAAGGTGTGCAGGGGACCTCTTAATCTCTCCCTTGGAGAAATCCTGAGGTCCAAGAGGGAGAAGCACTCTCACTGTGCCACATCGGTGCTTAAAAACCCTCCACAGTTCTGCTTCTAATTCCAGTTTTCCTGACATGCATATTCCTGGCAGGAATGACAGCCAGCTGAGGGGGTTTTTCATGGGACTTGTGCATTTTAGAGCCTGGCTGCACTGGGAGTACAAGTTAAAGTGACATTAGAGACACAGGTAGAGGAGGAGGAGGGAGAAACAGTGTGGCATTGTCTGGCCTCATTAAAAAGACACCAGGAAATTAAAGGAGGATCGTTGGCTCTGTGAAAAGGCACCAAACCAGGAAGGAGAAGAGTGTGATTGTCTAGAGCATTCCAAGCCTCTGGGGAGAGGAGGAGATCCTTGGCACTGCTCCCGGCTCATGAGACGCGTGGTGCGGATTCTGGGATGCCAAACTCCCCACGTGTGTGCCAGAAAACCCAGTTGTTGCTCTTTTATTTTTCCCCCCTTGATGCTTTACAAAGCCATCAAAGACACCAGGCTGCTTCTGGATTCAGTGAGGACACACGGCCCCCCACTGCAGAAATGTGTTTAATTTTCAGCGTGATAATGATGCCTATTCCTGTTTTATCCCATTTTTTTTTTTTTTTTGAACTCTCACAACCTCCATTAGCAAGAATTAATGAATTAAACAGTGGAAGTAATTTACCTTGCTTTTTGAGGAAGGATTGCTGATGGACAGGACCCAAGACCAGGCCAGTTTGATGTCATGGAGGTCATTTGGCAGCAAGGGACAATGCAAGCACCTGAAGGAAGCGGGACCAAGCCGTGTTCGCATGTCCATGGGCTGTTTTTTCCCCATGCCACATCCTTCAGAGAAACAGAGAGCCTGTGGTTCATTATTTCCCTCTCGTTTGATGGAACCAGATGGTGCAGGGCTCTTTACGGGACACACGATTTCACAGGAACACCATGACAACGGATCCCAGACGTGGTGAAAACACCAGGATTTCGACCCTGACAAGCTGGAGGCATGCAAGGATGGGCTGCTCTTCAAGGGGAAAGCCAGGAGGGGACAAGGCCATCCCAGCCACATGCCTTGTGTTATTTATCCCATTGATAAATCAGGAAGAAGAGGCATTTTCCTCACCAGGGCTGGGAAAATAGGTTCTGGAAAGAGGGCACTGGGGGCGTGGTGGCAGGGTTTGAAGTCCCTTTTCTCCACTGTGCTTGTAGTGCTATCCCATTTAGAAAAGGTGTTTGGGTCTCTGATACACCAGAGGATGCTGGATTTGGGCATCTTCCCTGCTCTGCTGCTCCTCTGGCACTGTGATTCCCTGGGGAGAGGTCAGCAGCATCCCCAGGCCAGGGCAGGAGTCCCTGTGCTCCCTACAAGGCTTCCTGGCCACTTCTATTTGGGATCAGAATAAGTAAGAGATCACCCAAGAGGTCAGTAAAGATCCCTGCCTTGATCTCCCTTCCCTCCCCAAAACTTTATGGGAAGAGCCAGACCCAGCAGGGAACAGCAGTAAATCCAGAGTGCAGGTGGGATTCTCCAGCCTGAGATCCATGCATGGGGTGCTGGTGGCACTGAGGCCACTCAGTTCCCCTTTTCCTGGCTCCAAAAGCCACTGGAAGCTACCAAAAGAGAGCCTGTCCCTGGGTTTGGGGGGAACTGGGAGCATCAGCAGCTGAACCAGAGCCCAGTGACACTCAGGGTGCAGAGCCCTGCAGGGAAGGACTTGGATGTGCCAGGTGGATGGGCTTTTACCCCAGTTTTGAGGTGCTGATGCCAACTGAATGCTGTGGCCACTGTCTCTGGTGGCAGGAGGGTAGGAACCCCAGGAGGAAAGGTGAAGAAAGGATTTCATCACTGTTAGTGGTGTGCAATGTGCAGAGTAATTACAGAGATCAGCTCAGGAATTGACAGAGCACTTGGATATCAGGAGAAGGACTCATTTCCTGCCAGGATGGCTGCAGATTCCTCTCCCAAGACAAATTCTGGAGCGTTGTGCCATCATTTACAACAACAACCTGGTGCAGGCTGCAGGAACAGTTGTGTCGAGGGGACACAGTGACCCAGCAGTAACTCTGGAGAAGGAACCTCCTGACCCAGCCACTGCCCACAGCTAACAGCAATGGGGGAGGCAATTCCTGACCATGTTTTGGGAAAATGCAGCAAAATAAAAAAGACCAGGTGCAGACACACCGAGCCTGGAGGCTCTGGAAAAGAAAAAAAAAAAACACATTTACTGCACATCTGCTGTTATATCTTCAGTGACTTAACAGCCCAGAGTTATGTAAGGGGGAACACTCCTGGGAGAGGAGCTGCAAGACACTGATTAGCTTCTCCTTGTGATTAAAGACAGAGCTCCAGCACCAGGAACGTGATCCCACCACGACAACATTAAAAAATAAGCTGTGGTGACTTCCCAGTGAAAGGCTTTGCCTTGTGCCCTGAGACATGGAGAGGTCTGGGGGCTGTGGGCGGGGAGGACAGGGAGAGATGAATTCAAGGACAGAGCTTCGAGCTGGTGTGGGTTACATCATTCCGTTTGGTTTAGAGATAAAACTCCCGGGGGTGTCCAGCCTTTTCTGGACTGATCCCCGCAATCCCATCTTGGCAGAGCGCTGCTGCATCCGTCAGCTGGAGGCAGATCTGACAAACCAGCGGTTCAAGGCAGGTTTTGGGCTGGCACAGCCATCCTGGGAGGTGAGAGCCACATCCGTGGCTCGGGGCCGGCTTCAAAGCTGTTGAGGTCTCGCTGCTCAGATTTGCCTCCGTCTCTGCTTTTCATCTCGGCTTTGCGCCGCCGTTCTGCTCCCGCTGCTCCTCGGCTGTGGTTTAATTCTGCTAGAATGGCTTGTTCAAAGCACGCCTGACACCTTCAGGGGAGGCAGGGAGTCTCTCCAGGAACGTTTCTCTCTGCTCTCATTGTCATTTCCAGGCTGCTTGGAAATGATAAAACCGTCCCTGGCTACGTCTGTGCTCTTTGCTTGGCCTTTTCCATGTGTGTCTGCACCCCAGACTGTGGGAGGCTTTTCTCAGGGGCTCCCAGTGCCTGGGCAGAGATGGTCCATCCCTCAGGAGCAGGATTTCCTACGGATCAACAGGCTGGACAACGATTTCAATCCGTGTGGGAGCAGTTCTGCTACAGCCCAGCCCCTGGTTACAGCACCGTGAGTGTGGCAGAGGCCAACCGAGCTCCAAAAGGAATTCCTACAGGAGTCTGAGCTCTCCATACCTTATGGCAATTCAAATATTGCAGCTGCAGCTCTCCAGCGGGCCTTGCTGAGCCGGGTTTATTTTCTTTGGTGCTGCCAGGAATCCTCAGTCAGGTCCCTGCAGAATCTCCACCAGTCCCTCGGACTAACCCCCTTTTTCCATGTCCCTCTTTTCCCAGATCTCAAGGGTGTGGTTTCTGCCAAGAACGACATCCGTGTGGAGATCGTGCACAAGGAGCCGGCCTCGGGCAGGGAGGCAGAGGAGCACCCGACCATCAAGCAGCTGATGGTAAGGAATTCCTTCTCCTCCCTAAGCGATTGCTCCGGGCAAAATCTGATGGTAACAAGCCCGCACGTGTCAGCCCCTTAATAACCACTCAAGGCAAAGATGCTCTTCCAAAAATCCTGTTCTCGAGATCCACATCCTCTTGCCGTAAAAACTCCTCGAGTGAAACTTGGCTAATGAGGAGGGAGAGCTGGGAGGGGTTTATTGCAGTGGCCCATCTGCCCGCCGGACTAATTGCAAAGCAAATTTGCCACCTCACAGCTGGAAAGCTGCAGAGGGCAGGGAGGCACCCAGCGGGAGAGCAGGAGGTGATAACGGGCTCATGAAGCAGCCACACACCTGCGTGGGCAGCACCAAGGTGTGTGCACAGGGATGGATGCACACCTGGAACGCCGGACGTGTGGGGCCACTCTGCACCTGGGTCTGTAACACCTTCCCGAGGCCACTGCCCTCACCCGAGGGCACCGACAGACACGGGCAGGGCAGGACGTGGATGGCTGAGATCCCAGGAAACCCAGCTTGTGCCCTGTTGCTGGTTCATCCTCACCAGCAGCCCCTCTGTGTGCTGTGGTCACTGTTCTCTCTGTCTCAGCCCCGGTTTGCCTTGGATTTCACTTGCTGGTGACAAATAGAAGCTGAAAAATGGCAAAGAAACCTGAAAAAAAAAAAAAAAAAAAAAAAAAGGAGATAAAAGAGCTGATGGGAAAGGGAGAAGGGATTGAAGAAGCCAGTGGCTGCTTTCTAGGCTGCTGGGTGGTTTTTTCCTCCTCTCTCTCTTTTTTGGGGGCAGCAATTGTATGTCCTGCCTGCAAAAGCTGTTCCATGAATGCCTGGTGGGAAGGCAAGGCTGATCATGGTAGAGTGGGTGGAATTGCTTGCTGAAATTGTCAGGATTGCCAGAGTATTTAGACAGCCAGGGAGTCTCCAAACAATGAGGCAGGAGGAGGTGGAGATCTGGCAACTTATCCCAGCACCACTGAGGTTCCTGTGCAAGACCCTTCATTCCCAACAGGGCTTTGCCTTGAGAAATCTGCAAATCCAAGGCTGGAAGGACAGAGGAGGCTGGGGTTGGGTTTGGAGCAATCTGCTGCGATGAAGGGGCATAAGAAGCTTACTCTCCATGGGACCCTGTACATCATCTGTGTGATCAGCAGTGCCAAGCCCAGATCTGGCTCCCACAGGGGGATCTGGGATCATCCCAAACCCCACTCCAGACCATAACCACCAGGCTGGGAGCACACAGAGAGCCTCAGCAGAAGAGAAACATTTACCACTGTGAGTGAACAAGGAAGAGGATGGTGGTGGGATCCTGGAAGCCATCCTGGGGACTTTCTTAGGTTATTGGCAGGAGCCAGGGGGTGATTTCACATCAGTCTGTGCCTTGGTGAGGCCAGGAGTGGAGCAGGGTGGAGCTGTGCCGGGCACGTTGCGATGAGGATTCTGTCAGGGTGGAAATTGTGCAGAAAAAAATGTCAACATTTGTTTGAGAGCTGGGAAAAAATGTGGTTTTTTCCCAGGGAGAGGTTGTGGAGCTCCTGGGTTTGTCAGCCAGACTGGTGAGAGGTGGTTTGGTCATGGTACAATGGAACTGTTTAAGTGTGAGCTGGGAAGGCAGAGCTGAGCGCTTCTGAGACACAGCAGAGACTCACAGCCTGGCTGCACTGGAAGAGGGCAGTTCTTCCCCTTTCCTGGCCAAATCCAGGCATTTTTTCCTGAAAATCCCGCAGCTGGAAATGACATCATTGGATCAGTGCTGTTCAGGAGCTGGAAGAGATGGTCCATGGTCTCTGACCCTGGTGCTGGCAGGGTTTGGTACAGCTGGGACATCCTACCTGCGGGGAGAAAGCACCAAAGCCCCCTCTCCTGCCTGGATCACAGCCTCCCCAACCTCATCTGCCCTCAGCAAGCACTTTCCCAGGAAATATTCCCCAATTCCTTCTCCTCAGAGTCAGCAGGGCCCCCCCTCTGTCCTTCATCCACATCTTTGCTCTGTCCAACAGCTGGTGTGGGCATCCTCCTGGGGCTGTCAGACACCCAGCCCTGGGTGCCAAACAGGTTCCTGATAAAATGTTCCAACTTTGTCAATTAAATGAAGTTAATCAAGTTTAAAACTTCCTCTTGCTGATGAGGAGCAATGAGACCTCTCCAGCAGAGGAGGAGGGCAGAGCCCAGCACCTCCCGACCCTCACCCAGGATTTTCCAGCTCTCCTTCCTCCCAGTGCCAGCATTATTCCCTCTGCTCCCCCATTTGCCTTCTCTGAGTGTCCTGTGAGATCTCCATCCCTTGAGATGATCTCCTCACCCTCTCCAGTGTTCATCACACCTTGCAGTTTAATAACTGTGACTGTCATTGCCATGCCCGGGGCTGGGGGTCATTAATGTGGATGTTAACGAGGAGCAGCCAGGCTGGCAAACAGCTCCTCGCTGCTCTCCATCCTAACCCAATCCGAGCCCTTGACTCCAGCACAGCCTGAGCTGCTCCTGCTGGATTCCAGGATCCTCCTGGCGCCGTGGATGTGCCTTTGCTCCTGCATTTCCCACCGTGTCCCGCTCTGCCGGAGCTCTCCTGGCCGCAGAGTGCCGGCGTGACTCCCGTCCCCCCAAACGCTGTTTTGTCATTCTCCAGCCATCTGTGACCTCCGCAGCCCACCGTGCTTTTCACAAGTAATTATTCATGCATCTGTAAATTCATTAACACCTCAGGATACGCGTCACGCTGGCTGATTTGCATATGTTCCCATTGCCTCAGCGGCGTTCCCACCCCCTGCTCCGGGAGATGTTCTGCCAGGCAGTGCCTACGGGCAGGGAAAAGGCTGCCAGCTCTTGTGGCTGCAGGCAAAAGAGCCTGCTAAAGGGTCTGATCCTGCGGAAAATAAACCACGACAGCCGCATCCTCCCTCCTGCGGGATGCATTGCACGGGCACGGCAGCTCCGGTGAGCCCGGGCTGTGAGGAGGGAGATGAAGAGCATCATCGGCTTCCTCCCTTACCACAGCTGGCTTTATTCCTGGTTGATCGGAGCCCGTGCCTCCACGCCAGTGAAATGGGACTGACAATCCCAAAGGAGCCATCCTCACTGCCGTGAGCAGTCAGAGACAATCCCAAAGTCACAGGCAGGCAGAGATCTCCATCTCTGGATCATCCCTTCCATCAGAGGGGATCCAGGGTGGCCAGGCAGATGCAGGCATCACCTTTGGTTCGTATTTGGAGTGGAACAGTCAAAATGATCAATCCAGTGATAGGTTTATCTTTTCCTGTGTCCTTAAACCCATCCCTCTGCTCCAAGGGCTGTTCCTTGTTTGTCCACAGCCTTCACAGGTGATCAGCACCAGGCACCTTTTCCAGGCAGGTGCTCAGCTCAGATCACACACACAGAGAATCACACACAGAATCGCACACAGAATCACACACAGTCACACACAGTCACACACAGAGTCACATACAGAGTCACACACAGTCACGCACAGAGTCACATAGAGTCACAGAATCACACAGAGTCACATACAGAGCTACAGAATCCCAGAATCACCAGGTTGGAAGAGACCTTCAAGATCATCAAGTCCATCCCAGCCCCAACACCTCAACTAAACCATGGCACCGAGTGTCATATCCAGTCTTTTTTTAAACACATCCAGGGATGGTGACTCCACCACCTCCCCGGGCAAACCAGTATTCTTATCACCCTTTCTGTAAAAAACTTTTTCCTAATGTCCAACCCTTCACATGGCTTAAGATGCCTGTGGAAGAGAGATCCCTGTGGCCCATTCTGGGCCAGACTCATTCCTACGTGCAGCCCAGTGGCCACAGCATCCCTTTCTGTGCCTTCCCCCCGTGGGACATGTTCCATGTGCCCGGTGGCCACTGCCACCCCCACCCTGGGAGGCACCGGCAACCCTGAGCTGTCAGAGCCGGGTCTGAAACAGAGCCAGACTGCATCTCCACAACATCCAGCCTCGCCCGGGAGGCCCGGGGAACATCCCTCCCTCACAGCCGACCCCTTCCAGCGGCACCAGCCCACCCAAAACTATATTTTAGGGAGAGGTGGGACAAGGCGCTGTAGCTTCTACTGTGGTGGGCAGCCACCCCCACCCCAGCTCACATCACTGGGCGAGGCCAGAGCCGGTGTTTGAAGGTGATAAAACTCCATCGAACCTCCCACAGAGGTTCTTTATTCATGGGTTTGTTCCCTCCCTGGGAGCAAAGTCGCTGTTCGAGATTCGTCATCACCATCCCTCACCCTGGTAACGTCTGGCCCGCACGAATGCTGCCGGGTGGCATCCAATTACCCACCCAGCCGGAAATATTGTAATTAAACCTGGTGCCAGGCGGGGGAAGGCACTCCGAGCCCGCCAGGTCCGGAGGGCACTCAGGGACCTGAAGCAGCATTTTAAAAAACATATTGTGTCCACTGATGAAAGCCAAGAATTTAATATCCTGTCGGCCTCTCCATCTCAGAGGCTTCGTTTGGTGGCGTGAAACGCGGGAGAGCTGTGCATTTCCAGCTGGACCGGGAGGCCTGGCACTGCCTGCTGCTCCCATCAGGGGTTTCCCTGCACTCAGTGACCCTGGGAAGGCGCTTTGGGATGCGGTGGGAGCCAGCACAGCGAGCCTGAGGTGATGCTTCAGGATCTGGAGGGGCTCCCTGCCTTTTGCAGCGGGGGAAACCAAGGCAGCGGGGTCAGGGATGCAGTTTGTCACATCCCTCAGCCACGCTGATCCAGGAGGCACCGGCCAGGTTTGGGAATGGGCAGGACTTTACACCCTACCTGCGATGCCTCACCCTTCAGGGGATGGGGAAGGCTGCTGGCGGTGCCAAGCAGGATTAAGTCCTGGCATGAGGTTCCCAGGATGGGAACGGCGCTGGGAACAGGGAATGGTGAGCACGTGGCTCTATCAGGCACGTGCATCCCAAGCCACCTGCACGACGAGGCCCGGAGCACATCCCTGCTGTCACCTGGCTGGGGAAAGCCACTGGAAGAGAGTCCAGCAGTGACACTGGGGCACTCGGACACCTCTGGTCTCTTTTTCTGTGTATTTCCCTCTCCTCCTTCATAATCCCCGTTAATATTGGTGAACTTGGGTTTACTTCCATCCCTTCCCGGTGTTTACTCAGTGATGACAAAGGGGGAATCACACTAACGAGGATCCCACCGCCCACTAATTAATGGTGTAAAACTTTAATAAAGTTGACGTTAATGACCGGCTCTAATGGGGGATTTGGAGGTTCAGTGATGCGATGGCGCTTTGTGGATCTCATGCAGTCCCCAAATCCACGGGGTGCAGCCGAATTCAGAGCTGGCAACCCTGGGGACAAGGAACATGGGGCTCAAGGAACATCCCAGTGCCTGGATCATTCCCACCATCAAGAGGCAACATAAAACGGCTTAGAACACCCCATCAAACCCGACATTAATTCCGGGGAGGTTTGGTCACGGTGGGACTGTCCCCTTGGCTCCTACCTCCCTTCTCCCCTCTCTATTTTTGGGTCTGGCCCCGCCCACCCGGGTCATCCAAACCAACACCAAAAAAAAAAAAAAAAAAAAAAAAAAAAAAAAAAAAAAAAAAAAAAAAAAAAAAAAAAAAAAGCCAAGAAGCGTTTTTTCCTTTTCATTCCGAGCTGGGACCTGTGAAACCCTTTCGATAGGGTTAACACCCTCAGTCTCTGCCTTTGCAGAGATGCTTTAGACGATCGAGGGGGTCGCCGGTGCTGGCAGAGCAAAAAAAAAACCCCTCCACGTCCCATTTTAGCTGCACTCGTTTAATCCTCGGCGACACTTGTATTTATCCTGGTAAATCAATGGCTGATACAGGCTTCCTTTTCCCGAGGAAAACTCAGGTACTTTAATTTATTGCCTTTAACAGGCACATCAAAGGCTTTCGGGAGATGAACAGCAAGTGCCGCAGGGTGAATTTCCACAGCCACTTACCATCTTAAAGAGGAGAGAATTTGGGCAATAAAAGGGGATTTTGGGGCTGATGTGGGGCTGTAATCTCAGAGAAACCGGGCTGGAGGCGTCCGGTGAACACGGGAGAAGCTAAAAAAAGGCAACTGAGAAATTGGTTGATAATTATGCTGCTTCCTGCTCAGCCCCGCGTGCTGAAGGAAGGGTAATTAAAGCCGTGGTGTAATTAATGTGCACCTTGTCCCTCCTCTCCGCCTCCCCCCGATCACAGCCAGCCTTCAAAGGAAAACTAATGAGGCGGCCAAGTTCAGCTGAGGAGGAAAGGATGAAAAGGGAATTAAAAAAAAAAAAAAAAAAAAAAAAAAAAAGGCGATTTTGGGGGTGTTGATTTGGGCAGGAGGGTGCAGCCCCAACACCCGCCATGTAAATAATTCGTTTTCTGCATCAGTCCGGCTTTTCGTGTCCCAAACAGGGAAAACTATCTGTAACCCAGGGAATTGGGTGGCTTTTGGGCGTCTGCTCAGCCCCACCGCCCTCGGACACCGCTGGGAAAGTCCTTGAATCCAGCTGGGGGCAACTTCCCAGTGCCCTGGGGCTGATGGTGGATGGGGAGCTGGCCCCGCATGGCCTGGGGGTGATGGGGTACCCGGGGTCAGGTGGTGCTTAGGATGCTGATCCTGCCTGCATCCTTTCCTAGATGGACCGGGGGGAGTTCCAGCAGGATTCGGTGCTAAAGCAGCTCGAGGTGCTCAAGGAGGAGGAGAAGGAGTTTCAGAACCTGAAGGTGAGTTGGATCCTGGGGTGTGCCTCTGTCCCCAGTGAAGAGATGGGGTCAGAGCCCCCTGGTCACATTCGGCAGAGGGGCTGCACCCTAGGGTGCTGGGAACCCCTCCCTGTGCCCACCACCGGGCAGAACCAGCTCATGCCTCACCTAGCACTGCTGCTGCCGGGCTGTCTGTCCTTGGGCCATGTCCCCAGTGGTGGCCTGTCCCAGAGGGCTGTCCATGTGCAAGGAGACAGGCTCTGGCATGCTGGCACTGTTTGGCGGCCCCAGCAGCTTTTAGGGGTAACACAGAGGTGTGGTGCCAGGACAGTGGTGTGCAAGGGGCACTTGTGTCCCAGCCTGGAGGGGGCTGAACAGATTGGAATCCACTGGTGGCACATGAGGACATTGCTGGACTGTTTGGTGGTTGAGGTGTCCTCCAAAGAGGGGCTATGAAAATGGGGAAGGGTCTGCAGGGGTCATAAGGGGAGCAGCTGAGGTGACTTGGATTGTTCAGCCTGGAGGAGGGCAAGGGGAGACTCATCAGGGTCTGCAGCTTCTTCCTGAGGGACAGCTCTGATCTGCTGTGACCAGCAACGGGACCTGAGAGAACAGCTGGAGCTGTACTAGGGCAGGGTCAGGTTGGATATCAGGGAAAAGTTCCCTCCCCAGAGGGTGCTGGGCACTGCCCAGGCTCCCCCTGGAATGGGCACAGCCCTGAAGCTGCCAGAGCTCCAGAAACGCTTGGACACCGCTCCAGGGATGCCCAGGGTGGGATTGTTGGGGGGGGGTCTGTGTAGGGCCAAGAGTTGGACTGGATGAGCCTGGTGGGTCTTTTCCAACCCAGGATTTCGATGGTTCTGATAAAGTCTCACATGTCCCGGGGTGGATGGGCAGGGTGGGCACCCCAAACACCACGGTCCCCAGGGAGGCCACCACCAACCTGCCCCGCTTCTCCCCCTCCCCAGGACCCCACCAACGGCTACTACAGCGTGAACACCTTCAAGGAGCACCACTCCACCCCCACCATCTCGCTGTCGGGCTGCCCGGCTGACCTGCGCCCGGCCGGCAAGCAGCGGGTGCCCACGGGCATGTCCTTCACCAACATCTACAGCACCCTGAGCGGGCAGAGCCGCCTCTACGACTACAGCCAGCGCTTCGTGCTGGGCATGGGCAGCAGCTCCATCGAGCTGTGCGAGCGCGAGTTCCAGCGCGGCTCCATGAGCGACAGCAGCTCCTTCCTCGACACCCAGTGCGACAGCAGCATCAGCAGCAGCGGCAAGCAGGACGGCTACGTGCAGTTCGACAAGGCCAGCAAGGCCTCCGCATCCTCCTCCCACCATTCCCAGTCGTCTTCCCAAAACTCAGACCCCAGCCGGCCCCTGCAGAGGCGGATGCAGACGCACGTTTGAGCCCCTCCGGGGGCGCTCGGGACCCTCGGCGTGGGCGCCGTGGCTCCGCGCTCGGACGGTCGCGCCCGCCGGCAGCGGCGGGGGGAAGAGGCCGGATCCAGCCCCACCCGGAGCGGGGCTGTGGGGCGGGGGACCGGCCGAGCATCCCCCCTCCCCGTCCCTGGTACATGCTAAGCACAACCCCGCCGAGGACGCGCTGAGCCCCGGGGAGCCGAGCCCTCCGCGGGGCTGGGGACGGCCCCGGCCCCACCGCGCACCCCCGCGCCCCCCCAGCCGCTCGCCCCCGCTTCCCGCTGCCCTCTCCCACCCGCCTCCTCCCCTTCCTTCGTGGTGTTCGGTGTCCATACTTATAGAGTCCGTTTCGAGGGGGTCGGGGGGTCCCGCCCTGTGGGACAGGATGGGGGGGACATCGGTGGGACAGGGACCCCCCGGGAAGGGCCTCTCCACGCTGTATCGCGGCACCGCGGTCAATACAAGAGGTGTTTCTCGTGGCACGCCTGGGCTGATGGCCACCCCGCGGGGACATCGGCTTCCCTGGCACTGTGCCTGGAGCCTGGCTGTGCCATGGCCTCCCCCTGGGGCAGAAATGGCCGCTGGTGAAGGGAAACTGAGGCACGGGGCAGCTGGGACCCCACAAGGCCGGCGTGGGAGCCAGGATATGGGGCGTCACAACAGGTAAGGGGATGTGGGGACACAAGGGCACGGGGACAGGCCACCTTCCCTACATCTCACAGCCCCAAAACTCCCTCACATCCCCCCATCACACCCCAGGAGTGCACAGCCCATCCCAGCCTCACCAGGACTTTATTGGGTGCCAGCATGAGCCCCAACACCCCCATCCATGGGTCCCCCCAATACCTGCAGCCCCACGGGGGCAGAGGGGACCCTACACCAGCAGGGAGAAGGCACCAGTCAACCCCTCCATGGTGGGGGGACATCCCAAATGCCCACCCCTGGAGCCAAGCACACACCAGCCCACCCAAGGCCTCTTGTCCCTGACACCAGTGGCATGCGGGCCCTGGGTGAAGGCTCCACCATAAATAAGATTTTAAATTAATTAAATTAATCTGCACCACCAAAGGGCCCTGGCAGACCCCGAAGCCAAGCACCCCAGGGTGCCCCCACCCAGGGGGGCTGTGGGGACGAGTCCCTACGCCAGCGCTAAGGCACAGGACAGGGCTGCCAAGTAAAAAAAGAAAGTAAAAAAAAAGGGAGGGAATTAAATATTTGAGGAGAGGTCCAGGGCAGGGAGGAGGCAACACCAGCCTCCAAAGGCTCCCATTCCCTGGGCGGGGAGGAGGGGCCAAGACCCCCAAAATCAGCCCCTCAGCAGGGCCCTCGTCAGTGTATGAGGCAATTAAAGGAAAGAGAATGTCCAGGGCTAGGGCTCCTGCCCTGACTCACCCCCTCAGGCCCGCTGGGAGGGAGGACCCCCCTACCCTAAAATCCCCCTCCAAGTCCTCGGTAGCTTCAGTGCGTCAGTAGAAAAGGCGCTGGGCCACGGCCCCGCCGGGCTCCTGCACCCCCCGAGAGCTGCCCCACCCCGGGCACCCGCGGCCAGCGCGGCCCCCCCAGCCCCAGCCCTGCTCCAAGAGTCCCAGGGCGTGGTGGCAGCGGTGACAAGGATGCTGTGCCCTCGGTCACTCCGGCCATGCCAGCGCTGTGTCCCCTCACTGAAGGGGACGGCGTCTCCTGGCCCCGGGGACGGCGTCCCTGCACAGCCCCGCCACCCTCAGAAGTAGGTGAGGTTCTTGACGAGTCCCAGCTCCAGCATCCTCTTGATGGCCATGGCCTCGTGTGACACGTTGTGCTCCGACATCTGCGGGACAGAGAGCAGGGGGTGACGCTAGACTCTGGCCAGGAGGGGTCATGAGCTTTCTTTCCACCCCTCCCACCTTCCCACCCGTCCACCTCGCCCACCCCACCAGCGAGAACTTCAGCGCCCCAAAAGCAGGGACAGAATCCTCCCCGCCCAATTGTCCACGAGCTCTTCTCCTCATACATAAACTGGGGATGGATCAACTCTCCGTGCCTCCAAAGACATTTGGCTACCAAGAGAAGTTGGATGATGACCATCCAAAGGTGGACTTCAACCTTCATCATGGGAGGGGAGTGAGAGGGAAGAGCCTCCCACGCCATTCAGCATCCTGGCACTGCTCTCCTGGGCTGCCATTCCCCATCCTGGGGGGAAAAATGGGGGGAACAGGGACAAAACTGTGGGGCAAACACTTACAGCCATGGACTTGAGCGTGATCTGTTCATAGTAGTGGATGGTTTGCTTCTTGTTGGCCGAGTCGGGGTAGCCAAAGCCCGCGATATGCACCAGGTCACAGAAGTGCAGTGCCAAGGTGATGGCCAGCAGCCCCGTGGTGGGCTTCTGGGGAACAGAGAGCCACAGCCTTCAGGGAGCTGCATGGAGACAGCCTGTACCCCCTCAGGGGGTGCAGGGGGACTGGCCATCCCCACCCCTTACCTGCTTGACCTTCCGTGGTTGCTTCATGGGGAGGTTGAGCAGTTTAGCAGCAGTTACTTCCATGTAGTAGGGATTGAGGACGCGCACTTGCTCCGGGTCGGCGTCCCAGATCAACGGGGGCTGTTTCCAAAACCCTTTCCGAACCTGCAAGAGGCCAGACGTCCCCAAGCGTGGGATGGCGTGACAGTTGGAGCCTGGATCAGCCAGGGCGGGGTTGGACCCGGTTCCCCACCGCACTCACCCTCTTCTTGTCATTAAGGATGGCCTCCATCCACTGGAAGTCCATGGGCTTGAAGGCCACGAGCACCAGCAACGTGTCGGGGTTGTTCTCGGTCCGGGGGTTGAAGTGGGCTGACTCCGGGTAGAAGAGGCGCATGGTGGTCTTGGAGCCCACGTCCTGCTCATAACCATGCACCGGGGCGTTGTTCAGCCTTGGGGACATCACAGGTGTCAGCCCCAGCTGCGGGTGGCACTGGGGAGGGACGGAGGGCCGGGCCCAGGGCTGTACCTGATCACGACATCGTAGGTGTTGATGGTGTCCCCCATGGAGCTGTTGCGGAGCCGGTGGCCGTTGCCCACCACAGCACACCTCCGGCACTTCAGGCTGCGAGAGAAAACCCTGTCTCAGCCCGACCTGGCCCAAAATCAGGAGAATTTTAACCCCTGGAGGGGTTAAACCCAGTGTTGCCCAGTCTCCAAACCTTCCCATGCTCCATCCACCACCCCTGGGTTGCAGAGGTTCATTTTCCTGGACCCACAAACAGGAAAATCCTTTCCAAATCCTGGGCCCACAACAGATAAATTCCAACCACCCTGCCATGAGAGCAATGATGAAAAAAAAGAAAGAAAAGCCCCTAAACCCACAGTGGTGTTACCTCTGGATGCTCTCAGGCAGAGAGTAGTGGGTGATGGACAGCAGGCGCAGGAGGACATCTTCTGCAAAGCAAGGGCAAGGACAGGATGAGGAGGGTGAGGAGGGTGAGAAAGGCAGCTCCTGTGTGGCACAACACTCTGAGTGCTGCCCCATCCCTGCTGAATTTGCTCCTATTGTTAATCCCAGTTTCAGGCAGATAATCTGTCTCTGGAGCTCAGTAAAATCTGGCCCATCCTAAACTCATTTAGAGGCACCATGTGCAACTCAGGGTGAGGAGAGACGCACTGCAGAGTCTAAAAACCAAGAAAATAGCTTGGGAATAGTGCCCAACAAAATCAGCCTGTGGATGTCTTTAGGAAAAGGGAAGTTGAAACCCCAGGAGCAGCACCAGGACAGACAGACAGACCCCATGGAGCACTGTCAGGCTTACCACTTCCCTTGGTGCCATAGGGCAGCTCGTAGAGCGACGGCGTCTTCGCCCAAAAATAGTCCTTCAGCTGCAAGAACAGTGGGTGGTCCCTCGAGTAGCTGCCAAGGAGCAAAGGAGCAGTGAGACTGGGATCAGGGATGGCACAGGGAGGGGGGTCCTGGCTCTGCATCCCCCTCACTCCCTGCTCCCAGCCCCAAAACTCACTTCCCAATGAGCTGCGCCGCTTTTTTTTCCACATCCCCAAGGGGACACGTTGTCTTGTTGTTTTCTTGCATAGGGAAATAAAAGCTGTAAAGGAAGAGGTTAATTAAATCAAATTATGCCTGTTCCTCTGCAGCCCCCTCCTGGCAAAAGGGACTCTGGCACCCCCAGGCATCCTCACTGTGGGATTCAAGCTGTGAGAGAGAGATTTCCAGCTGGATTTAAAGCTGGCACTGCCTGGGTATTTATCTGCTGGGCTTGCAGGCTTGCATCAGAAGAGGTCTCTCTTGCTCTGCTCATGAACCTCACACTCCACTCTCCCCATCTCCATCAGCATCACTGGCACTGGGAAGAGAGGGAGGTTTTCCCATCCTCCCAGGCTTAGAAAAGCATCAGCATTTGCAAAAAAAACCCCGCAGAGCCCAACCACCACCACACACGCAGGGGGAACCTCGTTTGTGTCTCCCCTTCTCCAGCAGCAGCCAAGGATGCTGCCACCTCCCCAGCCCCCTCGGATCCAGGGAATCTGCCATGCTCTGGCATCCCTGTGTGGGATGGGCAGGAAGAAGCTGCCTCCCAGGAGTGAGGGAGAGGGCAGGAGGGTCCTTTAAACTTGAGTAAGAAGCACTCACAGCTGTGTGTACCTGTCTTCCCGGTAGATCGAGTACCAAACCATCACCAGAAACAGCACCAGCACCCCGAGTATCTTCCCTCCTGCATGCCCAGAGGGGAGGGGGAGAGAAAAACCAACATCAGCCATGGAGTTTAGATGATTGATTGCTTGTGGGGTCTCACAGCACCCCCAGCTAGACCCAGCATGGGGGTTTTGTCCAAAGTTTAAAAGCGACTGTGACGTTTCTGTTTCCTCCTGCCTGCTTTGCATCAAAGCCTAGGCAAATATTCCTTCTTCTGTGTGCCTACGCCCTGTTTCTGTGCAACAAAGTCCAAGAGTTTCCAGGTGCCCAAGCCCAAAAATCAATGTCCCCAGAAATCAATGTCCCCCAGAATCAATGTCACCCTCCCCGCTGTGACCTTCTCCTGTGACACCCCAATACTCCATCGCTCATCTGGAACCACAGCAAAGCAGCATCCAACCCCCAGATTTCCAAATGCAAATTCCCCAGGCTCCCCATCCCTGCCCAGACAGAGGCAGGTGGGATCCGCTGTGGGACTCACGAGACTTGTTGATCATTTTTATCAGCAGGAAAGGGATCAGGCGAGGGCCGGAGCTCTCATTGTGGCTGGTCACCTGCAGCAGGAGAACAGGGAAAATCCATCAGAGCTGAACCTAAAACCCCATCCAAGAGGCACCACCCCCTGCCTGCCCACATCTTATCTGCGGACAAGCAGGTGCTAGGGTTCCCAAAAGGATTGATTTGTTTAAATTCACATTTCCTTGCTGCCAAAAGGTTGGTTTAGAGAGTTTATCAAAGCCAGGCAAGCAGCTGCACTTCCCAAGGAGCTTCAGCCCTACAGGTTAGAAGCCAAAGGAAAAAAAAAATAATTAGAGAGGAAAAACAAGCCCCCAGTGGGGTTTCAACCACGAAATGCCATGGAGGAAGACTTTAAACCCAGCTTAAGCATTCACCTGGCACCAGCAGGTACAAAACCCAACGTGCCACCACAAAGCCAGAAGGGACAGCAGCAGCTGAGCAGGATCAAACCAAAGAGCATCACGTACTTGGGGAACCTCCAACGCCTTGAATTCACCCATCCTGGCCCACGGAAAGGAGCTGCCACGAGCTTAGTGCCCACACAAACACTGCCCAGGGAAGCAGGGCCACTTTCGTCCTCCTCCTCCTCCTCCTCTCGCTCCTGGAACGAGGAGCAAAGAGCCATCGGAGCCATCCCGGGATGGGCTCATCCCACCGGGACACGGCAAGGACGGAAAATGAACTTACCAGGTGGGAGAGGCTTTGGGGGACAGGAGAGGCTTTGCTGCCAGGGGGAATCCTGCTCTAAGCCAACCTCAGAGCCCGGCTTGGCTTTGCCCCTGGTAACTGAGATCCTCCCAGCTCCGAGCAGCCACGTCTCGGGGTGTTCAATGCCAGCCAAGGGGAAAGCTGCACACGAGGGCTGGGCGGTCCAAAGTCTCTCAATCAGAGCCTGCCCATCAAAATCTCTTGGGATTAGTCACCTGCCGAGGGAGGGCACCCACCTCACCCCCTCCCTGCCCAAGGAAGTGCCTTGGAAGTGCTAACAAACCTGACATCTGCCAAACACCCCGCACAGCCTCAGCCAGCCAAGAACACCAGGCTTGGGGGCAAAAGCGTATCAAGAACGAGGAGAAATGGGACCAAAGATGGTCCCACAAGAGCCAGGCTCTTCCCTTCCATGCCATGGGCTTCTGAAGTTAAAAGGGCAGGAAGGACAATTAAAAGGCAATTAAGGACAATTAAACCACAGTAAAAGCAATGGAACGGGAGATCAGAAAAAGAAAATTGTGTCCATTTGACAGCAGAGGGATGGGGACAGGTGAGGTGGTCCCCTAGGAAAGCACCTCTCTCCCTCTGAACCACTTCTCCTTCATAAAACATGGATAATTGTGTCCCACCATTATCTGAGGGCTCCAGAAAAGGGAAGCAACCCTGCATTCCCAACTTACACCCTGGCTCTCAACCTGCATCCCTATTTCCAGCTCAACAAGGCCCTCCTGCTTGGGGAAGATAAAACCCACCGCTGAATCTTCAAGGGTGGGGACAGGGCAGTCTCACCTATTTACATGTCACAATTTCTTGGGAAAAGTAAAATTAGGGGAAGGTAAAAAGCAGCTTCTGCTTCCTGGGGAGTTTTGTTCTTAGCAAAACTGGCCACAAAAACCCCAAGGGGAAATCCACTGCCTCAGCTGGAGGCTGGGGATGCTCCTGGGGGGCTTGAGTAGCCCTGTTTGCCCAGGGCTGGGAATCTGCTGGGCATCAAGACCTGATTTCAGCACCAAATTCACCCCCCAGCTTCACCCTTGGGTGCTAGAACACCCAACCAAGCACACTTCACCCATTCCACCAGTGATAACACCAGGAAAATCTGCTCTGCCCACAGTGTTTGCCTTTACATACCAGCTTTTTTTAAACAGTATTTTTTGACAGCTTTATGATCTTTTCCCAGGCCTGTACACACAAGCTGGGCCTGATGCAAAACTTAATCTAAAGGCAAACACAGGAATAATCCCCGAGGAGAAGGAAAGTTGTTTAGAGAAGCGTTCAGGGAATGTGGAGCAAAACAGAGCACACCCGGCTGCCCCCGCACCCACGGTGCCTCTGGAATGAGTTCAAGCTCCCCACAGCCCTCCCAGACCCACAGCCCAAACCAGAGCAGCTGCTGAAAGCAGGAAGGTCTGAACTACCCCAGCCACAGCTGCTGGAGGGAGCGATGCTGAAGGGTCCTGCTGGTCCCCACAGCATCCCCAGTCCTGCAGCATCCTCAGAGCCCCCTGCAACATCCCTGTCCCACCACA
>VZSR01001113.1:1707165-1760668 GCA_013398615.1 Brachypodius melanocephalos | reverse complement strand
TCCCCTGCCCTGCCAAGCCCTGAGGCTGGGGGGAAAGTCCCAGCTGGATTCAGCTCCCCACACCTGGAAGAAGTGACTGGAAAGGCCCTTCTTTGATGTTGGAGGATGCACCCCCAGAGCACCGCAGGCTGCAATTATCGCTGCACAAACGATCCAAAAGCCCCACGGCCCGTTCCCCCTCTCCCACTCCCCTCCCCACCCTGGATTCTGGGAAAGCCCCATCCCAGGATGCTGCAGAGGCACCTCATGTCCAAGCCTCATGGAGTTTCCTTGTCTACCTCTGACCTGGAGCAGGGCTTTGCCTCCCAGTTTCACCATGTCCCCTGGGAGATTCCAGCAACATCCACACAGACCAACCCTCCTGCCAGGGGGGGAACTCAGAGAAGTTCATCCCTCTATTTCCATCCACCCATTCCCATCTCCCTCCATGGCCTCAGTGGCTCCCAACATTTCCATTTAAGTCATGTCAATTCACAAACTGGCAGCAAGCACCAGCCAAAAAAGAAAGGGGGAAAAGGAATTTAGAGGCACGGAAGAAGCACGGAGGTGAGGAGTGGTTATAAATTCCCTCACACCATCCCAGTATGGATGGATGGTGGTCCCAGGCCATCCTGGCAAAGCATCATGGACCAGCAGGCTTGGGACTTTTATGTTTCCATGGTAACCTATGGATTGGGAAAAGCATGACAGGAGGCAAGGACACCTCCCCTGTGCTCCCACCATCCCATCCCACATGTCCACGGGACACGGAGCCACCCACTGCCTGGTCCAGCTTCCCTGGGTAAGAAGGATGCTCACTGAAAAATCAGCATCTCTGACAGTTCATCCCAAAAAAACCCCCATGCCTTTATTTTTAACTGAAGGAGAGTTGGATAGCACCCTCAGGATTCACTCTCAGCAGTGGGAACCAAAGGGAGACAGACAGACAGACAGACAGACAGACAGACAGCCAGGACAGCAGAGACCCCTTCATCCCCAGCCACACCACCTCTCCCCAGCTTCCAGGAGCCAGCAGGGCAGATCCTGTGCTCCCTGCAGGACACCAACCAGGATGGACCCACCAGAAGCATTTACAGCCCCGGGGGGCTCCAAGCCCCCACCCTGTGGGTGTTCTGCACGCGGTGGGGCTGGGATGGCCGGAGGGGCCCGGCTGCCCCCCACACCCACCCTGGCACAGCCTGAGCACAACCTGGGAGGCAGCCAGGGGCCATCCTGCAGGGAAAGGATCCAGCCAACTGCAGGCACTGCCTGGGCTTGGCAGAGCATCAAACACACCCAAATCCCCAACCTGGCATCCCAAACCTTCCTCGTCCCGGCTGCTGCGAGCTCCTGGTGCTCGGGGGATTTTTTTTCCAAGCTGGGAAGAAAATCCTTGTGGGATCACAAGAACCACCAGTGCAAGCCCAAAAGGCAGCAGGGATCAGATCTGAGCCCCCTCCAAGAGATGTGGCATGGGATGGGGATGCTGGCAGGTACAGAGGGATACCAAGGGGGGATCAGGGATGCCAAAAACTGCAGAGCAGAGCGATGTCACGAGCCAGAGCTGCAGTGCTGGGGGCTGGGGGGATGAAGAGGGTCATGAGGACACAGCACTGCAAAAATCAGCTCCACTGGACATTGGGCATGACCCCACAGAGGGTGTGGAGCCAGCCCAGCCTGTGCACTGATACCCACATTTGTCCTATTTTAAGAGCCCTGCGAGTCACTTTAAAGGAATCTTTAAAGGAATCTTAATTGCCTCTTACTCAGAGAGCTGTTTCCTTCGCCGTGGTATCCCAGGCACACAATAACCCAGCCAAAGATTTACAATAAGGGAAAACAACCCCTCCTTGGCATGTGAGTCTTAACGAAACATTGACCCATGACCAGGCTGCAATTTTGAAGGTGGCAACAGCAAACAAGCTCAGGTACAACAAGTATTTCCACAGTGACATATCTTCAGGATAAATGCAGGCTGCTTTTGCCTTCCTGTGGCACTGTTGGTTTTAATGTGCTCCAGAGCAATTCAGACCAGCCCTGGCTTCCTCCTCTCCTCTCTCCCTATGTTTTTTTCAATCCTTGCAGCAGAAAAAAACAAAGGGATGGGACAAAAATCCCCTCCTAAAGCCCCAAAACACCAGCTATGTGGGTATACCTGAACATCTCACAGCTCTGGGGTAACCTCAGGCCATCATGGAGCTACAGGGCTACAGTTAAGCTGCAATTTTAGAGATTATATATAATTATTTTTATTACGTAGGTTTAATCGCTCTTTTGCTATTTAAAACACTAAAATAAAGACCTTTTCTTGCTGTATGCAGCTCGCTACACCCTGGAGGTTACAGCTGAGCTGCTGAGAAGAGCAGAGCCAGCCACAGGGTGACAAGCTAAGGAGATGAGGGCACTGATAATGAGGTCCCACAGCGACCTGTGGGATTTCACCCCTGATCCCCTGACATGGATGCAGCCACACCCTTCTCCAGCCTGCCCCGTCCAGCCCCCCTTTGCTGCCACCCTCACCTCGGTGCCGTGTTTACTCCCCGGTATCTCCATCCCCAGGGATCACCCAGGGATGCAGCAGCAACAGCAAAAGCGGCTTTGGCAACACAGCTTTGAACCCGTGTTTTGGGCTAAGGCCCCCAAAAAGCAGCGGAAAGAGGAAGGCAGTGAGCTGGGGGTGCAGGCAGGGTGCAGGCAGCCTCTCCCTGCTCTCCTGGGAGCAGCAGGCACAACATCCACCGGGAGCACCACTCCCTGACAGTTCTGGAAGGTAAAAACTAAACCACGGAGATGCTCCAGCCCATCCCCAACCCAAACTCAAGCAATGCCCCAGCTCTTCTGGGAAAAGGGATGCGAATACCGAGCCCCATGGCTGAGTTATCCCACAGGCAGCTCCTGCTCCCAATGGCTTTTGACTCTGGGGTTCCCTTTTGGGGGGCTCAGAAGCTGCCTGCAGTCGCCATCCCCCTTGCAAGGCTCATGTGCCACCCTGGCCCCGTGGTTTCTCCTCTGTTTCCTGTTTTGCACCAGATTCAGAGGAGCGGAACCCCCAGGGCAACCCCACGGCCGGATCTGACCAACCCCAAACCCCCGGGGTTCTTCTCTGCTCTTTTCTCCCCTGCTACAACAGGAGATTCCCAGCCAATAACCCGTTCCATCGCTCTGCACGCCCAGCATCACCTCCGTGCTCCGTTAACCCAGGCAGGGAGGAGGATTCCCATCGCAGGGAGGAGGATTCCCATCGCAGGGAGGCTTTTTCCTGCATCCCCAGCAGCGGGAGAGGCTGAAGGCAGTCCCAGCAGGGCGGGGATTAGCTGGCAGCAAGTCACGGCTACTTACGGCCCGTCCTCTCGGTCCAGGCGGAGCAGGAGGGAGCTCGGCGGGATCTGCGGGGCCGTCCTCTCTTCCCCTAGGAAAGGGAGAAGGGAGAAGAACATCCTCAGGGCTGCAGCCATCCGCCGGCTTCCAGGGCCAGCGGGGCCCCAGAGAGCCGGCACAGCTCACACGGGAGTCTGAGCTCCCTCCGAAAAGCCACCCACCTCCGAAAAGCCACCCACCTCCACCCAGCCCGGCCGGCAGCCCCAGGGCCGGGCTCCCCGCCGCTCTCAAAGGAGGAGGTGTGGCCGGATCCGAGCACAGACCTCGCCGCAGCTTTCCCCAACACCCCTCAGCCTTTCACACCGAAATCCCCTCCCGTGAGTCACTCCGGACTCTTAGGGAGACCCCAAGAGATGGAGCGGTGCCCGTTCCTAGGGAAAGGGGAACGCAGCTTTCCTGCCCTCCTGAGTAGAGAACGCTCCTTATCCCCCCATCTCTGGCATCTTTTCCCCTAAAACTTTCCAAACTGCACATCCTAGCCCAGCACGATAAAATCCTTATGATCTGGGAGAGGGAAAACCCTGCGGAGAAACCACACCATGCACAGAAACCCTCCTGCCATGCTGCCGCTCAGGGAAAGCCTCTCTGCTCTGCATCCCCAGCAATGTTCCCAGGTAGGGGAAAATGAGCAGCCAGAGCAGCGAGCCCACTGCTATCCCAGCCCCTGGGCAGCAGCTTTGCTCATCCCCTGTGCCCCTGGGATGGACGGCATGTGGTGGCTCTTCCCAAAAAAAAAACACACGAGAGGGAATGTCAGCTCATTTCAGTGCAAGAAACGGTGATGCAGGTGAGGAAGACAAGCCTCTCTCTGCCAGCTGCTCCTTAAGCCCTGGCAGGGAAGGTGCTTCCGAGGAAAAGCTCTGAAGGGCCAGAGGTTTCCCCACCTCTCTCCATCTCCTCCAGCCAGAAAAAGCAGAAGTGAGAGGTGCAAGCCTTCCCCACAGCATGCTCCCCTCTTAATATCGCATTAATCAAACATAGAGGGTTACATCCTTGTCTGAGGGGTGGGGGAGGAGACCACTCAGCAGCCTGAGATGGTTTCTCATGGATACTTCTAGCCAGGGATCAGGCTTTCTGCACGTGGGATGGCTCCATCCCAGCGTCACACTTTCCCTCTCCACCCAAAGAACCTTTGCTTCCTCCTTCCATCGCTGTTTGCCTTGGGGGACGATTAATCCCAAGGGCTCAGGGCAACCAGCAGCCAAACCAAATGCACTTGAGGCCACAAAATTCACCTTTGGCACTTTTCTGGTGTCTTTCCAGAAGCCCTGAATCCACCAGAGCATCCAACACTGCTGCCTCTGCCAAAGAGCCTTTTCATTTAGATCTGTGAATTATAGGATCCACTCACAAGGTTAAACTCTCCCTGGGGAGCTCCTGCTAGAGCACTTCAGGGCACAGCATCAGCCCCTGCCCATGGAAACGAGGATGAGGATGTTCAGAGCTGCCTGGGGGTTCCAGGAGGATCCTGCAGCCCTGGATGAGCAGGAGACTGCGATACCTTAAAGCACATCAGCCAGGCAGGACCCTGGTGGATCCGAGGTCTTGCCCTAAGCTGCTCTTTCCAGCTCGACTGGAAGAGCCAGGAGCTGGATTGCTGCTGGTCTTCCCGGGGTTGTTTTCCAGCCGCCCCAGCGGTTTCCCTGCCATGAGCCGATGCCATCAGTCGTTCCCAGCCCAAGGTCCACAAAAGTCCCATCACGGTTCCAGCGTCCCCCAGGTCAGGAGCCGCTGTCTCCAGCACTCGCCGCAGGCAGCTCAACCCATCCAGCAGCTGATCCCAGCAGGAAATGAATGTTGCATATCCCAGACCCCTCGAGAAACCCTCAACAAGCTGGATTTTGCTGCTTTCCTTCTCCAGCTGTGTTGCCAGCCTCAGTTTCCCTCTCCTGCCCATCAGTTTAATCATTTAAATAACAATTTCCAAATCTGAGGTGGGGGAAAGGCACCTTCTGCCTTCTCCCCAACATCTCCCTCTGGGATGCTCATGCCTTTGGGCAAAAGAAAACAAAAACCCGATGGGCACATCCCTTCCTGCGTTAAAGACTAAAGCCAGCCAGAACTGGCCCTTTGAGGAGCTCAGCCCCAGTGTGGGAGCATCCCGGCAGAAATGGATATTCCAGAGGCAGGAGGGGACACACACAGCGCAGGGATGAGCCTCCAAATTCCTCCTGTCATCATGCTCCCCATCGAGGACCGAATCCCCCCAGGGCTGTTCAAAGAGGGGAAGGGGAGATGGAGATGAGTCTCTGGCTCTTGTGCCCTCCAGACCTGCAGTGAGGCAGCCGTCCGTCCGTCAGTCCCTCGGTGCTCCATCGCCTCTGCCGGCCTCCCTCGGTTAAAATTACTTCCCGAGGGGGGAGAGAGCAAAAGCCAGGCTGGGAGGGGAATAAAACCCAGGTGAGCTCATCCTCCTCCAGAGAAAACGTCTCCAGCTGGCATGAGCAAGGTGTTTCCAAGCCCAGCACATCCCTCACGTCACCCCAGTGGCTGTGGCACCGGGACCAGCGGCTTATTCATTCAGCAAGTATTTAACGGGAGATAATCCAGCCGCTTCACAACCATCCTCTGGCCGAGCCAAAGGTGTAATTCCAGTGTGGGAATTACACTTTGGGAAGAGGTTTCGCTAATGGTCATCCCAGTGGATGCTCCCTGTTCAAGACAGCACGAAAGGGCCACCACCAGCAGAACCCCCATCCTCCAACCCTGTGTTTCTTTAATTCTATTAATAGTTTACTGAATTTATTAAAAATAAAATAATTTAATAATCCTATTTCTATCAAATCCCTGAGAATGGGAAGAAAAGCAAAGCTGCCCAGTCAAGCCGGATTATCCAAAGCAGCGACCGACCTAAAAATAAACCACTGCTATTTAAGGATGAGCCTCCCACAATAACCACCCCCGACCCCCCCAAAAAATAAATAAAAGGAAAAAATAGACATATTCCTAAGCTGGGGTGTTGAGCATCACCCACCATACTAAAAAAAATCCTATTTTGGGTTTATTTCCAAGCACAAGTCTGCACTTCCAAGAGAACAGCATCCCCACGCTTCGTGCTGCTGATTTCCAGACACCCCATGCAAATAAATAATTAAGATTTAAAGCTGCTTTTGCATAATACAGATAATCGGTCGATTTAACTTGTAAATGCAGGGGGGATTATGCTGCAACGTTGTTAATTAGGCAGCAAAGGGACCGGGGAAGCCCCAGCTCCAGGGCAGATGCTGATGGACCACCAGGATGCTGAAGAAGATGAATGTGCGGGGAACTTTGGCAGTGGGATGTGGTCCTGGGGCAGGTGCCAAGGCTCCAAAACCTTTTGTTCATCCATATTTTAACTGAAAATCCCCCTCAGCTCTTCATCAGGAGCTGCCCATCCCTGCACCACCCAAGCCCTCGAGGGCTGCCGTCACCCCACGAGAAAAAAAAAGGCAGTGGAAAAGGAGCCTGGGGTAAGGTTTCTGAGGACAAATCACATCTTTTTGTTGCATAAAGAGCCTGCTCTGACAGCCGGGCTGTTGGCCGCCCTTGGCTCCCCCACCCCAAATACCAGACCCCGCCCAGGAGCAAAACCTGTTGAGCCCGAATATGCCCGAACAGACAGTTCTTTGTGATTCTTTTTTTTTTTTTTTTTTTCACCCCCGTTTATTTTCTGGTTTGGAAGCAGCACTGGTGATCGCACAGGGATGGGCCCAAGGATTTCCCAGCCCTTGGCACTGCTCCTTGTCCGAAAGCAGCACCACATTTAACCCCTAAAGCCCCTCATTGCCCTTCATCTCTAACACCATCCCACTTCCCACAGTCTAGTTATGTTCATCATAACTACATCCTCAAAGTTCACTTGCATCCCCCCTCTCTGCATTTTTCTCCCTCACTTCTCACTTTCCACCTCATTTTTCCCCTCAGTCCTTCAGCATTTTCCTCTATTCCCAACACAGACAGGTCTGATCCATCCTCACGCCACAAAATCCCAGGAGGATCAGATGAGCCCAACACCACAGAGCTGCTCTGCTGGAGGTTTAATCCCCATCCAGGGGTGTTTTATGATCCATCGTGGCAATGCTGCCTGGGTGCTGGTTTAACACTCCTCGACTCTTGCTCAGCACCCTCCTGCCTCAGTTTCCTGCCATTCTGGGGCTCAGGGAAGCTCTGCCCCATTGGCAACGCAGGCAGAGGGTGCAGCAAAGGATCCCAAACCCCAAACTCCATCCCAGCTCGTTTACCTCCATTTTAAAAGAAATTTAAAACCCAGCCGATGTCGCAAGCAGCTCAAACCCTGACGGAGGATCCACCCCGGGGCTCCGGCTTGTGCAACACCGCGGGGTGAGTTCCAACCTCCCACCACTGGCATCGGGCTCTGGTTAAAAAATTAAGGCTCAGCTCACTCAGCCTGGCCGGATATCGGGATGTCGAATCCGGCCGGGAAAACTTTGGCGGGCTGGGGGAGACATTTTGCAAGGGGAAGAGCCCGGAACAGGAATGGCATCTGGAAGCGATTGGAGGCAAGGAGCCTCTCCCTGGCGCGGCAGGGAATTCCAACGGCGTGAGCTCAGGTTAAAGCCTCCTTCACAGACCCACGATTAAAGAGAAGAACCAAACTCCAGCGCAGAGATGTGTTTTGAAACCTACAAAAAACAAGGGAAATGAAGCCAGCTTCTTGCTTGGTCCTCTCTGGACGTGGTTTGGTGATTGAGGGTCGGTCTGACTTGCAATAAAAAGAAACCAAAACTCCAAAAAGGAGCAGAAATCTTTCCACGGATTTGTGGATCTAACTTCTGGTGCGGTCAGGAGTCTTCCTTCAGCACTACACCATCCATCCCTTGGAACCACTGCATCCCACCTCTGAGCATCCCTTGCCAGCACAGGCTGCATCCCATGATGGTCCAGGAGCATTCCAACATCCTCAGGATGGCATGGAAGAGCCGATGGAGGCTGGCAGCCTAGCTTGGATCGAGCAAGGAGCTGCTGCAGTGGGGAGTCCCCAGCCCCTTCCAGCGTTCCTTGAGTCAGCAGTTGGTCAAACCCACCTTCGCCGGACATCCCAGCAGAGCAATTGATGGCAGGGCAGATCCAGGTGGGATGGGCAGGCTCCAGCCCCATCCCGCTCCCTCAGCTCGCTGCTCCGGCCCCATCTCAGCCCAGAGGCAGCTCTGGCTGCAGCCCTGCCCCGCTCCCAGGCACCCATCCCGGGAACAGCCGGGAGCAGCTCAAGGGGCTCCGGCAGACGGACAAACCCATCCTGGAGAGCAGCTGCAGCCTGCGCCAGCCCGAAGGAAAACCAGGATGGAGAGCGGCTCCTTTGGTTTTTCCGTTCCCTCACGGCCAAATGCCTTTCTCCTTCCTCCAAGGAAACTCTCCAGCCCAACCCCAGTCACATGCAAAGGGTCAGCAGCTGGAAAAGCAAGACATTAGCAAGTACTGGGGATTTTTATTTCTTCCCTCCCAAGAAGACACAGGGTTTTCCTAGAAAAAGCTCAGTAAGCATGAGGATTACAGCTGGAGGACAGAGAAGTGTGAAAGCAAAGTGATGGGAACTTAAGAAACACCAAAAAAAAAAAAAAGAAGTTGCAACAAGCAGCACGAAAGCATCAAATCATTTCCTTTCCTCACTGCAAAACCAAAACCACTCATGCAAGTGTCCCTGGGGACAGTGTATTGGGAATGGGTAGAGTGGGATGGGATGCCAGAGGGATCCGGGATTCACCAGGATCCCAACCTCTGCAGGAACAGGACCACATCCCTGCTCCTCACATAGCCACCATGCTACATCCAGAGGAAAAAAATGAAAGGGAAAAAATAACATAATTAAAAAAAAAAAAAAAAAAGAAAACACAATAGGGAAAGCTGTGGAGAAGCAGATTCCATGCTGCCAGCCTGCATCAGCTCTGGAATATTCGAAGCAAAAGCAACGGGACCATCACTTCATCAAAGAGAATACATGGGATTTAGAGATATTGCCAAATAATTAATTACCAGGATTCAACCTGAGAATTGCTGCCAGTTGAAAACTCCTGAACACAGGCATGAGGAGGGCACTGGTCCCACATCCTGCAGCCTGGCATCCACCTCTGATGCTGGTTGCACGAATGGGAGTAACACAAGCTATAAAAATACAAACTTGTAGACATCAATACAGCTGCTCCAGAGTTCAAAATGGTTGTTTTCCCTCCAGGGTGGATCCTCCAGGAGGATGCTCCAATCCCAGCTGTGGAACAACCCCACTTGCAGATCTCCATCCCTTAAAATCAGTGTCCACAGACAGTTCCTCCTTTTATATTTACATTTGCAAAGCCATTATTCCTCAGAATTCGAGGGCTTGCTGGAGCAGCTGCTAGTAACTCCCTGCCTGAAGCTGGATGAGCAAGCAGCCCTCAAATGATGCAGATAATTAGGGACAGGGGTTAGGGAGAGTCCAGCAAAGCATGTTGATCCCATCCTACAGCTCACAGCGACATGAGGAGCTCATTAAACACTGGACACATCGTTAGGAGCCAGAGTAGGAAGAGGACACTTAAACCATCAGTTCTATCACTGATCCCAGTTCCTGGCCTGCCTGGGGTGCCTGTCCCATGGACACCCTTGGCAGAGACAGCTGGCAAAGCCTGGGCAATCCATCACCTGTCTCCAGGAGCATCCAGAGGGAGAATCCAGCAGAAAAGACGGGGAAATTCAGCAGAGCTTCCTCAAAAGCTCCACCACAAGAATTTTTTCAGCTCATCTCACCAAGAGATGAAGATCAGACTTGCCAAGCAGCCAGCATCAACCCACCAGGCATTCACCCTACTGATCCAATGGGAGAGATGGTGTCTGAGCTGAAGAACACAAAAAAAAACACCCAGAGGAAGAACTTTCCTTTGTTCTCCATTCTCCAGAACAATAAGACACCACTGGTTCACTCTGCAAAGAACTGACTTGAAAAGATCAATGGGGAAAGGTCCAGCTGGTCCTTTTCCTGCTGGTCTCAGGGCAAGCATCCTCATCTCGGCCTCAAACAATCCTGTCCCGTGGGAGAAGAGGGCTCCAGGCACACAGAGTGGGACAGGACAGGGTTTATCCTTCACAAACATGCCCAGATCCCACTGCCAGCAGCTCTGTCCACACCAACATTTGGGGGGGACAGGCAGGGACCCCTCCTACCCCTTTGGGACCACCAGACTACCGGAGCACATCCATCCACCAGTCAGAGGATGCTCAAGGATGGAGGGAAAAAGGCTCAGACCGCTGAAATCCTCCTCAGCCCGTTGTCCCACACGGGAGCGATGCCGTCCTGAGCTGCACACGGGGCACATCCTCCCCTCCCAGGGCCTCCGGGAGGATTTTCCCTTCCTTACCCCGGCTCCCGGGCATTCCAATCACCCAGACCCATCGCAACGAGCCCACCCCGTGCTACGGGGAGATGCCAGAGCCTCTCTTCCCGGGGCTGTCGGGGTGGGATCTCCTTCCCCGGGAGTGGCCATGTGCAGGAGCGATGCCAAAGGCCGTCTTTTCCCGGCGAGATGAGGGGGTTTGTTTTGCCGGGAATGGGGAGACAGCAGATGGAAGGGCACCGGGAGAGAGGGGGTTTTCCTCTCGCCGCTGCCCACACTCACACTTCAGGCGCTGATTAATCGCGTTAATTAGCAAATTAATAATCATAATTTAAAAAAAAAAAAATTACAAAACGTAGAAATAAAGCCGCTTTCTCTCTTTCCGATGTGCCGCGCTCGGCAGGACATCGATGCCAAAGGCGTGGGATGCACCGGAGGGGCTCCGAGCTGGGGTGAACGGGGGGTACCCCCACACCCCCAGCTTGCACCCCCCGTGCCAACCCTGCCTGGGAGCTGCCAGGCGGGCAAAGCCCCTGCCCTGAGCGCTCCCAGCGCGGCGTGCCCCCCTCCAGCCCCCCAAAAAACACCGGCGCTTGGCTTCCCACCCCTCTTCCTCTGCTCAACACCCCCCGATCGCAACCCCGCTTTGGACACGCGGACCCGGGGGACACGAGGGGACACGAGGGGACACGAGGGGGGTCCCCGGCTGCGAACTCACCATGGGTTGTGGCGGGGGGGTCGGTGCGGCGGGAGGATGCGGGGGGTGGGTGCGGGATGCGGGGCCGGCCCGGAGGGGCGGGCGGGGGGCGGACACGCTTGCGCACAGCGCGGGATGGGCGGTGGAGGGAGGAGGAGGAGGAGGAGGAAGGAGGGAGGGGAAGAGCATCCCGGGAGCTGGAGGCACCCGATCCCTCATCGCCGGCACGGCACGGGGGCAACAACGCCATCCCCGGGTCCTTCGGACGCCCAAAAATCACGGGGCTGGGGGCAGCCCCTCCCAAGGCAGCCCCCACCACCCAAAACCCGCCAAAATTGGCTCACAGCAAATTTTGGAGGGGTGGGCAAAGCTCACCCTGCTGGAGATTTACACTGAGCCAGGGGGTTTGCACTGTTCCCTCATTGAACCCCCGTGAGATGATGCTGGAAGCCCCATGAGCTCAAACCATCATGAGATGACACACAAACGCCCTGGGGATGGCATTGCTCAAAATCATCAACTAATATTTTAAGCGTCTTTCTTTTTTCCTGAAAATAAATTAATCCTCACCACGGGAATGCCCCACGTCAGGCCACCTCGCTCTCCCACGGGATTCCATTTCCATCCCGCCCCACAATACACAAAATTAGCAGTTCATAGCAGTTCAAAACTTCAGCTTCTGAAGGTTTTTTTTTTTTTTAACTCCCCTCAAAACTTTCTTCTTTTTTTTTTATTTCTGCAGCCTCAAACTCATCCCTCCTGCCCAGGGTGAGTTTAGCCAATCCCTGAGACAACGTGTCTGGTACGAATATAAATTGATAAAATACCTGTCGAGCTCACACATCTGATCTTGCCAAGGGAACTACATCAATATTTGAAGAAAATCCTTGTCTCATTCCTCATCGTCCTTAGGCTGGGGTTTCCTTGCTGTTAACAAGTGGGGCAGAGTTTTACCCGTGGTGACAGGCAAACTCGTCGTAATTAGGTTTTAATTGCCACGGGCTTGTAGACAATTTGGGATAATTAGTGGGGCAACAGCTCGGCAGGGATTTGCTTGAAGGATATTTTGACCCTTCAGTCTCATGGGTTCTACTGCTTGGTTTATTGCATCTGAAAATAATAAACGGCATTGAATGAAGCTCCAGCAATAATAATGCATTCCAAATGTCTATTTTTGCTGTGCCCTCAAGACAGAATATTAAAAGAGGCTGCAAAACTCCACTTCCCAGGATCTTCTCAGTCCGCAGCAGCTCATCCTGCTGGTGATGGTGGATGGGCTCATTTTGGGGTGATGGTCTCCATGCCCAGCAACCCCTCATGGCCAACATCAACAGGACTGGGAGCAGAATAAAGGTCCTTGCAGAGATGCGAATCCAGGATCAGAGATTGCCCAGACCTCTGTGCCAAGAGGTGACAGTGCTGTGGCTCAAGCATCACCGAGGTTTGGGGAAGCAATGGCGATCCCACACCAAGTGTTGGACACCAGCTCTGTCCATCCCACAGGAATCTCAGGACAGCCGCTTGCATCCATGGAGCAGTCACAGGGTACCTGTGTTTCCTTGGGTGAACCCAAAAACCATGAGCTTCCTGTGGCCACCACAGCCTCAGCAGACAAGAGAATATTAAAGCCCACCAGAAAAGGGAATCTATCTGCTGCCATAGCAGAGTGCCAGGAGCCTTCTCTGGGTTGTTAGTCACTGTTAATGACTACACCCTGCCCTAATATTTAATTTACAGAGGATAAATTGCCAGTTGGATTAATTCAGCATGATGAGCACTGAGTAATTTGGAGAAGAAAAGAGGAGGAGGGGGGAAATGCTGGCTGTTTTGAGAAGTGGATTTGTAACGAGCTCTGCCATCACCCCCCAGAACTCACACTGACAGAAGGGTTTGGGGAACGCCGTGGCTGCCACAGTGCAAGACAGGAGGGGACTGGTGTCCTGCCCCACCAGGGCACGGGCAGGGGCTGTGCCATCCCTCACACCACAGCCAAAATGCTCCCCAAAGGGTGAGGAGGCCAAAACAGGAGCCAGGCGAGCAGGATCTATTCAGAAAGGAGCAAGGGGCTGCCCCCAGCCAGGCTCGCAGCATCTGCTCCACAGGGACAAGAATGTGGCAATTCATGCCCAGCACAAGGCAGCTTTGTCCTGGATCACCTCAGGCTCACCCTTCCTCAAGCCACAGCCTGGGAATGCCATCTGGCTTTGCAAGCCCAGCCCCAGGACCTCAGTTCATCCTTTGAAGGCTCCAGATCCATCCAAATGCTTCTCCCTGACCCCTTCTTTTGGGACAGGCAGTGACAGCCTCCATGCCGGGCTCCATGCAGCTCCCTGCTCTCCCAGGAAAACGATTCATCCAGCAGGAGCCAGGCAGATGGTCTGTGGAAGATGTGCTGCTTGGTCGTCTGTCACAGCCCTCTTGAGAGTCTATTTTCATGACTGAGGGTGTTTATTCAATACCTGAGGACCAGGGAGCCTTCCTTGGAGACAGAATGTGGTGTTTAACCATCTCCATTGCTAGGCTGGCCTGGGTGGAGACATAAAACTGGGATGTTCCCTCACCAAAGGAGACCAAGCTCCCCCCTTGGCAGAAAAAATGCTTTGGTATGGAAAAAAAATTCCTCCCTGTCCCTTAGCAATTTAAAACCTAGGGAAGGGGAGAGCCATGGGACAGGCAACCCCACTGACCACGTCCAGATCCTAAAGCTCCCCAGCTCCCCAAATCAACTGGTCTGCTCTGCTCAGGAGGGGGGTAGAGCTGAAGCAAGAAAGGCTCCTGCAGCAGATCACTGCAGCTTTCTTACTGTGGATTGCACTTCTAGACTCTAAGAATAATTCAGAAAATACCTCTAAGATCATCAAGCCAAACTGTTTACCCAGGAAATTGGAATTTCTGCAGAGAAATAAGGGAAGGTGGCTGCATCCAGCTGCTCTTCTTCTCCCTGCTGCTGAAAGGCACCAGGGAGCTGCCTGACCTGAATATTTATAAATGGGCTGAGCAGAGCCCCAGGGCAGCTCCAATGATGCCACTTTGCTCCAGCCAGCTCTGAGGCCGCAGTCCAGCACAACCAGCAGCCTGGAAAAAATAAATCACATCTGGGTTTTCCCCCATCAGCAAAAAAAAAAAAAAAACCTCTTAGAGCTCAGAATGTGGAAAGGAGCAAAGAACTGGGGTAGCAGCAAGATGGTTCCTGCAATTACATCCCTGGTTACCAATCAGAAACCAGAGCCCTTTCTGGCACCAAGAACTCATGAAGTTTTCAGAGGTTGGTGCTCAGTGGAGAAGCTGCCAGGGAACCAATGGCTGGGTGGTCAAGCGAGCTCCCTGCATACAGAGAAATTGGGTCTTTCACCACAATGGATCATTGAATCCAACTCCTGGCACTTGCCCATCCTGCCACCCTCTTAGCAGAAGGAAGAGCACAATTATTTATTTTTGGGGGGCCTTTAACCCATAATCCTTGCAAACCCTTAAGCAGCCTCTGTCACAAAGGGGCTGCCCCTGCACAGGAGGCTGTTTCAGACACAGATGACTAAGGAGCAGCAGAGGGGTGAGGGCTCTCAGGCTGGGGATCAGGCAGAACACACTGCTTGTCTCCACACAGCCAGACAGGAAGGGTGAGGATTTGGGTTAGTCATTGGAGTACTTTGGAGCAAGGCACCCCTCCCTGCTCAAGGAAAGGTGCAATCTCACTCCCAGGGGTAAATCTGTAGGAAACACATGAAGCTTTCTGAGGATAGCAGGGTTTTTTGGACCTGTCCATCTGTCTATTGCCCTATTTGGGCTGACATCTGGGGATGGGTGGAAAAGATGGATACACACAGCCACTCCCACCCAAACCCCTCTGCTCCTTGCATCCCACAGGTGCCCAGTCTGAGGTAAAATCCAGCACACTCAAAGGGGTTTATTCAATCAATGTTTTAATGGACTTGAACAGACAACACGGTTTCCATAGCAAAGGATCATCAGCCCCACCTTGTACAAAAACAGAGTTCAAAAACATAAAAGGAACACAACCGTAAAAAAAAAGCCCAAAAATGGGTATTTATTGAAAAAAAAAATATACAAAAGCACCTCTGCCTCCTCACACTTTTCCTGCCTCCTGGAATTTCTTAAAGAGGGGTTCATCAGCCCGCAGGGGGAAGGTCAGAGCCCGTTTCTGGTAGTACATGGAGTCCATGGCCAGGTTGTCAATGACATCAGCCAGGAGATGAGCTCTCTCCACGGAGCTGCCCGGCGCGTCGTAGCCCAGGGCGGTGAAATGCACGTGCAGGTGCTGGTAGGAGGGCTGGTAGTGCAGGTAAATCCGCAGCTGGGAGCCAGGCACACCAAAGCGTTTCACTATGGCCTCCTGCAGAGGGGAAACAGAGCTCAGCATTGACAAAACCTTGGGAGGGATGAGAAGGAGCATTCCTGGATGGCAGGAAAGGCATGGAGAAAGGTGAAAGGGAGTTTGGCGTCCTCACAGCGAGGGAAAGGGCGAAGTTTAGGACAGAGCTCTTCCCCATCATCCATTTCAGCCTCTGTGGAGATAGAGCAAGGCCTCCAGCTGCCCCACTTTTGTCTCTCCATGATGGGATGTGCTATCCACCCCGATCACTTTCCCTTTCACCCTTATCGCTCCAACTCATTGGAAAACTAACAGGGATCCGTTACCAGCCAGTGTAATTAAAGCTATAAACAGCAACGGCCAACTCCAGCACACTGGCTCTGCTTGCTGCAATCCCCTGACTAATCTCTTAATTAATCTCCCACCTTCCCTAGTGCAATTACTTTCCAAATTCTAAAGCGGTGAAAGAAAGAGAAGCTACTGCACATCCATCTCCCAAACACACCCTGTGGAAAAACACACCAGCCGGTGAGAACAGGCAAGGGAGCAGGACAGGGTTGTTAACATGAAGAGCTCACTGCTAACAGGCAGTATAGAGCATTCCTGCAGCACCTGGATGTGGCATGATCTGGGGAAGGTGCTGATGGAGAGCAGGAGCCAGAGTGTCCAGGCAGAGAGGGAAACACAGCCTTGTTTCATGACTTATTATCTCCTGAGGAGCAGTCCCCGGGCAGATGCTGTGCCAGAAAAAACAGGGAGTGCCTCTGCAGAGACTGCCGAGCTCTCCCTGGCCAGGACAGCAGCATGGGAGCAGCTTCACACTCACCTTCCCTTCCTGCAGGACGTTCCTCAGCAGCGGGAGGTGCTCGGCCGTGAGATCCCGCAGAGACTTGATGTCCCGGCGGTGCACGAGGGCGATCAGGTACAGGTCATCCAGCTGCGGAGACACAGCATGGGCATGGAGGAGACACGGAAAGAGCACGTGGAGGCGGCAGGGCTTTGCACCTCACACACCATTCACAGCTTCCCAGGCTGCTAGATGGGGTTTCTGGTGCCATAGAGGGATCCTGATGCCATACAGGGATATTTGTGCTGCACAGGGATTCTTGTGCCACACAGGGATATTTGTGTTACACAGGGATTTTTGTGTCACACAGGAATATTTGTGTTATAAAGGGATTTTTGTGCCATACAGGGATATTTGTGTTACACAGGGATTCTTGTGCCACACAGGGATATTTGTGTTATAAAGCGATACTTGTCCTCAACACCCACACTGGGCTGAATCTCCCAGTATGGGATGTGCTCACCCACAATCCCACTGTACCTCAAAGCATCATTTCTGGAGAAACGGAGTTTTGTCCAGAAATAACCAGAAGAGAACAGCCTCGTCCCAGCCCATAAACAGTGGGATCACAAATACCTTCTCAGCTTTAGAGGCAGCTGGAGTGACCAGCGTCCTCAGTGGTGCCCTTCCACCCTCACATCTTCCTGAGCACCTCAAAAATGCTTTCTCTGTGTGAGGCTGGAGACCAGGTGCAGGCACCCACCCAGGTATGTGGGGTCACTCAGCCCCTGCCAGCACCCCACAGTGACGGTTGATCTGCAGCACGCTCAGACAAGTGTTTACAGTGAATGACAGCAGCTAAAACTGAAACTGAGAATTTCCTCAGTGACTTTTGAGTCACATCAGTTGTATAAATAACAACTTTCAAGACCTAACTGGTCACTGTACAAACCCAGGGCAGTTAAAATATCTCCCCTGAGGAGCTTTCAGACAAACCTTTGGCATCCCCCGAAGTGCTCAGCATGTTCAATGTTTAACACAACAAAGCTGTGGATCACTACACTTTAAAAAAATAAAAATAAAAATCCCAGTCTCCACCAGCTCAGTTAGTGATTTTATAATATAAACACTGGAAAGCAAAAGGTTTGGATATTTGAGATCCAGCAGATCTCTTCAGGGCTGTGAGAATCCCCATGCAGCTCTTTGGAAATAGATGCTCGTCTCAAAGGATGCTCTCAGGACCCTTCACAGGGCTCTTGAAGCACACAGCTGCTCCTGCACCCAGGCAGCACAGCCATGCTCATGGTTCTGTTTGATTCCCATGCACAGCTCCAGAAAAAGACCGTGTATCAGCTTGTGCTCTTTGGCTCCAGGCTGGCTGGTGAGAGGAAAAGCAAACAGCTCTTCTCCTTACAACAACATCTGCATGTTACTGTTTGAAACAAATAAGCCTGTTGCTAAAAAGGCCTGGAATGATGTCACACCAGGCAATGCTTCAGGCAACGCCTCGGGGCTCCTGCAGATTTGAAACCAACTCAAAAGTCGTGGAAGAAAAAAAATACACACACACACAAAAAAAAAAAATTAAAACCAGCCCAAGAAACCAACTCAAACCACTATCAAGATTGGGCCACAGCACCCAGAAGGCTGAGGCCAGCAGACTTCACAGTGCTAAAGAGAAATATCCCCACCATCCCTTAGTCTGAAATAACTGCAGGTGAATTCACAGGATCTGTGGCCCAGGAACCAAAGGAGTGTGAGGCCACACTGCTGAAAGGACTCCTGAGGGAAGGCTCAGAGTCCTGCTGGGAGCTGCATCTCACTTCCCTGATTTCATTCAGCAGCCTTGCCTGTCAGGTGGGATGTGGCAGAAGGAACCAGTGTTCCCAGGCCCCCCCCGGGGCTGTCGGGATCAGCTCTGGCTCAGTGCCACCCACAGCCAAGAAGAAATTCCGTGGCTCAAAGGCAAGCTGGATGCTGTCTGGGAAGGAGATCAGCAGTGCAAAGGGCCCAGATAGCTCCAGGCATGGCTGGGATGCAGACAGCAGCCCAGCAGTTGTGGAGAAGTCCAGAAGATCCTGTTCAGCACTCCAAGAGGCAACAGGAACATGGGGAAACCACTCCTAAGGATAAACACTTCCACTGAGGCACTCCCTGACCTTGCCAGCTGGGAGAGGTGGATGGAGCAGGTCTCTAGAGAAAGCCAAAGCACAAATTTTAGCCCAATCCAGATGTGAGTTGCAAAGCTTGGTTGCAGCACACAAGGATTTCCACCACGGCTTTGCTCACAGCCAGGAAAGGGACAACATGCTGCATGTTTTAGGATCCCTAAATCTTGCCCCACTGAGAGGGCACTGAACAGGGCACATCCTACAGGCTGGACATGGATCCCCTGTGCTACAAAATCTCATCAGGAAGAAGGTTGTACCTCTGGTGACCAAGTGGAAATTTGAGCTTAGTTACCCCACCACCACTTGACAGGAGATTTTTGGAGTAAGTTATGTGCAGACACCACCCTGCAGGGACTCCCCAAGACAACTCAGCTCCACACCACAAACAGCTGCTCCCTGCACAGACACACAGGATGGAGCTGCCCACCAGCAGTCTTGTGTTCCTATTTTTTTGAGTTTTAATTTCCATTTCTGAGTCTTAATCATACAGCAACTCTCCCCACATGCCTCCTGCAGAAGCATATGAGGATCAGAAACACGATGGGAACTTTTTTTAATGCCACCAACTTCAAGGAGGGCTGCGTGTACGGAGTTTCACCTCCCCAAATTTAAAGCACGAAAGAGAGCCGGAACCCAAGGAATAATTCTCAACTTAGGATTACAGCCTGGTCTTAAAAATGACTTTCACCAAGTGGCCACTCCCACAAGAGGTAAAGCAGCTGCTCATCAGCCAAGAACCATCTGTTTAACAGTGGGGAGGAGAGTTAATTGCAGCAACCAAAGGACAACACAGCTGCCTGGTTTGCACCTCAAGTCAAGGCTTGCAAAAAAACCCAAAAAACCCCAAAAAAACCCAATTAAAACAAGCAAACAAACAAACCAACCCCAGACAAGTTCAGCAGAACAAATACACAGGATTTTGGTTTGAACACATCCTGACAACATTTGGGTTGATATAGACAAGTGGAAGTGAACCTACTAAATACATCTCAGCAGCAGAGGGAACACCTGGGTCTGCAGCATCCCTAATCAGCTTGTGATAAAAGGCCCTGGCAATGTCATCATTAACAGGAGTGTGCACAGAAACCTACTCAGACTCTCTCAGGGTGCTTTTAGCAGTCTGAAAGGGGATATTTCCTCTGGATTACCTTCAGACAAACAGCATTAGAGGTGCAAACCAACCTGGTTTTGATTCCACTTTAAATCTGGAACCAGAACAAAGCCATTGGAAGGATCTGGATTTTCATGGACGATTCGATCAGCCTCAGCTTTCTTCTCCAGGATATTATACACCCACTAAAAGAGAAATATGTGATTTATAAATCAGCAGAGAATAAAAAAAACCAACATCTCAGGTGCATTTAGCCTGAGCTCACAGATTACTGCACATTCTCTGCAACTAGAATAGATTTTTAAAAAAAGATTTTATTTTAAGATGACCAAATAATTTGTAATTAATTAGCCATAAAACACTTCATCAACCAATAAACTCCAGAATATTATGAGCACTTCAGTAAAAGCAGTGGAACCCAGCTCCTGTGGGGCTCAGCACACATCTCTTGCAGCACCATGGGGCTGTTTACATCTTTTTTACCCTGCAAGCTACAGCAAAGTCTTTACAACCAGGTCTGGGAAGAGAACTCAGCTGATTTTGTTCCCTATTCAAAGAGGAAGGAGCAGAGTTGGATGTGGCTCTGGCTGCTGGCAGCTCTCTGCAGGGATATGAAAGGCCCGTGGTTTTTTGGGCAATGCATGTCTCTTGCCTTCCTGGCTGATTAGGAAACAGCTCACCACTCTTCTTCTTCCATAGTTAAGGTTCCAGCCTCCAGCCTGCCTGTAATCCCTGCTCTGGTTATCCCCCTGTGCTCCTCCTACAAGGCAAAGCACTATTCAGAGCAGAGTTATGGAAATGGAAGGCACCAGGGATAAGTGATAGACTAAGACCAGAGAAAAGTGTCTTTGCTCTCCCTGGCTTCCCAGTCTCAGCTCCAGCATCCTTCTTTACACCTCCAAAATGCATATTATGCTCTAGCTTAAGCCCACCTTAAGTACTGAACAGGCAAGAGAGTCCTCAGCCAGGTCCCTGGAAGGTGGTAACACAAGGCAGCAGGAAACTGCTAAAGCTTGGAAGCTGAAAATGTTTGGAAACATCATTTTCCCCACCAAATATAGGTCTGAAATATTCTGCCTGCCTCAGGTGGGTAGGGAAGGTGCAGCCAGTTTCACAAATACACCAAATGAACTGGGCTGGCAGTGCTGTGCACACCAGACATTTTGGGGGAAATTCATCAAGAGTTTAATTAATCAACACTTAGGATTGCTGCAAACTGACCTGAATACATCTGGAGGGAAGAAAACTACTTCTCATCCCTTGATCTGGGATTTTTTGCTTAAAATGCTTTCTTTTCTCCTTAGCATCATCTTAGAGATTAAATTCTTCAAATGATTCCAAAACCATGGCACAATCTCACTCTGTTCCATAACCCCAGGATGAAAGTTCAGGGGAAAGCTCAGCAGAAGAGGGACATTTGCCTTTTGTTGGGGTTTTTATGCCTGCTCTGATCACAAGTGCCAAGCTATCAGAGCCCTAAAAACGTTCACTAATCAGATGAGCTGAATTTTAAACCCAAGGCTGCCTCGTGATGGGCAGGTCCTTGGCTGACTGCTCCTGCTGCTCCCAGCACAAGCCCAGCAAGCAGAACACATGAACAGGGACTGGCACCACAATAAAACCATTATCCCAAAAGCATCTGCACTTTGTATCCTCCTGCAGGAAATACAGACGCCTCTGTAGTCCCCTGGTATTTCTGTCACCCCTCACACATTTCCCCTTCCACTTGGCAAAAGCAGTTGGATAAAGACAAGGAACAGCATTATTAAATCCCAGAGGTCAAGGACTGACCATGCTGACCATGATTTCTCAGCAGATGCTCCTGATGGTCACCAGGAATACATTTCCCTGTACTGAAACCAGCTCAAAGGCATTTGGGGGAAGAGGCAATGAGAGCTCAAGTACTTCCTGAAGGCAGCTGCTACACCAGGAAACATAAGAAATTTGTGAGCAAAAGCACAGAGGAAAAAATTCCATGAAGGCTGTGGCCTGGTGGAAACACACACTTGTCTTTCTCCAGCTAATAAATGCTGCAGTTTAAGGCAGCGGGAAAAATGGGGTAAGGGGAGGGGGTATCCAAGGCTCCTGATTAGTTTTGGGGAGTTATTTTTAATGCAGAGCCTCAGCAGCCCCAGGATTTGGTTTATTCCCCATTCTGCAAAGGATGGCATGAATTGATCCCTACAGACTTGTATTCCTTTGGTCTCTAAAGGAGAAAGACAGGGAGAGAACCAGCCAAAAAGGATGAAGCCAAGGAAAAAGCTGGGCCTGCCTGGGGCAAGTAGCACACTAAAAGTAACAGTTTCACCACATGGAATATGGACTGAGGGGCTGAACGGCAGGAGGAGTGAGCTGTGATGCAGGAATCCAAGCACAATCTGTGCCTTTCCATTTCCACAACCCAGAGACTTCTAAGAAGCCCAGGGAAGAGCACCAATGCCCAGGAAGCCAACCTTGGAAAGGAGAAAAAAACCTCAAGAGTTTATCCAGGAACCTTGGGAAAAGCAACTTGAAGTACAGCTCCAAGGCAAACATTTTTCTGCAAAGATGGAAAAGGATGTCCCAGCCAACCAAATAAGAGGGGACAGCACCACAGAGCTGACAACACAACCACCAGGGAGATGGGGCAGAACACTCCCAGCTCTCCAGCCTGGGCTTCAGAGAAGCCTTCTGACAGCAGTGTTTTGACAGAGGAGACCAAAGGCATCTGTGTCCGCAGGAGAGGGCATGGTACCCATACCTGGATGCTGAAGCTCTGGGACTGGATGAAGGGCAGGGTTATGTTCTTGTAATCCTCCCAGGTTTCACGGATGAGGTGCACTTCCTGACGGAGATATTTCTGGATGTGTTTCTCCGTGGCAGGGTACACCACTGTAGCTTTGATCTCTAGGAACAAACACGGTGACTGAGTTACCACCCACGTTGCTTCCTTCAGTGCCTAACAAATCTCATTTCCCTTCCAAAAAGTGCCACACCAAGACATTTTAAAGAGAGGGTGAGGGAGAATGGACATGGAAAGCAACAAGTGCTTTAACCTCCTGCACTGCTGCTGCTTTTCTAGAGAAAGAAAAAGCCAGTGGTACAGCCAGGGCCTGTCTTTGCAGTTCAGGTGCAGGAGTTTGCTGCCTGAGTTTTTCCACACTCACTCTTTGATGCCTATTAGCAACATCGGGGTAGAGGTGGGGCTCCCAGGGCAGTGTTCATGTGAGTCAACAACCAGGACAGAAACATGACCCTGGGGACCGAGACACATCTTCATACTTAAATCCAAAGCTCACAGAACACACCCAGCAACTTCATCCAGCCAAAACCCAAATGAAGTCCAAGGAACAGCTTCTTCCCAGATCTCAGCCAGAATACTTGGCCTTGAGCCCCAGGTACAGGAGGCAAACAAGTCAAGGGCACAGGGACAGATTCAGAGCAAAGCAATGTGAGCTGACAGGTTAACACGGCTCAGGACGAGCCAAGGGAAGAGGGCTGAGTGACCCTCTGCCCACAAAAAAACGTTGCATCGTTTATCTTGGCAAAAAGAAAACATTCTCTGTTTGCCTCAAGATTAGAATTTTACTGCGCAATTTCTGTGGCAATTAAACAGGATGCAAGCGCTCACCTTGTCAACCTGGCAGCTGTGATGTCGGCAGCAGTAAATCCCACCCACGGGGCCAAAACACACGGAAAACATCCGTTTTGGCCAAGATTGGATGTGTGATACAGAGCCTGCCACAGCTCCAAGGTGCTTCAAGGGCACAGGAGTGTCTTTGCCTCCCCAGCTGACACAGAGGTGCTATAAACTTCAGTGCAGGAAGGAGAAAAGCCCCACCAGCTTGGGCAAACCTCACACGGACCAGACTGAGGTGAGTGACCAGGGGACTGTGAACACTGCAGTCTGTGCCCAGGGTCTTCCACAGGAAACCACGGGCTGCACACACACCACGACACCAAAGTTGTGCTTCGTGCCTTAAGTACGTATACAGGCTAGCTAGACACCGACTATAAACACCTATTTGTTCCCAGAGCCAGGATTTAGGATGGTTTGAGTCTTTTTTAGCTTTCTGCTTTCTGTTTTTTTCAGGTCAGTGCTGCACAATCTGAGAGACTCTGCCTTTTCATTCCATGCCAAACCCAGCTTAATGAAATCCACAGGAAAATGCTGGTAACATGAAATATGAAAATGCAAACCACAAGGGCAGTCTGGTCTGATTCCCACCATACACATGTTCAAACAAGGTTGTTTTCCAGGACTCAATTAGCACTTCTAGCAGGATGATGTAATACCAAAGGAAAAAAGGCTGTAGCTCTCCTCACTTAAAAAGATCAGCAAAGCACTAGGGAGAAAACAAAAAAAGGCAAAAGATAAAACAGCACAGCCAGCCTCAGGCTGAAACTTTCACAATTTGATTTTATACCCCCAAAATAGAGCAAGAACTGCAGCAGAAGCCCCTCAGTGCTGAGTGGTGATAACCACAGTGTGTAGGGGTGCAAGGGACCCATAATGGCTTCCCTGGCACCTCCCCAATTTGGGGCTGGTTGCTCATGGTGGGGAAAGAACTCAGGGTGCTTTAAATGAGAGATCACAGAACTCCCTAATGTGCAGCTGAGCAGATGTTTGGAAGACAAGGCAGGGGAAAGGCTGGGGTTCACTTATGATTATTTCCCTTCTAAAGGTCTCATCAACCCCAAAATGCCCCAGTGATGCTAACTGGCATCAATCACTGCAGCCAGAGAGGCTGTTTGATACCTGCTTAGAGCCTGACAGTCCTTAGGAGCCACACACAGGATGCAAAGTTACAGCTGAGCTTGGCTGCAGGAAACATCCACAGCGAGACCAGGCTCGCCCCAAAATCTTTCCAGTGCTGGCACAGGGCCACACTCTGGTTTCCAAATCTGCTCCTGGCAGGCTCCATGTGCACCCGAGCAGCACGTAGGCTGTGGGGCACCCAAAACCTGCCCTGGCCTGGAAATGGGGGTAGGGAACCACTGAACACGTGATGTGGGTTTCTAAGCTGGCTGAAGCACCAGGGATTGTCTCTGCTCATATCTGAGTCACATCAGCCAGCCTGTTCCTGAATGCCAGCCCGGGGCCACCACCGAGCATCTGTGGTTTATTCTGGAAGGCAGGGCTGGCTGTTAACTAACTGGAGGTTATAAAAAGCCAGGAGGTTTAACTGAAGGAACCTGAGGAGGCAGAGAACAACTGCCCAGGCTGAGCCATTCTACAATGGGCATTTGAGGGGAAACACCACAGTACTGGAAAAACTGCCCAGGAGAAAAGGAGGCTCACATTGACCAGGCACACACTTCTCCCCTCTCCTGCTAAAAACAAGAGAGGAAAACACAACCCAAGACAAAAGGAAAATCAGAACACCATTTGGGGAACTTAAGAGAAAAAGGGCTGGAGGCAGCTGTTGTCAGAAGGAGAGGACAAAATACGAGCAGAGAGCTCAGGCAGGTAGGAAAGGGCACACCAAGCTCACTAATGATGCCTCATCCCCTTCTGTGCCACTCTGTCCACAGGCTCTGCCAAAATCCCCCTCCAGCTCAGCACATCAGTGAGGAGAGGCCTTGCCTTCTCTTCTCCCACCCCATTGCAGCATTGATACCAACTGCCAGCCTGTTTTAGACAGATTTAACCCTGCCAGGGAGCCAGGAGAAGCACATAGGGCCGGCACAACCTGTTTCTCCTTTTTCTTCTCTTTGCTAGCAGGAAGCAGCGTTTTCACTTATAGGCTCCCTAATCAACCTGACCATCAGGTGAAGATGCCAAAGCCAGGGAACAACAGGCAGATCAACATTTGCAGTCTTGCAGGTTTTCTTTTCCTCTACAAGCCTCGTTCCTGCTGCACTCAGCTCTGAGATGTCTGCCCGTCACCAGGGAGGAAAACAGCACCTTGGATGCAGCCCTAAGTAGGTACATAACACTCCTCTGCTGCATGAAGAGTCTCTTTGGTTTTATGATCACAATTGCACACAAGAACACTGGATTCCAACCCAGCCCCAGCCAGGTATGCCCATGGCTTTGTTCTGAAAAAGCTGGGGCACTCTTTAGTGAATGAACTAAAGCTGCAAAGGATAAAGCCTGCAAGAGCTCACACCTTCCAAGGCCAGCACATGCCAGGGCAAGCCAAGCATGCTGAAAGGGACTCAGCAAAGGCTGCCTGCCCCTGTGGCTCATGGCCAGGAGGACTTGGGAGCTCAGCAGACTTTAGCTGCAACAGGCACTGCAAAGAGGCAAGTTGCAAAACACAATGACACCTTCATCACCCTCCAAACCACCCCACACATTCCCACAGCCTCAGGCTCGAGCTTTTTATTTAAGTGTAAATGCAAGAAGTTTCTTTGGCTGGGCAAACCCGATGCAGCCAAAGCATGGAAATGCAGGGAGAAGAACCAGCCTTCCCACTGCAGCTCCTGCAAGTTTCTCCAGCTCCTCACTGCCTGAAACCAGACTTTTTAGGACATGGATTCCTGCTTCCTGCATGACTGAAAACTTTCCTTCCACGCTCTCCCATTTTTCCCACAGTTTCTCCACCCCGTGTTAGAGCAGTGGAGCCAGAGATTCTCTTGTTGTGCTTGTTTTAAGATGTTTTTAATAAGCCTCAGCCTGCAGCCAGGGAGCAAAGACTCCTTAGAGGACTGATAAGAGCCCTTAAATCACACCGCCACAGCTTTGGAGAAACACAGTCCTGCAGCAGCCAGGCATGAAGAGGCTGCTTTTTGCCACAAACATCAAGCTCTCCTTGGTAAATGGGTGTGAGGAACTAGATATTATCAGGGAATGTGTACATTGAACCATCTGGCAATCCAACCTTTGGGAGAAAGGTTTGGCAAACGTTTCCCTTTCTGTGAAATCAGCCCTTGCTCTCCCTGCAGGGGAAAGCCAAGGCTGGGGGGGTTCTCTCACATCTAGGGTTAACCTGCCTCTTAAATCAAAATCTAGGAAGTGGCCTAAAAATAAGTTGCACATGCCTGCCTTTGGTAGCAGCACAGTCACATCAGCTCTGACACACTACTCCACACAAATTTACAAAGTCCCCTCTCCTCACTCCAGGGGTTTGGGTTGCCCTTCAGACAAACTCTGACCGTTACTGGCTTGACTGCAAATGTTATTTCCCATTTTAGCCTTGACACGTGCAGTAAAATCAATGAGATGAGCAAGACTCATCTGGTGCTGCCTTCACACTGGTGTGCTCCCAGACCTAAAAATCTCAGAGTGAAATTCATCTTCCCCAAGTGAACTCCCTGAGGTCAGAGGGGAGTCATTTGCTCAGGTAACATGCTTTGGCCTCCCTCTCCCCGTGTCACCATACAAACAAGTCATCATTGCACGGAGCCTGTGCTGGTTTGACTGCACAGAGGGAGCAGCACCCAACTCTCTTCAACACGGAGGTGGGGAAAGAGTGAAGGAAGTGTCCACTTCCAGCTGAATGAAGAGCCCCAGGTACCACAGGTACCTCTGGGACCACAGAGGGAGCATTGAGAAACGGGCTCTGGAGGCAGCTCCTCACAGCACCAGCATGAGCCACACCCTGTCCTTGACACTACTTCTCTCTGTCTCGAGGTCTATCTTACCTCAGAGTGCAAGAGACTGAGTGTGGTAGGGTTCAGCTGTGAAATCCCCCAGGTGAATTCTTTCACCACACAATACAGGACTGTTCCACAAAACTGCTTAATGCCGAAGTCTGGCCTTTTCTACAAAATATTTTACTGTATCTTGTACCCAAGTGTAAACTTGCAAGGACCGGGAGATAAAACCTGTAACTCTAACCTGGCAACTAAGGAGCTGACAGACGCTGTGCAAGGGCTCCCTGGGTCTCCACATTTCCACTCAACATCCCAAGTCAGTCAGTCAAACCCTGACTGCAGCTTTACAGGCAATTCCTCCTGTTTAGGTTTTGAAGCCGTATTCTTCACGTCAACCACAGTGACTCAGCTCCAAAGGGTCATTTCCTTCCCCTCCTGACACTCAGGGCTGTTTCCTCAGCTGCCCACCTGCAGCTCACGCAATGTGCCCACCAAACAGCTATTTGCAGCTAACTGCTTCAAAAAAGAAGTCTCCTTCCTCTCCACTCCAACTCAGGGAGCCTGGACAGCAGCTCCAGGATCCACAGCCCCCTCCTGAATCTCCTGCTTAGGGTTGCTCAGCATCCAGAGTTGAGAGGTGCCAAAGAGAGGGGTGGGAAGCAAAGATGCACCACTGGGTAATATTTCTGCAAAAAAATTACCTTTTGAAGACAGATTTAAAAGTTATTAAAAAGATAAAGTTTGGCAGAAGAAAGCCAGAGGCTTAGTCCCCATGCAAACGTGCACAGGAGGGGTTTTGCACCTGGCACAAGCCTTAAAATAAGGGATTCTGTTATCAGAGCAATGTGAAGTTACACAGTGCTGCAGAAAACTGCTGTCAGGAAGGCAAAGGCTGGCACAGCTGGCGGGGCTGAGCTGGAGGCAGCCCAGGGGATTTCAGTCTTGCAATGCCACCTCGTGGGAATCACTGCAACTCCTCCTGGGCTGGAATACAGCAGGCACCCAAGCAGGAGCTTTCCCAGCCAAGAAAGAGGAGCTTTAACGTCTTCCAACAACACCCGTGGTGTTATGGTGTTTTCCTCAGACTGAAACTCACTGCAACAACAAAATCTTTAAATTAAAGTCCTTCACAGGAGAAAAGGAGTTCTGCACAACTCAAGCTGACAAATCCAGACAGTGCTCCCTCCTACACCATGGGAACAGAGCTAAAACAAGAGCATTTTTGAGAAAGCACATCAAACATCCTGAAAATTTAACTTGGTCCTGCAACAACATGTTACTTAAGGCACTAAGATTAACTTTGACTATTAATCCTGTTTGGCTGTTATTGTGTTTATGAAAGCATTAACATAGAATTTATCACTGCACTTCTGGAATTTAAATATATACCAGCATTCACATGGAATTAATTGTGGAAGGTGATTCTGCTCTGCTCAGGTGAGACCCCACTTGCAGAGCTGCCTCCAGCTCAGGGGTCCTCAACACAGGAAGAACATGGAACCACTGGAGCAAGTCCAGAGCAGGCCATGGAGATGCTCTGAGGATTGGAGGAGCTCTGCTCTGGAGCCAGGCTGGGAGAGCTGGGGGTGTTCAGCCCAGAGAGGAAAAGGCTCTGGGGAGAGCTCAGAGCCCCTGCCCAGTGCCTGAAGGGCCTCCAGGAGAGCTGTAGAGGGACTGGGGACAAAGGCCTGGAGGGACAGGAGAAGGGAGAATGGCCTCTCATAGCCAAAGGGCAGGGATGGATGGCATACGGGGCAGGAATTGTTCCCTGTCAGGGTGGGCAGGCCCTGGCACAGGGTGCCCAGAGCAGCTGTGGCTGCCCCTGGATCCCTGGGAGCATTCAAGGCCAGGCTGGATGGGGCTGGGAGCAACCTGGGATGGTGGAAGGTGTCCCTGCTCATAGCAGAGGGCTGGAACAAGACAAGTTTTAAGTTCCTTTCCAATCCAAACCAGTCTGGTATTCTGTGATTAAACTGAAGGGTCCAAAGACCAGCCCTGCTTTCCAGTGGCAGCTAGAATGCACTGCCACTGCAGGACACCTTTCTACTGGGACCAGAGTTCCCTCTGCAGGGCAAGAGCCTTCCACTGCAGCTCCCCAACCTGCCCATCTGTCCTTGTCATACTTGGTTATTAAATAAGCTCTATAACACACAGATGTGTGAAATCAGCAGGGGTATGGGGCTCATCTGCCTCAGCACTTGAGGTTACCAGCATGTAAATACTCCCATAAATACAAGCTGCCTATTGTTACCAGCTGACAAAAAGCCCATGAGAGGCCACCCTGGGATGAGAAGCAGCTGCATGTGTCCTGCAGACTGTTTCAAGAGAAACATTCTGGAGGGAGACAATTCTTACCCAAGTAAGAGCACTGACAATCACCCACAGAGAGCCCTCACACCCCTGAGCCTTTCTGCATCTTCCTATACAAGGTCATCAGGCAATGGCCATTCAGTGCCTCATCAGCTGAGCCTTGTGTCCATGGCATGAGAAAAAGGGGATGAAACAGGGCAGCACTCAAAGCCTCAGCATAAGACATTGCCTGCAGCATGGCAACACCACAATGACCTCCCCACCTGGGCCGGGTGTGCTGCTGGCACTGAACCACAACCAGGGTGGCACAGCCAGGTCCAGCAGTGGCACCTGCCCATCTCACTGCATGGTCCTCTCTGGAATGGGCAGGAATCATATCCCAGTATCCCAGCCACCCTCCCAAGATCCCTGGGCAGGGCTGAGGGCACCCACCACTCAGCTCTGGGGGAGGGCTCAGGTAGAACGTGCAGTAAATGTCATTGTGCATCTGCAGCTCTGCGTTCATGGGCTTCTTCAGCAGGTCTGGGATCTTCTCCTCCTGAAAAGGAGTCTTTTCCAGGATGACTACAGCATCTGTGCCCTCTCCGGAGAGGCCAATCCTCTGGAATACAAAGGGATAAAGTCATTAGTAAACACAGATCCAGCGCTGGGTGGACAGTCTGAGGTCAGGGATCATGACAGACACCTTGTACCTCCCCAGTCCTCATGCCCAAACCCCTCTGCAGGCCAGACATCCATCCAAAAATAAACAGCAGGTTTGCCCAGAAGCATGGCAGGAATTTGCTCCCCACCAGGGAACACAAGTGGTTTTTGGGGGAGCAGGGGATGTGGGCAATGACTCAGGCCATCTGCACGTCCCCACATGCTCCCAGGTTTCCTGCTAACCCACAGCACCAAATTCATCTCTGACACTTCCCAGGAAGAGGGCAAAGGCAGGCATGGGGATTTGCATCAGTCAGGAAGCAGGTTCTGGGGCAGGGGTCACTTATTGCTGCCCCGCTCCAAGGAACCCCAGCTGCCGATCCAGTGGCCTCAGCGTGGTGGTTTTGGGAGGTGCTGGCTGTGGAACCCCCAACATCACTCCTGTCTGTACAAGATCCAGGTGAGGCCTCTCCACACTACCCGGGAGAGCAATGGGGCTCCCAGTCCTTTCAGGCTGAGAAGGAAGATGTGTACTAACGCCTTTACAAACAATTCGATGGGTGTTAATGTCTTTGAAATGGGTCTTAACGTCTCTATTGACTTTGGGAAGTTTGGCTCCTGAAAAGACAAGGGTCTGCACAAGCCTGAAGTGCTGAACTTTGGGGTAAAGTGACAGGTTTAAGGGGGATATGGGGTAGGCAGTTGGGGAAGGCTGCACCCTCCTGGTACCTCGGCCAGTTGGATAAAAGGGAGGCTGCGCCCTCTGAAACCCTGAAAGAGAAAACCCCACAGGTGTGTGGCCCAGTGGACTCTCTCCTTTTATTCGAATAAAGTTGAAGGACTCCTCTATCTCCTTTTTGGACATAAACTTCTGGCATTTGTGGATTTTCCTGACACGCTCACAGGGCAGAGCAGGAGGTCTGTGCCCAGTTCAGTTACTGCAGCAACCCACTGCCTCGAGACCAAAGAAGCAGCCTGGAACTTTCCTATCATCATCTTCTGCTTGCATGCACATCTTCAAGAAACTGGATTCAAGGCAGCTGCATGGTTCCTTCGCCATGGATAGACAATCTCAAGAGCTTTTACAAACTTTCCTGTACTATTTACAGTCCCGGAGTCGGCATGCTGCCTGCAATCCAGTGCCGCTTTACCTACCAAGCACGAACAACACGCTTGAATCCAAAAGCGCCAAATTATACCAAGAAAGAGGGTTGCAATAAGGTCCCCAGGCGCCTTCTCGGCCGCCAGCTTAGCCTGGTTTGGGCAGCGCCCGGCTGGAAAAGCGGGTCGGGACCGAGCTGGGACGGGATGAACAGGGCGTGGCCGGGGGCTCGCGGCACGTGGTGCCGGGGGCGGGGCCTGCCCGGAGCGCGCGGCCGGGGGCGGGGCCGTGCCCTCAGCGGGAAAATGGCGGCGGACGCGACCGCCCCCCCCAACTCCCCGGTACCTCCGCGTGCAAGAACACGATCTTGTCCCGCGCCGATTCCCGCAGGACACGCCGCACCCGCAGGTCCGACAGCGTGAAGGCGGCGGCGGCGCCACCTTCAGTGGCGGCCTCGCCATTTTTCTCTTCCTCCTCCTCCCGCTTCCTTTTCGGCTGCGGGCCCTCCGCCATGACTCGCGCCCGCCCCCGCACTGCGCACGCGCAGCGCCTCCGGGCGCGCTGAGGAATGTCGCCCTCTGGCGGCTCGGAGGTTGCGAACCCTCGCGGCTCCTTCTCCCACAAACGCCCGAACCGGGGATTGAGACAAAAATACGGAAAACCACCGAAATTTTAGAACTTCTGCATTTTCTAGTCGCAACGATTCCGTGCAAAGTCACTGCCTGCCTCCATCTTGTCCTGCCCACAGCCCAGCAGGCGCCTTGTCAGCTTAGTAGGGGTCCTGGAGCCCTCAGGGCACAGAATGCCAGCACAGTAAAGAACTCTCCTGACCCCAAGAACCTCCCGATGTCAGAGCTTAGTGTTTATGTAAGGGATGTCGCTGTCTCCGCTGAGGAGATTTTGGCCACCGGGACGTGGTGGGCTCCAGTCTACTGTCCCTCATGGATGTGGGGAACTCCCCATCCTTGGCTCCCAGGTCTGGTCTGAGCAGCTCAGGTTTGACCTCAAGGTCCAACAGAACATGCCAACACCCAGATCCAGTGGCAACAGCTCCGTGATGCCCATGGGGATGCATCTGCCTGCTCCCAGCACTACTCCATCCTTTTTGCGGAGCTCCGGCACAGTTCCAGAAGGTCTGCAGAAAGAGCAGATGAGCTCCGTTAGCAAACAATTACTCTAAAAACCAACTTTAAATAAATTTATGGAATCTGGTCCCTTCCCATGGTCCTCATCCCAATGGACTGACATTTCATCAGCCTCCCACAGGATACTCACAACGCATGACAGTGTCTCTGATCTGCCTGAAGCTTTTCTCCTTCAGAGCCATGTAGATGTAGTAGATGTTCCGCAGCTCCCTGGGATAATCCTTGCGATCCACATCCTTCAGCACCGGGATGGTGCGTCCATTGGCCATGGGAGCCTCAGCCAAGGCCTGGTGCATCTGGTACCTGCACCAGGGGTCCTGCAGGAAGCCAGGGGTTATGAGCATGACCCAGCAGTGGCTGTTCTGCACGGCGTCACACAGCTCTGTCACCACCGCGCTTCCTGCCACCGCATCCCGCAGCTGGAGGAAGCAACGGAAGCTCTCAGGTTGGCCCTCCAAGTAGGACACCAGCTCCTCCACCAGCTCCATGTCCCCCTCGCTGTGGCAGATGCAGACATCGTAGCTCTTGTCCCACCGGGGACTGTCTGAGGCGCTGATGTCCGGTGTTGACACAGACAACAGAGGCATGGAGCTGGTGGCCAAGCTCGTGCCAGAAGTGCTGGAGCTCTTGGCAGAGGATGAGGAGGAGGAAGAAGGCGAGGATGAAGCAGAGTGGCTGGACTTGAGGCTTTCCACTGAGCTGGACTTGGGCTTGTGCAGGAGCCGCCTAAACCAACCTGCAGAGTGAGGCCACAGTGAGTTTTGGGGGCTCAGCACCACCTGGACTTTCCAAGCATAGCATCATTCAATCTGCAGAATGCCCCCAGATGGAAAGGGATCTCACCTTGACCCCCAAAACCATCCTGATCCCTAAAACCTGAGCTGCCACCAACACCTGAATGCTGTGGCATCATTGCCCATTGGTACCCTGGTGTTCTGTTGGGGAGGGGATGCCATGAGGGAGGGGACAGAGCCAGAGGGTTTATTCTTAGACTCACTAGCCATAATGGGCAGCACGCTGCTCAGCCACCGATTGCCAGCAGGAAACCTCTCCTGAGAGCAGAAAAGAGGGATAAAAAACTGAGAGCAAGAAGCACTTCATGGCAGGTTTCAGCCCCAGGAGCTCAGTGTGGTCTGTTCCAGGGACCTGCACTTCTGGGGTGCTTCTCTTACAGCCCCAAAATCACCCCCAGCAGGGTTTTCCGCATCTGCCTCCCCAAAATGTTCTGGGAAGGAACATTTACCTGTTACTGGCTCTCTCCACTGGAGACACACACCTGCAGCAAGAGAGGCCAAGAGAGAATGGGGAGGAGAAACCGTCATTCCCATCAGTGGGAAAAGGATCCTGTAGAAGAGAGAAGTGGGAATCAACTGGGATCACCAGAGATGGACTAGGTGCTGGCAAACCAAAGGCAGTGTGGGTGATACCCAGAGCTGTGCATCCTTGGTGCTGTCTGCTCTGGCATTCCTGTCTGTTCCCTACCATCCCATGCCTCCACATTGTACTTCCAACATGGTTTAGGGAGCCGATGCTCTCTGCAGACACCCAGGAACAGCAGCATGGGGAACAGCTGTTGTTTTCCACTGCTGACATCACCCTTTCCGAAATGAAACACCCCAAGTCACACAGAAGCCTTTCCCCTACTCCAAAAGCGGCACAGGACTGCAGGAAACACCAGCAAAACCCCAGCACGCCCACAGAAACCACAGTGCCCAAGTGTCATCACTTAGTGACAGCCAAAAGCTCAAGTGTGACTGGAATAATGAGCAATGGAGGGGAAAGTTGGAGGGATGCTTACCTGGAATTCAGGAGTCCAGCACCGGAGCAGGGAAGGGGATGCATCAGCCCCAGATTTGGCAAAGAAAGATCTTCTGGGATTACCTGGGCAGGAAAGGACAGGTTGAATGCAGTGTGTTCACTCTGCAGTCTAATGGGATCTGCAGCAAATGGCGAGGCTGATCCATCCTTGCAGCTTCCACATCCAGGAGCAGTTCCCAGTGAAGCTGCCCTTGGGTGGAAACAAGAGCAGGGGCACCCACCTGCCACCCCAGGGACAGAGTGGAGGAGCTCCTCAAACACCCAGGTGCTCCCAGCTGCCAGCAGCTCCAGCCTCTGCTGGCAAATGTGAAAGCACAGGCCGGGTAAATGGGCTGGGACTGCAGGGAGGGGAAGGAAAGGCCTCCTCCCACATCCGCCACATGGCGTCACTACCTGGGTGTCAGTGCCCAGCCCTCACCAGCACTCAGATCTCTTTTCCCTCTCTGGTTTCCTGACTAAATACAGACAGGTCCATGTTTGCCACTCACTTTGCTTATTTTATGAGTTACTTTTACCAAACAAGTAATTTTTTTAACCCCCAAATCTCCCCTGTATTTCTCCCTTCCCAGGTCTCGTTCTCCTGGTGCTGCTTGTGGTGGCCAACAACTGACACTGCCTTCATCTCCTCATCATCCTCAATCCCCCAAAGCCTGGTGGTTCCTCCTCAACGCCCTGTGAGAGATGAACTCCAGGTGAGTCCTGGTTCCATCCCCCAGGAATCTGGGGGGTCTCCAGGGCCTGCATGCCCATCCAGCTCCCTGACAGACTGTTTCTAGCACTGGAGATTTCCCCATCTCTCCCCTCTCTAGGGGACAATGCTGAGACCTCTGCTGTGGACACAAAACCCTCCACCTGCTGCTGCAGTGTCACCGTGGCCAAGCTGGTGGCCCAGCACAGTGTGGAGGTGATCCAGGAGGTGTCCCACACCCCATGTGATGCCAGGAGGTGGGGGCCTGGAGGTCCAGCTGAATGTGTCCCTCCTTCTCCCACCTGAGTCCTCACCTTGGATAACTGCAAAGCCCCCTCACCTCAGATCCCCAGGGAGGCTGGTCCTGGCACTCACACAGGAACATCTCCAGACTGAGCCCAGGGCAGACCAGAGTACAAAGCTGGGTCAGCATTTCCCTCACTGTTAACCCTGAAGCCATCACACTCCCACTGTACACAGCATCACAGCTCCAACTGCAGGTCCCCAACCTGCAGGGGCTGAGCCAGGACCCACCAAGATGGGTCTTCACCTCTACCCTAGCAGGGAGAATCATAGAATCCCAGAATGGCTTGCATTGGAAGGGACTTTAAAGATCATCTTGTTCCAAGCCCCTGCCATGGCCAGGGACACCTTCCAGTGTGGTCCAGGTAGCTCCAAGCACTGGCCTTTGAAGACCTGGCCTTGGCAGATGGCTCTGCTCACCTAACTCAGTGTGTTCAGGGAAAGAGTGGTCCATGCCCAGTGCCCATCACCCCAATTTCGGGACTGCTGCACCTGCCCCCAAAACACAACCCTGGTGTCCTCCATCTGTTTGCAAGTTGACTGGGACAGTAACCCCCACACCTCCACGCCTGAAGGAAAGTATTTTCCTCAGGGAAAAGTCTCATGTCCTCTGACCCTCCAAAATGTCCACTTCAAACCCATTTAACCTCAACAACCCATGCCAAGGCTAGTCAAGACACTCTTTTGTCAATGACACCATGACCCAGGTGTGCCCCAGGGCTGAATCCACCTCCTTGTTCAGCACACTGCTGTTTGCTTCCTCACCCCCAGGGACCTTCGAGTCTCCTGGGAAGGAGGGCTGAAGGTCAGGAGATCTCCCAACACCCACCAGCACCTGCCAGCCTTTTGGGAACCCCATGCCCACACCACCTCTGTGTCCCACAGGTCTTTGAAGAGCGCCTGTTGGACACTGAATGTTCCCTCCATGCCATCACCTGGCTGTGGCTTCCACAGCTATGCCCGTATCTACTCACCCACCTTCAGCAAAACAACAGCCCAGGGCACAGTAGCACAAAACCTCGTGAAATGGGGGGACTCCCTGATGGGTTTTTCCCCTTGCCATAAACACCTCCCCATGCCCAAGAATTTCACCAGCCAGTCCATCTATGAGGCCTGGGAGGCACCTTGGAGTGGCAGAAGGAGGCAGGATCCTCCTGCAAGGCTCCCAGCCCACCCTCAAACACAGTACTGAGGGTGAGGAACCTGGGAAGCCTGTGCCCAAAAATGCAATGGATTCCCTGAGAGACACTGGGCTCCTCCCCACCTCCTCAGCTGCCTTTCTCTCCGCCAAGCAAGGGACACAGTTGGCCCCTTGGTGGCCAAATCCCAAAGGAAAAACCCCAAGGCTGAGTGGTGCTGAGCCCCACAGGGACCCATAGACTACCACCAGTCAAGGGCCCAGCACCACTCATCTCACTGGGACCTATTTTGCATTAGTCCCTGCCCTGGCACTGCTGCCACCACCCCAAAAATCAACTCCCCACCCGAGGAGAGGAACCAGAGAAAGGGGAGTCACCTGCCTGTGTGAGTCACAGCACCTGGAAATCCCAGAGCGGCCCCAGAGAGGAAGCCTGAGCAAGGGTGAACCCACAAACCCTAGATCCCAAGAGGCAGCACCCTTTGGATCGACCTCCACTCTACCTCAGCCATAATATAATCATTATTAAAGGAGTAACTAAGCTCTATTCACGACGTGCCTTGACCCACCAGCAGCAGCACCACACTGAAATCCCTGCAGCAGGAGTTTCAGGCTGGTCATCACCAGCAGCCTGCAGTTTACAGGATTGCCTGTGGAGTTAAGAAACGGAGAAGACCACCTGCCGCAAGGCAGAGTCAAACAAAGGTGATTCTGATGAGAAAACAAGGCGAATTTTGTCCCTAAAAGCACCAAGAACGTTTCATTTACGGTGCCAGTACAAACGAGTGTGCAGCTACCCAGAAAACACGGAATAGTTTTTCTCCTGGAAAGTTCCAAGTACACGCAAATTCTGCCACACAGATGCTTCAAGGCATCATAGCGGCCGTCCAGGCCCAGGCATCGCATGTACCTCATAGGGCTGGAGAAGCGGTCACACATACACGAACCCAGGCAGCGGCAGCTGGCGGAGGAGAGGCCCCTGAGGGGTAGGGGGTGCACGAGGACACGGCCAGGCCCAGCGCGCCCCGGCTCGGGCAGAAGAATCCGCTCGGCACCGCCTCCAAACCCGTCACTACACCCCGCATGCGCCCTCGCCTTTTATAGCGCGGCAAAGGGCCGCGAGCGCATCGCCGCGTTCCCACGCCTGGCCCCGCCTCTTCCGCTGGGAGCCAATGACGGGGCGGGGCGAACTCGTCGCGCGGGGCGTGGCGGGGCCGGGCGCGAGGCGGCTGCGCGCGGCGCGGCGGCGTCTCCTCAATGGGGCCGCGCGCGCGGCGCCAGGTGCGTGCGGGGCGCGCGGGGGCGGGGGGCGGGCAGGGAGCGGTTGCCATGGACACAGCGGGGGGGGAAGCTGTTGCCATAGCGACGGGGGCCGCCATAATGGGGGGGGTCCCATGGCCGCGGGCCTGAGGGGACGGAGCGGCCTGAGGGGAGCGAAGGAGACCGGCGGGGACGGGGGCGAGCCGGGGGCCCGGGAAACCTCTGGCGGCTGCGAGCGGCCCGGTTGTAACTCGCCCCGCCGCGCCAAAGCCCTCTATAAAGGCTCGCTTTTGTTGATGGTTCCCCCTGGGAAAGGAGCCTCGGTGTCCTCCTGCTGAATCCCCGTGTTGTTGCTTTTCCCGCAGGTTTAGCGAGGAGGGCATAACGGAGAGGACAGGTAAGGGCTCGAGCAACCCCGAAGGTGTGACCCCCCCCACCTACTTCCCTTTCCAAAGTCAGTCCTGGAAAGCCAATGTGCTTCTGTGGGAGTCTGTGGGATACAGAGATCAGCCAGGCTTTGCTGTGTCACTCTTTCTCCTTGCTCATGGAGCCATTGGGAAGCACGTGGAGAATCACAGCGTTGAATAAAAACCTCTGGTGTGTTTTGACTCACATCCAAGGAGGCTGAATCCCGTGGTTTTGGCTTGAACAGGAGCAGGGCTTGTCCTCAGTCCCACTGTCCCTGGAGCCTGTGTGTTTCTAGGATGGTTTTGATCCAGCTCCAGTGTAGCTTCTACATGGAGGGATAGGCTTAGGAATTGGCCAGGGACAGCTCAACTTTTAGCTGAGACATAGTGGCTTTTAGACTGTGTTATCCCAACACCTTGAAGTGGCTGAACTGAAAAAGAAGCTGGTAATTACATCCTTGCTGGTGGCACTGCTCAGCACTCAAAGAAGCTAAAAATAATGGATGAGCAATATGTTTGTACTTGTTTCTTTCTGGGATTTGTGGGGGCTCTTCTGGAGGAGCCCATCTTCCAGCACAGAGCTGGATCACTTGGCCTCAATTTTAAACATCCAGGTATAGCTTTAGTTGTGTGTTGGGTGCTGAGCATGGAGATGGTGTCAGCAGCAACCTCTCCATGACTTGGGGGAGAAAATGTTTCATTAATTCCCCATTTTGGTTCTGCAAGTTGGGTTCTGGTGTTAACTATGTGGCGTGGTCGTGTTTTGCAGAGCTGCAGAGAAGTTTTTGTAAATATACACCCTGTGTGAACCTCAGCCTTCGTTTGATACACTTGGTGTTCAGGTGTTTGCTTTTACCTGGGATACACCTTCATATTTCCAACATTTCTGCAGCTGGATATGTCTGTGTCACACAGGGAGTTCCTGTGCTTGGGTTTATCCAGTTTTGATGACTTGGGCACAGTTTAAAGCTGAAGTCTGGAAGGCTTTAGGATGAATTAAGGGATTTCTGTGGTGTGGAGAGAGAAAGAGAATGCAGTAATCCCACACAGGGAGTCTCTTAGTATCCTTGATAAAAGTGGTGGGAACAAGGCTGGGATGGAGGAACGAGGCAGCTGGGCCAGGAATCCATGGAGTGTTGTGTTTACAGTCTTCAATTCCCTGTAGTCTAAATAGCTGGAAAGTTCCCAATGTCTCAAGAAGGCTGGAGAGAGACTTGTTATCTTGTGAGTGCCTGTGGCTCCCTCTCCTCCATGGCACCTGTCTACCCAGGGGCGTAGACAGTACCTGGTGTGTTTTTTTTTCCCGTGGCATGCTCTGAGGTAATTCCACTTAATTTTGGATACCTCAGCTGTGCCAGCACGATCCATCCCCCTGGGGAGCAGAGCTTCTCCCCCGGACTAAAAACCAGAGGTTTCTATTTCTTGGCTGAATTCCCATGAATTCTTTTTAAGACCAGTAATAACTTTTTTGGAACTAGGCTGTATTTATAATTGGGTTTTTGTTCCTTTATGGCTCTCTGCACTAAATAATAGCCCTGAAGGTTGAAGGTCATTATATGAGAAAACGTTACGATGTGATTATAATTCCAAAAGGTGTTTTATGCTAAGTTTAAAATTACTTTCGAAACGTCATTTAGAGGCACTTAAAATTGATTTGATGGCTCCATTCCTGCTGTTAATAGCATGGGAATGTGCAGGGTGAGCGAAATGGGAGCAGTGCTGAGGCAGGTGGAAACAAACAGGGGAGCTCCTAGGTGGGAGTTTACAAACAGCCTCGATATTCAAGGCTCAGCTGATGATTCACAACACACAGATAATACAAGCCTAAACTATATCCAGTTTAGAAAGTGAGGAAGAATTTACCTTTGGCTGTAGCTCTGCTGCTGCAGAGGGGCCGAGGGCAGACCCGACACCATCAGGAGCTCAAACTTCCCTCTGAAACACTCCAGTTATCTATTGTTAGTCCTTAGCTCGTCTAAAGCACCCTTGCACCACTAAATAAAATCTGGCTGACTTTGTGGAAGCAGCCTGTCCTGCCAGAAAAATCAGCTAATCCAAAAGGAGAGATGGGAGCCTCCCAGGAAGGAAAGAGAGGGGCTTTTCTCCCCTTTATCCTGACTGTGCCTGGCTGCATTCACTCAGCAGGGATTTGATGGTGAATGTGACAGATCCTGTGTCCAGCAGGTCCTGCTGTCTTCCTGAGAGGCCCTACTTTGATCTTTGGAGATTTAACCCCCCCCAAAATAGTTAACCATGAGGCCTGACAGGTTGCAGGTGTTCAGGGCTGACAAGACTGCAGAGGTTCATTGTCAGAACAGCACTGAAGTGCTCCTGAGTGTGGGTTGGAAAAATACAGGGTCCAATGTTCACAAGACTGTGTGATGGAGGAGCCCTCCCTGGCATGCACGGAGGGGGGAAAACCAGGAGATTCCTCACTTGCTGAAGGCCTTTGACACTTTTATCCAAAATCTGGGCCCTACATTAAGGCCCAGCAAGATAAAAAGGTGATTATTTGAAGTGATCAGCAGCATGTGTTCAGTAATGTTTCAGGAGGTAGGTGGTGAAAAACAGCTCTCTGAGGCATTCTACTATTGTTAAAATGATTTATTATTGAGCAACCTGGTGTGGTGAAAAGTGTCACCCCACCTGGTGGAGTGGAACGACACGAGCTTTAAGATTCTGTCTAACCCAAACCATTCCATAATGCCATTGTATAAAATTTTCCAAAGATGTCAGAAGGTAAAGGCTGCACACACGGTGTATCCGAGCCTCTGACAGTGTGACTTTGCCCTGCTCTCATCATCCAGCACTGAAAGGTGGTGGTTTCCTAGAATACTGATTTCTCACGTGACCCATGCCAACACTTGCAGCACAGCTGAGGTGTCCTACCTGGAGAGATCTGCCCGTTATCTCCTGCTCTGCAATCGACAAACCCTCAGATCTCCCTCAGATGGAAAAACCTGCAAAAACTCTGTGATTTTGGGTCAGCAGCTCTTCCTCAGTATTTCCTCTGACCAAAAACCCTTGTCTAACAGAGTTTTTGCTGGACTCTTCATTACAATTGGCAAGGAAAAAGCAGAGGAGGGTGAACAGTTGTGTTCATTTTCATTCCCTTTTCATAGACTTATTTGGGAGAAGCGGAGTGGGAGAGGACTGCGTGCTGGCAGAGCTTTTGTATTTTATGTCACGGGCTGTTGAAAGAGTTCTCAAACTGCACTTCCTTTCCGTGGGCTTTAAGGTCATTTCCCAGTGCTTGCAGACACATGGCAGGCTGGAAAACCCTTCTCTCATCACCAGGGAATGAAATGCTTTCCATGACTTTTTGGAGCCAACAAAAATCTCTTTGTCTTCCCTTCCCTCCCACTGTTTCCCAAGCAGCAAGTTTGCTACGGGCCTTGTCAGGAAGTGGGGAGTGCTGCTCCAAGATCCAGACTCTCTGGGAAAATGAGTGGCTGAGGTGAAAAGAAAGGTCTGACAAAGTGTTTTGCTGAGGCAATCACACCTGGGCAAAACAGCCAAGGCTTTTATGGTAAAAGAGGTTAAGTGGATGAGACTGTGGAGCAAAGTTCAGAGACAAAAACATGCAATTCTCAGCCCAGAGGTGATCTTGGAATGATAACAAACCTGGGATTTATCCACCTGTGCGAAGCTGGTTCTGTAAAAACCTTGTTGTCCAGGTGGTGTTGTCCATGTGCAGTGACTTTGCTTGTGGTGATTTGTCCACTATAGAAACTGGATGGCTTCTACGGTCAGCCTGGGCAAGGAAACATTATTGGAAGATGGAATGCCACCTGCAAAAAAGCCCAGGTAAATCTAATTATACTCCAGTGAATTTGTTCTAACAAGAGCCTTTTCCTTTGCCTGGCATTGTTCTTTAAGGATTGTGACCCCTGGTGACCACAGCCGTTTCGGTTCCTGATCCAAGAACCGTGCACTGGCTTCTGGCCATGCCCTGGGCTTTCCTGCTGTTTGTGCAACAAACGCCTTCACACCCAGAATGTACTTTTTGGTGGGTTTAACCCTCAGCCAGGGGATGGGGTTGCACTCAAAGCTGTATTTTACTGTCCTGTCTTCCATGGTCCTGTGCACTCACAGTGTCAGGTCAGACACGGTGGTTGTGCTTCTTTGCTTGAGCTGGATACTCAAATGAGTATGATTGAACTGCATGTAAAAGCTAAATAATTCACTCTGAGGCCCCCTGTGCTTAGAAATAGGTGGTCTTACAGTTCTGGGAGTGAGGACCTGACTAGTGGGTAGTTCTGTCTATCAGGGACTGAGACTGTGGCTGCTGCAGGCTCAAAAGTTCTTGTGAACAAGCAGCTAATTCATCTGGGGGGTTGTCTCCCACTAATTTGATTTATTTGCAAGTTTTGGAGGGCTGCAGGATAGTCCTGTGTGGTCTCGAGGTTGATCAGTGACCCCGGAATGTGCAGAAAAGACACTGGGAGAGGATTTTTTCCTTGCTCAGGATATCAGGGTAGAAACAAGTGCATTTATCAGCAGGGATAGAGTGCCTCTTTCAGGCATGCAGGACATTAAGACTTGGGTATTTGTTAGTATTTGGATTTCAGTCCCTGTATTTCCAGTAGTGTTTTTATACTAGCTCATTACTATGAATACTAATCTATTCCCCACACAAGGCTTGCAGTCCTCAAATTAAACCCTGTTTATCAGCAGTAACAGTGAAGCCCTCCTCGAGGAAAGGGTTAACAATTCTGTTTTCATAGGCAGGAGCTGAGGGAAGGCACAGTTCCATCTGTGTGGTGTTAGTTTCCTCTCCCCTTCTCACTAAATATCACGTGTTTGCTGATAAAGCCCATTTCTTCCATACAAGCTGCTTCCCTGGGCTGCTGCTCCAATCCTGGGAAGCTGCAGCAGGTCCCTGCTGCAGAAAGCAGCTGGACACCAGGCAAGGCAAAGCAAGAAGCAGCACATCTGCTTAATAAATTATAAAGGTCACGTTTAAAAGCACTGTGCAGGTGTAAAGCCAGGAAAACAGGGAGGAGAAATAAGGAGAATACAGTCCTGCAGCCCTTTCATGTGACTCTGTATCATCTGGGATATTCAAAAAGATTGGCCTGGAGCATCCTGCTGAAATTGCAGGCATGACAGGGAAGGGATTGCTGGTAGAGCTGAGGGGGTTCTTCAGCAAACTGGGGCTGGGCCCCTCCAGGGCAGAGCTATTAGGAAGCCTTCCCTTGCTTTTCTCTGTGCTGGGATAAATGGAGCTGTTGTCTCCAGGCCTCTGTTCTGCACCTTGTTTAAACCAGGTCACATTTCCAACCTGCATGGGATCTGACACACGTTTTGTCTCGGGACATAGAGCATGTGTGTGTGTCTCATTCTCTAGTGCTCACTGCACCTTTCCCATGCCCTCCAGCCTTCCAGGTAATTTTTATTAATAGACTTCCCTTATTCCAGATTTTTAGTGGATTAGCTTTGCTGCAGAAGCACCCCAGGGCATCATTGACTTCTCCAGTAACCATCCTGGTAATAGATTTGATTCCCAAAGATGTTGTAATTATGGACCTTGTATTGGGAACATTTATGCTGCTGATCCGTGCAGCTGCCTGCTGTCTTTTAAGGATACCAAGCTGCTCCTCTCATGCTCTGTTTATCAGAGAGCCCCAATGGATATTTGATTCAAAATTTAGGCACAGGGTACCTCCATCTCCCTCAGTTTGCATGTAACACCACCCCAGACACCCTTCCATTCACAGTGGTACCAGCTGTGCTCCTTTCTCCTTTTGCAGGAAGCTGTTGCCAAGCCTCAAAACCAAGAAGCCTCGGGAGCTTGTTTTGGTGATTGGGACAGGAATTAGTGCTGCAGTTGCTCCCCAGGTCCCAGCGCTGAAGTCCTGGAAGGGGCTGATTCAGGCTCTCCTGGATGCTGCTATTGACTTTGATCTCCTGGAAGATGAAGAGAGCAAACGGTTCCAGAAGTGTCTTCATGAAGACAAGAACCTGGTTCATGTTGCCCACGACCTTATTCAGAAGCTGTCTCCGGTCAGTGTGCTTGTACCTGCCCTGAGTGTGGGATTTGGCTTTTGGAAATAGCCAGATTTGGTTCTCCAGCAATGATGCCCCCACCACAACAATTCCTCTGTGTACAAGGAACCCCAATACAGTTACTGTGCCAGGTGCCTGAGAGATAACCCTGCTGCAGATGTGGGTTTGGGGTATTTCACCTGGACCAAGATGATTAGAGGGATGGAGCACCTTTCTATGAGGAGAGGCTGAGAGAACTGGGATTGTTAAACCTGGAGAAAAAGGCTTCAGGGGTGACCTAATTATGGCCTTCCAGCACCTGAAGGGAGCTGACAGGAAGGATGGAGAGAGACTGTGGACAAGGGCCTGGAGTGACAGGACAAGAGGGAATGGCTTCCTACTGCCAGAGGGCAGGGTTAGATGGGATATTGGGAAGAAATACTTCCTTGTGAGAGTGATGACATTGCCCAGAGAAACTGTGGGTGCCCCATCCCTGGGAGTGTTCCAGGGCAGACTGGAAGGGTTTGGATCAGTCTGGAATAGTGAAAGGTGTCCCTGCCCATGGCATAGAGTGGGATGAGATGGCACAGAGTGGGCTTTAAGGTCCTTCCCAACCCCTGCCAGTCTGGGATTCTGTGATTCTATGACTATGCTGAAGGGGAGCACCCACACTAGTGCAGCCAGAGCTCTGTGTTTGCCCTGCAAGGACCCAGAGGTTTGTAGGGTGTTGGGGAACGTGGATAGTATTTCATGGAGCCCTTTGGCATGAGGTGTTAAGGGGCTGGGCTCTGATCTCAATCTGTCTCCCCTTCTCAGCGCACAAGCAACGTTCGCTCAACCTTTTTCAAGGACTGTTTATACGAGGTGTTTGATGACCTGGAATCCAAAATGGAAGATTCTGGGAAGCAGCTGCTTCAGTCTGTGCTTCACCTGATGGAAAACGGGGCCCTTGTGTTAACCACAAATTTTGATAACCTGCTGGAGCTCTATGCAGCACACCAGGGGAAGCACCTTGAATCTCTTGACCTGACTGATGAAAAGAAGGTAAAGGATGATTATTTCTTTTGTCAGGGACTGTGGGGTGCAGGATGTGGTTTCATGCTGCCTGAGAGCATTGTACTGATTGTAGTGGTTTAAGTGGTGGTAGACAAGCTCCAGGCAGAGGCTCTGACTGTCCAGGGCAGCGAGCAGAGGAATGAGGGAACACTCCTTTCTGGAACACTGGTTTGCTGGCTGCCATCCCAGTGCTCAGGAGGAGTCCTTAAGTCTGCTATTCCTTTGATCTCTGTCCTTGAAACTTCTGGCTTGGCCTTGCTTCCACATAAGGCTGGGGCTGATGTTTCTAACCAATAGAGGAAAGTACACACAAGATGCAAAGCTGGACTTTTTATAAGATGCTGTTAAGTGCTTTTTTGTGGGCTTTTAAGGGCTGCAGCCTTTGAGGTTCCCCTCGTCCCATGTCCTGTGCCTTCAATGGCTGGAATGGCTCCTCCTGCTGTACTCTCAGAGCTGCTCTCTTCATGCAAACATCCCTTACTCCTGCCCCAGTCAGGCTGTGAAACCCTGAATTCTTTGCACCTGCCCCCCTCATCTCTCCATTGTGGGTTTTTTTTGGTGGGAGCATCTCATCCTTCTGTTTGCACGTTAAAGACCCCAAATATGTGTGTCCTGTGCAGTCCTTGCTCTCTTTTCATTCTCATTTCTGTGCTTCATGTTTCCTGTGTGACCTCTTAATCTACATGGCTGGAAGTACTTAAAGTGTTACAAATAAGCATTCTAATTATTGCAAGCTTAAACGAGCTGAGGTCTGCAGGAGTAAACTGAGAGCCTGGGAAGCAGCTGTCTGAAATGGAGGTCAGCTCAGCTGGTGATTCCCTCAGAGCCAGTAGGAGCCACAAAATAAAACTTGGTAGGCTTGAGAAACGTGCTGACATAGGATTTGTAGGTTTTGTCCCCTTTTTCTGGTCAATCTGGCATTTTGATTGATTCAGTCTTTTCATCACATTCGCCAGTCAGCTGAAGTGTTGACCCAAACAAGCACCACAGGCCGTGGTGTAGAGGGTGATGGAGGAGAGAAGATGAGAGGATGAGGAAAAAGCAGCCTTTTTGGAATGCTTCCCCAAAACGTTACATTTAGCAGTGCTGTGGTAGCCAATCTGACACATTCACCAACGTTGCTCTGTGTTTGTGTTGTGCAGGTGCTGGAGTGGGCACAAGAGAAGAGGAAGCTCAGTGTCCTCCACATCCACGGCGTCTACACCAACCCCAGCGGCATCGTCCTGCACCCAGCCGGCTACCAGAACGTGCTGCGCAACACCGAGGTCATGGTGAGCCACGCTGGGGGCCAGGCCTTGAGCTGCAGCTCCCACTGGGGTCAACTGGGCACAGCCTCAGCTGAGTTTAGGGTGGGGGAGAAATTACTTAGATATGGAAAATAGAAGGGGTGAATTCCCTAGCCTGCTGAGGTGCTGGAACACATCCCACACTTGCTGAAGGATGGCATTGCTGCAGAGCCTCCCCAGGGATAGGGCAGGTGCTGTCTCTTGTGAGGATGAAGCTCACCTTGACCAAGAACATCTTTCCCTTTCTTAAAGCGAGAGATTCAGAAGCTGTATGAAAATAAGTCCTTCCTCTTCTTGGGCTGTGGTTGGACAGTTGATGACACCACGTTTCAGGCCCTGTTTTTAGAGGCTGTCAAGCACAAGTCAGACCTGGAGCACTTCATGCTGGTGCGGAGGGGGGATGTGGATGAGTTCAAGAAGCTCCGTGAGAACATGCTGGACAAAGGGATCAAAGTGATTTCCTATGGGGACGAATACGCTGACTTGCCCGAGTACTTCGAGCGGCTGACAAGCGAGATTGCCATGCGGGGCCGCACAGGTACGGGGCCAGGGGCTGGGGGACCCTGGGCTGTCACCCTGCACAGCAGACAGGGTTAGTACCCCTTGTTCTCCATGCTGTAGAGATTCATGAAGCCTTTTTTTATGAAAAAGCAAACATGGCTTTAACTGGATCCCCAGGTTACTTTTCTGAAATCGCTGTGTTTTAACAGTTTAAACAGCTGTGCTGCCTCCCACGCCTGCAAACTTTGCTTTTCATGTGCAGCTGTTTGTTCCCTTTTTAGTGAAGGGGTATTTATTCTCACTGACCCTTGCACTGCTCAGCCTGAGCCAATGCTTTTATACAAGAGGTATCACTTAATAAATCATAAAAATGGGGGAAAGTGGGTTCCCAGCCAGGAAAGCCTGTGTGAAACCACCATGTGGGCAGCTGGCTCTGCACCTGACACTGGTCTCTGCTCTGCCCCAGGTGTGCCCAAGGAGGGGCAGCAGCTCAACGGCTCTGCAGTTGTCCACGCTGAGGTAAAAGGTAAGGAAGGCTCTCTGGAGGCTTCACCCTGTTGCTCCCTGGAGTCTCAGGCAGGTTTTCAGCCTTTGCTTCCACACAGGATGCAGCTCCTGAGCTTCAGCCCTGCCCAGGCCCTGAGCCATGGCAGGGGTTCCTGGGACAGGCCCAAGCCAGGCCAGCAGCCCTCAGGGAGGCCAGAGCCCACCACTGTCCCACTGCTGTCCAGCACCGAGCCAGGAGCCTTCCGGCAGGGAAGAGGCCAGGACAGAGCCTCCATGGATGAACACCTGGTCTAACATATTAAGTGTGGTTTTACTGGGGCTGCATGTGCCTGCGGAGCGCGGTGTCCCCGAGGGAGCTGCAGCCTCCTCTAACTTCATACCTAGTGCTTTTATATTCTGTATTTCAATTAAAAAATGAAACTTGAGCTTTTTTTTTTTTTACAGGAAGCTCTAGTTTTCTAGTCCTGTCTTTTTACTGTACAGTATTTTGTATGTTGAAGTTGTATTAAAGGCCTGCTCACTGAACTTTGGCTGCTCTATCATTTAAAGGCCCTTTTACACCTCACACTGGTGGGAGTTCATCTCCCCCAAACCCAGTAGGAAATAGGTCCTGGCTGGAGGCAAGTTATTTGTACACAGAGAACAAATTATGAAGTTTATTTTATATAAATTATGTCTCTTAGCAGACAGCATTCAATTTATTGCACTATAGCACATCTGCAATACAGAGCTACAAGACATCGTCAGAGAGGTTTGTATTATTCAGTGTAGCACTTCCAACTGGGATCAAGAGGCACTCGGAGGGGGGAGAAAGGGTGCAGGAAAGCAGCAAGCAGCCACCAGCAGAACCATTCTCTTCCAGTATTAATGTGGTTTGGTTTTTTTTTTTCCTTTTTACTAGCAAATAATGCCAAGACCAGCGGGCAGGAGCCAGGCAGGGCACGCTGCCTTCCTCCTCTGGACCTGGCTGCTGCAGCTCTCCAGCTCCTGCCCAAATACATGGTGTCTAGGGACCCTGCTCCAAAGTCCAGGTGAGGACAGATATGGGCGACTTTAAGGCAATTTAGCATGTCCCCTCCTGCCCAGCACAGGCCGTCACCTTTTTTTGGTTTATCAGCTTCGGTGGAGCTGCCATAGGCAGCGACATTAACAGCCAGATCTAACGCTGCCCCTAAGCCCAAGTCCCTCTTGCCTCCTCTCTAAGCTGGTCTAAAAATCAAAAGCAGCTCAAAAAAAAAGCCTTCAAACCCACCAAAAAGCACAGCAGATCCTGGCACCGCCCACCCCCCCCGTGCAGCATGAACAATACAAAGCTCTGGATTCGGCCTCCCCGCAAGGGAGTCTGCATCACTGGACACAGAATGGAGGAACCCAGGGAAGGGCTTTTTCTGGATAAAAGGAGGTCTATCCAAAAAAAGTACTCCTCAGGCTGCTATTCTTCCATTCTGTTCTGCACTACACGGGAAAGACTAGTTGGTGACAGGGTAAAGCAGGTTCTTCTGGGACATCTGCACACAGCGATTTGGTGTTTAGGCCTTCATGAGCGCTGCAACCACGGCCTTGGCGTTAAGGCTTCTCAGATCACAGTAGGTTTGTCCAGTACCAACGAAAACGATGGGCTTGCTCGTGATGTAGGTCATGGAGATGGCAGCACCCACCTGCCAGGGACAAAAGCAGCACCATGAAATCCAGTGCTCCCCCTCAGGGAGCTCGTCATTCATTCATCCCTCATGTGTGGAAACCAGAGTTCTAAATTTGGATTTAATGGCTTAAACACAAGAAAAAAGTGCAGGAGTGCCTTGTGTTTGACAATTCCCATCTCTCCCCTCCAGTCACTGTCAGGAAGCTCTCTGCAGTCACCTCAGCAGCCTCCTTACCTTGTCATCAATTGTATCAAACTTGGTGAGGACGATCCCATCGATGAGCCGCGGTGTCTGGGCCATGGAGTGATCAGCCAGGGCCTTGTTGAACTTGACCTGAGGGAGAAAAAAAAAACTTACGGAATAGGGTTCTTTTCCCTCTTCATCTCTCAGGAGCAAAGCCTCCACACTCACCAGCTGATCCACAGCCTCATTTCCCACCAGCGCTTCCCCAACAAACAGGACCAGGTCGGGAGCGTTGACAGCGATGAGTTTGGCCAGCGCGGTCATCAGGGGTGCGTTGTCCTGCATGCGTCCCGCCGTGTCCACCAGCACCACGTCAAAGCCCTGGTTCCGAGCTGGGGTGGCAGGGAGGCAGCGTGAAGGACGGCACGGCCCCAGGAACGCGCCACCCGCCCCCGGCTCTGCGCGTACCGTAGGAGATGGCCTCCATGGCGATGCCTGCAGCGTCCTTGCCGTATCCCTTCTCGTAGAGCTGCACCATGGTGCGCCCGCCGTGGCTCTCCGGAGGGTGCAGCGCGTTGAGGCGGCGCGTGTGGGTGCGCAGCTGCTCCACCGCCCCCGCGCGGAACGTGTCGCAGGCGGCAATGAGGACGCTGAAGCCATTCTCGATGAGCCAGAACGAGATCTGCAGGTAGCAACAGATCAGAAAAGCCCGTTAGCAGCTACTCAGCCTGACACCAGCACCCCAGGCCTGTGGTCCAGGATCCTGTCCTACCTTGGCCAGGTTGGTGGACTTCCCGACACCGTTGACACCACAAAAGGTTACGACGTAGGGTCGGCGGTGGCGCTGGGCATCCATGACATCGCGGAGCACGTCCACACGGCGCTGGGGCTGCAGGATCTGCACCAGGGCCTCCTGCAGCGCCTGCTTCACCGTCGAGGTTACCGCTGGGAAAAGGGGATGGGAAGAGGACATGTCACGCATGGGGAATACTCCTGAGCTCCAAACCACACACAGGATGCCACAGAGACACTTACTGGTGAACGTTCCCATCACCTTCCCTTCCAGTTTCTTGGCCACAGATTCACAGAGCTGCACTGCAATCTCAGCTGCCACATTTTTAGCTTTGAGGAAGACAGAGCAGGGAGTCAGTGCTGCTGAGACAGTTATGCACATCCCGCATCAGTATCGAAGGAAGGATGGAGTCAGTGTGGATTCCCACCAGGCCTTACTGCAGCCCCCCTTTTGCTGCACTCTCGAGGGCTCCTCAGGGTGAGACAGAAACCCACCACAGTTCCTGTGGGCATGAGTATCCCAAACCACGGGCACTACCTACACTGGGGCCCACCCAACAGAGCAGAGAATTACCACTAATCCCTCACACCGTGGATCCAGACGTACCAATCAAGTGATCCTTCATCTTCTCCAGCACAGGGTCCATGTCATCTCTGGTCAAGCTCTTGGAACCCACCAGACCCTTCAGCATGCCAAACATGCCCCCCAGGCCACCCTTCTTCACACTGTGGAGAAGCAGAAGAGTTACACTGAGGTTTGAGAGTGACCATCTGCAAAGGTCAGATGCAGAAGGGCTTGCCCTGAGCGGACAAACACATCAGTTTGTGTTTCCTGTATTACTGGTTAGACTGGAACAGGAGTTATGGGAGAGAAATCAAGAACCATGTGACAAGCAAAGGCTGTGGCAGCCTCTACCTGGGTTTTGAAGGGTTCTGGACAACTTTCTCCTCTTCAGCTTCATCGTCACTCTCGTATTCCAGGTCATAGAGGCGGCCAGGCTCCCGATTTTTGTCCCCCAGGGCCTGCCAGGGGAAGAAACGGCTTTATGGGCTGAGTGCCACAATCCTTGTTCCATGTTTCTTCATGATCCCTTCTCACCCAGGCACAGAGATTGGGCTGGGTTCATAATGCCCAGAGGATGAACGACAGCAAATGGAGCCTGACTTTTCCTTACCATGTCAGGGTCAAACTCCTCCACAGGACAAGTCTCCGCACTGCCGTTGGTAGCGGAATTACTGTAATCGAGTACTTTGGCATTAGAGTTCCCCAGATCCCACACCCGGGGCTTCTTCCCCTTCTCCTTCTGTGCGTCGGGCTTTGGAGATCTGGTGGAACAAAGACCAGAAATGTGTTGTGCTCAGTGCAGGGAAGCAGCAGCCATCACTTCCTTAGGAAATGTGAAAAATAAAAGCTTTGATTACCCAAAAAGGCAGAAATTGACCGATCCAATCTCCAGAGTTTCTTTATCTGAACTTTAACCCTGTATGACACCACTTCCCCTCAAACCAGGTATCAATGCACTGCTGCTGTCTGCTCACTAAAGACAGGTCTGGACCTCTCCCAGTTTCTGGATCTCCCAGCAAAGAAAATCAGGTTCTATTACCCCTCCAGGACCCCCAGGTGTCTTCTCTCAGTCTTTTCAGCAAGGAGGAAATCAGGGAAATAAAGTCCAGGAAAGTGAGGTCTGGCTTCCGGGGGTCACCGAGAGGAGGAGAGATTCAGCCATGGCCTAGTTCAAAGCATAGGCAGACTGACCATGCCCTCATCACCCACCTGGACTTCTCCCCAGCTTTCATGTGTCTCCTGAAGAACTCCTCCCGGTTCTTCTGCAGGATTTCATCCTTGGTTAGTTCCTCCTTGTCCCCTGCTGCTGAGAGCTGCTTGTCAGCTGCAGATGCTTTACTGGGCACTGCCACAGCTTCTGTTCCTGACAGGAAGAGCCCCAACACAAGCTCAGTCCAGCTCCAAGCAGATTGGGAAAGCACAGGCTGCAACACATTGCTCTGGAATATTTATTTCCCTCCCACTTCTCTTCCCCACCAACTCACCATCCTTTTTGGAACCTTTGTTCTTCTTGTTCTTGACCTTCTCCTTTGGTTTCTCCCCTCGGGTTTCAATCATACACTTGACAGTCTTCTGGGATTTCAGAGACTGCTCAAACGTCTTCATTACCGTGGGAGCTCGGACTTTGCTGCTCTCCTCTGCATCCCTGCAGGGAGGTGACCCGTTAGCCTGGATTTCAGCTCTTCCCCCGCTCCCATCTCTGCTCAAAACAGAAATTTAAGCCAAAACCCAAGCTCTCTACCGGAGGAGGCGCATGAAGTCATCTTTAAAATCAAAGGTGCCATTTAGGAGACCCAGGGCGCCTTTCTGCTGGAACTCGTTGCGGTACTTGTCTCGGAACTCCTTATGGACATCGTCTATCAACTTGTCCACATAGGTTAGAGTCAGGATCTTCTGGAAGCCCACCTGCCAAGGAGCATGGCCAACAGACACTGCACTTCCAGCTCATTCAACAGCAGCAAGCAAGCAAAAACCTCTCTGTTTAATTCAGGGTTCTTTAACTTGCGCAAGTTTCACCCTGCACTTTCTCTTCCACCTTCCCAGGCTTTTAAAATGCCCCCAAAAAGGTGAAAAACAGGTCAGAGCTTCACTTCAACAGGTTACCCTAACACCCAGAGGCTGTCTCATGGCAAGAAAGACACAAAGGGCAAGGGCAGAAAACCTTTAGCTTATCTGTGGATCAATAGGGAAAGTGGTATGCATTTATGGAGATAAGGTGCCAGGAAACTGAAAAGGAGAGCGTTAAATGGTCTGTAAAGTGACAGGAATTACACATTTCTGCCTTTTTTTTCTATAGATCTGGCCAAAGTGAAGTCTTACAAGGCTGCAGCTTCTATTTGAGGTTTGATTAATTTTAATCCTGTTGCAGATGCTTAAAATAAGCTGCTACTGCAGTGGCATTCAGCTGACAGACACCCATGTCCCCCCTCTAGGGAAGCCTGGCTACACTGGGGTCACTGCTCAATATCCCCCTGAAATGCTCATCACAGCCCCTCAACCCCAAAATCCCAGAGACAGAGGAGCCAAACCAGTCTGGGAGCCAAGGTCCAGCCCTACACAATGCAAACAGCTGTTTGCTCAAACCTCAGCACAGCGGGAACTGTTCCCCCTCTCTTCCGAGGCAATCCCCTTCCTTTGGGATTAGGGGCATATGGGGGGTTGGAGGGACCCTCCTGCCACCCCAGGGGTGCCTGGGAGGGGTCACTTACCACAAACACCAGCTCAAACTGGTTGTCCAGTTTGTACTTAAGTGTGAGGGCTTCATGGGTGAAGGAGTTGTTGCCACCTCTCTCCTGGGGGAGAGGAGCTGTCAGAATGGGGGTACCAGCAGCACCCACCATCCCCTCATCCCTGTCATCCCCCTCTCCCCACCATCATCCCTGTCAGCC
>VZSR01001113.1:1674908-1685078 GCA_013398615.1 Brachypodius melanocephalos | reverse complement strand
TGGATGGATGGATGGATGGATGGATGGATGGATGGAATTCACGGAGGGTGACCTGGTGCTGATGGCCATGCTGGCTGGAGGTGGGAATATTGGGATGTACAGAATTCACAGGGGATGACATATGGCCAGCAGGAGGTGGGAACATGGGAATGCCTCTAGGAATGTTTGGAATGCATGTGATGTGTTCGGGGGGTGTGGGGGAAATGCAGGAGGGTTGCAGAGGACATGGGGGAGTGTTTGTGGAATGTACAGGTGTGTATGGATGGAATGCAGAAGGGGTGCACGGATGAAATGTGTGAGGGGAAGTGCATGGAGTGCACCAGGGGATGTTTGGGATGGGGAAGGAGTGCACATGAGATGGGATGGATGTATGGAGTGCACAGGCGGAGGGATGTGTGAAACACAGAGATGGAAGATGTGGGATCCATAAGGAAGATGTGAAATACATGGAGGAGGGTGTTTGGAATATCCATAGGGATGTATGGAAGGAATAGAGGGCTGGAGAAGGGGAATGTATGTGAGTGTAAGGGGGGTGTTTGAGAGGCAGAGGGGAGATTTGGGATGCACAGAGAGGTGTGGAATGCATGTGAGAAACCATGAGATGCACAGGGAGGTTTGGGATGCATGGGGAGCACACAGGATCTGTGGCAAGGCAGGGTCACCTGGCATGCCACGTCCCCACAGTGCCACTACATGTGTGCCTGGGGGTTTGTGGCACTGGGGGGTGACAGCGGTGGGATCTCCCGGCAGAGCTGCCCTGGGACCAGCCCAGCGACAGCTGCCAGGAGTACAGCGACTGGAAGGAGAAGAAAACCTACCTCCCACCTTGGAAGAAGATTGATTCAGCTCCCTTGGGTAAGCACCCAGCAGCTCCCTAAATATATACACAAATATATACACAAATATATACATACACACACACACACACCATATTGTATTCCACCCCCTCGTCTTCCCCAGCGCTGCTGCACAAGATCCTCACGGAGAGCCCGACCGCGAGGATCACCATTCCTGACATCCAGAAGGACCGGTGGTACAGCAGACCCCTCAAAAAGGGTAAGGGGCTGCGAGGGAACGCGCTCGTGCCCCCGGATTTGGGGGTTATTTGGTGTCCTATCCCTTTGCAGATGTCAAGCGGGCTCGGCTCTCCTCGGGGGGTGTCACAGACTCCCCTGGAGGCTTCTCCAAGCACATCCGATCTGATACAGACTTCTCACCGGTGAAGGGAGCACTGGGGTGAGCCTCTGCTTCCCTCCACACGGGCTTGCAATTCCTTGCCCACCGCGGGGCTTTCCCGGCACTTTCTCCAGGAGGTGGTCGGGTGGAAACCCCGCACAACCCCTGTGATCATCCCAGATCCTACAAAATCCCGTGCAGTTCCCACATGGGGCTCTCTGCAGCGCTCCTAACCCTCGTGTCCCCCCTTGCCTTGCAGTGAGGACAAGGCAAGCTATTCCACGTCACAGCCGGAGCCCGGCACGGGCGGGATGCCCTGGGAGAGTGGCACGGGAAGCATCGACCAGCTGGTGCAGGGCTTCAGCTTCTCGCAGCCCGCCTGCCCCGAGCACATGCTGGTCAACAGCCAACTCCTGGGCACCCCAGGCTCCTCCCAGGTCAGGGGCTGCAGGGGGCACCCGGCACGGCTTGGAGTGTCGGGATGCTGCCTTGCGGTGTTTGGGACGCGGCTGGGCGAGGTTGATCCTCTCGGGATTTCACCTCGCGGTGTTTGGGGCGCAGCTCGGTGGTGTCAGGGTGCACCTTGCAACGCTTGGGGGCTGCTCTGTGGGGGTCGGAGCGCAGCTTTGCCTGATGGGGAGTACCAGGGAGCAGCTTGGCAGTATTGGAGGTGTAACTTTTTGTTATTTATCGCCTCGGGTGTGACTTTGCAGGATTTGGGGCACAGCTTTTCGGTATTTTTAGTATCAGGGTGACACTTTGCCGTGGTCTTCAGGTGTCTGGAGGGCAACTTCACATCCACTTTACACCACTGGGGTCCAGTATTGCATTGTATAAATTGGGTTGCAACTTTACATCATATATATGGCAATGAGGAGCAACTTTGCCATATTTATAACATCAAGGAGCAGCTTGGCTATGTTTGGGCTGTGGCTGGGTGAGGTTTATCATCTTGGGGTGCAACTCTGCAGCATTTGAGGGGGCAGAGTCTCATCCAGTTTACAACGTCAGGATCCAGTGTTGCACCTTTTATATTACCGGGGTGCAACTTTGCCTTGGATATGCAAGATTAAGAAGTAACTTTTGTTGTATTTATAATATCAGGGAACTACTGTTGGGGCTGTTGAATATTTACCACCTGAGGGTGTGAGGTGCACGATTTGGGGTGCAAATTTGCCATAATTTTAGTGTCAGTTCATCACTTTGCCAGGGACTTGAGGGGCAGTTTCACATCTGATTTACAGCATTGGGGTGCAGCATTGGGCTGTATAGAATATTGCAACTTTGCATCGTAAGTACCACATTAAAGAGCAACTTCGCTGTGTATGGAATATCAGGGAGCAACTTAACAAGGCTGGGATGCAGCTGTGAGTTTTATCACTCGGGGTGCCACCTCCCAAGGTTTGGGGTGCAAATGTGTGTCATTTATGGCATCAGGGTGCGCTTTGTGCAGTGGTTGGGGGCTGCTCTGTGGTGTTTGGGGAGCAGCTTGGCAGCATTGGAGTGCAGCTGGGCAAGGTTTGTCGTTTCGGGGTGCAACCTTGTGGTATTTGGGGCACAATTTTGTGCTATTTTGAGTAATCAAATGCAACTTCCCCGTTCCAAGGTACAGCTCTGCAGCGTTTGGGAGGCAGCTTCGCATCCAATTTACAATATTGGAGTCCATCATTGTGCTATTTATACCACGGGGGTGCAACTTTGCATCGTAAATGTGTCGTTAAAGAGCGTTTTTGTGCTGCCAGGGGCTGCCTTTGCTCTGCTTGGGACGTGGCCGTGCAGCATTTCTGTGTTTGGGATGCGGTTGTTGGCTCGTGCCATCAGGGGGTGCAGCTTTCCAACATTTCCTCACCGAAGGCCAGGATTTCTCAGAGCTGGGGCTGGGACCTGGTGGGATTTGTAACCTTTTTTTGGCGGGATTTGTAACCTTTGGAACGGTGTTTTTGGGGCGGCAGAGCCCGTGGCAGCGGCTGGTAAAGAGGATGACGCGGTTCTTCACCAAGCTGGACGCCGACGGCTCCTACCGCGCGCTGAAGGAGGTGTGTGAGAAGATGGGATACGGCTGGAAGATGAGCTGCACCAACCAGGTGGGGGTCAGGGCATGGAATCGGGGCTGGGACCCCTGTGCTGGCTCATCAGGGAATAATTTGAGGTGCACACATAAATCCCCCCCGCTTTGCAGGTCACCATCTCGACCACAGACAGGAGGAACAACAAACTCATCTTCAAGGTGAACCTGGTGGAGATGGAGAGCAAGATCTTGGTGGATTTTCGCCTCTCCAAGGTGTGCAGGGGGTCAGGGCGGGTGGTGGGGGCTGCACGGCAGGTGCAGGGTGGGGAAGGACCCGCGTAAAGTGCGTGCAGGATGGTGCAGGGTGGGAGTGAGCACAGGAGGTGGGTGCCAGGGGTTGGAGGGGTGTAGGGGGGTGTAAACCCCTCTCTCTCCTCACACAGGGCGACGGCCTGGAGTTCAAGAGGCATTTCCTGAAGATCAAAGCCAAGCTCAGCGACATCGTCAGCACCCAGAAAGTCTGGCTGCCTGGCACCTGAACGCTCACACCCCTTCTCTGCCTCTTCCTCCACCTCCTCCTTCTCTTTCTCCTCCTCCTCTTCCTCCTGGCTGGGCCCTGCCAGCAGCACCCAAACGCTGTCAAGGTGTCTGGTCACCTGTTTTAGGTTTTGAAGGTTCAATAAAGCCCCGGGGGACACAGAGTGAGCCTGGTTGCTGCAAGGGGGATTCTGCAGGGGGTTCTGCACCCTGAAACCTCCTGATGGCGCAGCTTTGGCTCGGCCAGCATAAACCCCACTGTGGGATCTCTGCCGAGCCATGCAGCCCTAAACCAGCCCCAAGGTTTGGGAGCTGACCCCCCACCCCAGCCCCCATTCCTGCCTTGTCACAGGGCAGCGGCTGCCCTCATTTTCCAACCTCTCTAATTGCTTTTCGGAAGGACTAACGAGCCCGAGAGCTGCCAGGGGTTGTTAGCGCTGGAGCGAGAGAGGAGAGCCAGGGATTAACCCCATCCCCCCCCAAAAAAGAGCATCCCCCCCAAAAAAACCCACCCCAGGGTGCAAACCCTGAGATACCGCCACAATTTCTCCCTAAAGCTGCATCGGTGTTAATTACCAGACTAAAAAAAATGCATTTTTAAATTGTTTACCCCTTCTTAATTTTTTTTTTTTTTTTTACATATCCCTTTCCCCCATCTTTTTTGTTTCCCTGGTGGGAACCCCCCTTGGGCGAAGCAATTAGCGGCGATTTTTTAATTGCATATTTATATTGCAGCTGGGGAGCGAGACCCCGGCAGCGGGCGAGGGGAAGGCAGGAAGACGCCGCGCTCCGACCTTGTTTGCTTTTCAGCTGGGATTAAGCGCTTTTAATTGTCCCAGAGATCACAGATTGCGGCCAGGGGGGATAATTAGGCTGAATACAGGGTTTTCTGGTTCATTCCCCCCAGGAATTTATATTTCTAAGGGCATAAAAAAGAAAATCTTTGGGAATGCCTGGGGAAGGGAGGGTTGTGGAGGGGTATGAGGTTGGATGCAACTCGTTGCGTGAGTGGGTCTTGCTGTCGAAACAAAATAGTTTTTCACCTGTTACCTGCTGGAAATGGGATATTTGGGGGGAGCATCCTCCTCCCTAGGATGCTTCAGGAAAGGTTGGACACTGCTTCTTCGCCACTACGGATTCGTGCCTTAACCAGGCTCCATTCCCATGGGAATAATTTCCAACCCTAATTCTTAACTCCGTGGTGGGGATCCTTTTCCTCTCTCGGGGTGTGTGGGGGTAACTCGAGGGGGGATAAAAGGTTCGTGTTCCTCTGTGGCCGGGCGGGGGGAAGCCGTGCTGAGCGGGGCCCTGAAAGCGCCCTTTGTGCGGCCCCGCCGGGGACCCGGAGGCACCGGAGCGTGGCAAATCCTTAAACCAACAGCGGGGCCGGGGCGGGCGGGCAGCGGCTCCTGCCCCCTCCTCATCCCGAATTCATGGCGCTCCGGCGGGCACAGGGCGATCCGCCGGCCCTCGGACCCCTCGCAGCATCCTGGGAGCGGAGTTTGGGTGCAGAGTTAGGGATGTGGAGCTGGATGCAGGATGGAGGATTCGAGACACAGATGGAGGATTCGAGACACGGATGGAGGATTTAGCATCTCGATGGGGATTTGGGATGTAGGTGTTGGATGTAGGACAGAGAATTTGGGATGCGAATGTGGGATGTAGGATTTGGGATGTAGACGCAGGATGGAGAGTTTAGGGTGTAAATGCAGGATGTGAAATGGAATTTATGATGCAGATATGGGACTTAGGATTTAGGCTGTGGATGCAGGATTTAGGATGTAGATGGAGGATGTGAAACAGAATTTATGATGCAGATATGAGACTTAGGATTTAGGCTGTGTATACAGGATTTAGGACGTAGATTCAGGATGGATATCCTTCAGGAGGATAGAGTATTTAGGATTTAGACACGGGATGCAGCAGAGGATTTAGGATGTAAATAAGGTCATAGGATTTAGGACACAGGTGCAGGTTTCAGGATGCAGGTATGGAACACAAGATTTAGGATGTAGATGTGGGACATGGGATTTGGGACATAGATACAGATCTGGGACAGAGAACTTGGGATGCAGAGATGGGACAGGATTTAGGATGAAGATGCAAAACAGGATGGAGGATCCAGGATGCAGGTGTGGGATGGATGACTTAGGATGTGGGATAGAGCATTTAGGAGTTACTTGCAGACTTAATATTTCAGATGTAGATAGAGCATGGAGAATTTAGGATGCAGATATGGAACACAGGATTTAGGACACAGATGCAGGATGGGGGATGGATGATTTAGGATTTAGATGGGGACACAAGATTTAGTATGTAGGTGCAGGATGCAGGACAGAGAACTTGGGATGCAAATGTGGGCCATAGGATTTAAAGTGTATGATTTAGGATGCAGGACTTAGAATGAAGATGTGGGATATAGGATTTAGGATGGTGGATGGAGGATTCACAATGTAGATATGGAATGCAGGATGAAGAATTTAGAATGCAGATGTGGGACATAGGGCTGGGGATGTAAATGCGGGATGCAGGATAGAGGATTTAGGATGCAGGTGGGGGATGTAGGATGTTGATGCAGGACGCAGAATGAGAAGCCAGGATGCAGGTTTGGAATGGAATATTTGGAATGTAAATGGGAACATGGGATTTAGGATATAAATACAGGATGAAGGATTTAGAATGCAGGTTTAGGACATAAGATTCAGGACATAGATGCAGGATGGGGGGACCAAGGATTTAGGATGTAGATGCAGAACACAGAATGGAGGATTCCGGATACAGATGTGAGACACAGGATTGGAGATGCAGATACAGAGTGCCAGATGTAGGGCACAGAACAGAGACTGTGGAAGCATTTAGGATGTGAGGTTCAGGATGCAGACACAGGATTTAAGGAAAAAAACAGGAATTTAGGAAGCAGATAGAGAATTTAGGATGTAGACACAGGTTCCCAGATGCAGGATGGAGGATTTAGGAGGCAGATGCACTTTTCCAGAACACGTGACACAGATGCAGGACACAGGAGAGGGGCTGCAGACGTGGGATGCAGGACACAGGACATGGGATGAAAGAGTAGATGCGGAATATGGGATGCAGATACAGAATATGGGGTCCAGAAGTAGAATTTAGAATGCAGAGGTGGGATATAAGACAGGTGATGAGGGACATGGAATATAAGATACAGATGAAGGAGGTACAGGGCATGGGTTGCATGAGTGGGAAATGGGTTGCATTTGGGATGCAGAGGTGGGATCCAGGGCACAGGAGATGGGATGTGGATGCAGGACATGGAATGCAGAAGTGGGATGCAGGGTGCAGATATGGGATAGAGGTGCAGGACACGGGCTGCTGCAGCCCCAGAGCACCACAGCGCAGCCCCAGCTCTGCACAGGGATTTTGCAGCACCCCTGGAGATGGGGAGTGCGTGCAAGGAGCCGGGAAATGCAGACTTCCAAGGAAAAAGTTATCGCTTTCCAATCCCACACAGATATTTTGCAGCTCGTCCCCATCTGGGAGGCAGATCCCGGCCATTTGGCCACATCTGCCCGCCAGATGTGCTGGGAGGGGAACAGAGCCCCTGTGGATGGGAAACCTCCCCTCTCCCCTGTGTGTAGGCCAGGTTGGGAATGCAGCTCTACCATATCACACCTGCTCTGGAGAAATGCCTGGATGGGACCAGGGAGCAGCGGGAAGGAAAGGCTGGATGGGACCAGGGAGCAGTGGGAAAGAAAGGCTGGATGGGACCAGGGAGCAGTGGGAAGGAAGAGCTGGATGGGACCAGGGAGCAGTGGGAAGGAAGAGCTGGATGAGACCAATCCACATCACAGATGATTTTTATTGCAATGTTTTTGTCCTGTGGCTGGGGGAGGTGGCAGTGAGACACAGCCAGGGTGCAGCTACAGGGAGCTCAGCCCAGTATGGTCCAGTGTGCCTCAATAAGGACCATCAACTTATCCAGGGCCCTGGATGGGGTGGGAATTCCTGGTGAGGCCAACTGGACCATCAGGGGTTGTTGGTGCCCTTGGGATCCAGGCAGCAGGATGGGGATGTGGATGTGGGAAATGGAATGGAGATGTGGGATGGAGATGAGGAATGCAGGGATGAGATGGAGATGCAGGATGAAGAGGTGGGATGGAGATGAGGAATGCAGAGATGAGATGGAGATGCAGGATGAAGAGATGGAATGGAGATGTGGAATGCAGGGATGGGATGGAGATGAGGAGATACAGGGGGTGGGAAGATGTGGAATGCAAATGCAGAGTTTGGAGTGTAGGCACAGGACAAGGGATGGTGCAAGGTGGAGGTGTGGGAGGGGGGCAGGATGCAGGTGCAGGATGTGGGATGAAGGCTGCACATGCAGGACACGGCACAGATGCAGGATCTGGGATGTAGGCTTGGCATGCAAGAATCAGGATGCAGGGTGCAGGAGGCAGATGCAAGAACTGGGATGCCCTGGCAGGATGTGGAATGAGGGGTTCAGATGCAGGGTGTGGAATGCAGGGCACAGGGTACAGGATTTGGGATGCAGGATGCAGCTGCAGGGTGTGAACAGTGGGATGCATGGTGTAGGATGTGGGATGAAGGGTGCAGGGCTGACAGTGCAGATGAGGGATTTGGGGTGCTGGAGACAGCCACAGGAGGCTGATCCAGGGGATGGGTGTGGGATCCAAAAGCAGGATGCAGTTGGAGAGTGCAGCTCTGGGATAGAAGAAATGGAATGCAGATTCCAGGGTGTAGGAGTGGGATGCAGGATGTAGATGCTGGATTCAGGATGGAGATGTGGAGTACCAATGAAACTCCAGGACGGTGATGCACCACTTCAAGCAGAGAAAAATGGTGGGAGCATTTCCCATCTGATTTTTAGGGGCAAATGAGAGAATTTCCCAATAAAGACAGCTTTTTGAGGACTGGAAATCCAATAGGATTCCAGAAGCATTTTGATTTTCTAAACTGCCCCCATCAGCTCCATCTATCTCCAGGACAGAAATATTTATTTAGAGAAAAAAAAAAATCCCTAAAGCTGGAGCAATTCCATCTGAAGACACCCAAATCCAGCATTTTCCTCCTCTCTCCTTAGCATTTCCCACTGTGGAGGTGCCTGAGGGGCTGGATTTGTTGGATTTTTAACTCGGGAGATGTTTTAGCTCATGCAAAAGCATCGCAGCAGCCTCGGGAATGCCGCCACATTAATAAAAGCAAAAATGCAGAGGAGTCTGTTAAGGAAACTCCTGCAAAAATCCCTTCCAGAAACCTCGTGGGCAACATTAGCTCTTGGTTTGAGCTTTTTTCCCTGTTTTATTTCATTGGGGAAATGAATTTTGAAGGTCATCACGTGCCCAGAGGAGGGTGCAAGGTAGATTTTTGCAGCAGGTTTGGCCCCTGGATCCTCCTGTCAGTATCAGGGAGAGGTTTTGTGGGGAAAAAAACCCAGGAATTTACAGCTTAAAATTGGATTTTTCAGGTTAAAACTTACAGCAGTCACCCTGTGGATGCAGCCTGGCAGTGGTGCCAGGGACAGGGGTGAGGCCCCAGCAGTGCCTCTTGCCTGGCAGGCAGGAGAGGGAGAAAAATGCTTTAAAAAGGTAAAAAAAAAAAAAAAAAAAAAGCTCCAAAGCAAAAGGCTGAGGTCATTTTCTTGGCGAGGAAGTCGGCTCCTTCCAAATGCCTCCGGGTCAGGTTTAATATCAGCAGAAACATTCTTGGGCAGGGTGGGGAGAAAGCGCAGCTCTCACCATCGAGAGCAGAACCCTCAAACCCTCAAACGCTCTAAAAAAAAAACCCCTCAAACATCCTAAAACTCCCAAAATCAGCTCTCAAACCCCCAGACTGCTTCTTTGGAACCTCTAGGTGTGGAGTAAATGAGTATTGGGGTGGGAGAGGTGCGAAAACAGCTCATGGAGGAGGGGAAAATCCCCCCTGGGAGCAGAGAACGGAATCTTTAAAGTGGCTTTTGAGCATCATTTGGCCACTGCTGGGATTTTTGAGAGGGGGAGAGGAGGAAAGTGAGGGGGTCTGGCAGGGAAAATGCCATTTTCCCCATCGTCCTGGAGAGTTTTATCATCACTTCAATCCCTCCTTGATTTAGCATCATCTCGGCGGGCTGAGCACCCAGCAACAACCCCCCGGGGGCAAAGGGACCTGCGTGCGAGGAATATCCTGCTGGAAAATACATCAAAAAGGAGGGGGAAAATGAAATGGATTTCATCTGCTGTGCTCTGCTCGCAGGGCTGGCTGAGCAGCTCAGGGGCCTGCCAGTGCCTTGTGCAAGCCCTCGGCTGCCCTGCGGAGCTGTTGTGGCTTTTCCAGGGATTTTACACATTAGGAGGGGGTGGTTTGACCGTGTTTGTTTTGCTAAACCTCCCCAAAACCCAAACCAGAGCTGGGAGGGAGGAGGAGGAGGTGGGAGATGCAGGGAAAGGTTATTAAAAAGTAGAGGGAAAACAAAAAAA
>VZSR01001113.1:1637296-1668290 GCA_013398615.1 Brachypodius melanocephalos | reverse complement strand
CCGCGCCGCCGGGCTCTGCGCTCCGTGCCCTCGGTGCGCGGGGCTGAGCCGGTGCACGGCGCTCCGCGGAGCGGGACGAGCCCTCCGAGCTGCCTGGCTCTGATTTATGGTCTAATTTCGCAGGGAACGCGCCTCCACTCCGCTCTATTTGTCATTTAAGCGCTGCTCTGCTTGAAGGAGTTGCCGTAGGGGATGGGTTTGGGGTCGCGCCCAGCCTCTTAACCGCCTTAAAATGGTTAATCTCAATGTTTTTAACCTGTAAGGTCACTTTTCTCTGCAATTAGAGCGGTGGAAAGTCATTCCCTAAGGCAGGAGGTGATGTGTGATGCCTGAGGTCTCTGGCTGTAAAGCATCCTGACATCTTATCTCTGTTATTATTATTTTTATTGCATTAAGCTGCCTACCTTCTTAAAGCCACGCGATTCGTGAATTTTAAATTACTTTCCCTTGCTTTGTCTGTCTCTTTGCCAAAAACAAATATAAATTATATAGCTCCTGACTTCTAATGGAAAAACTTTCCAGTCGTCTATCCCATGCTTCCAATACTGATGTTTTTTGAACCAAAAGGATGTGTTTTTCAGCCGTGACCCACTGTCGGGCAGAAAACGGGCAATGTTTATTTTGCTCCCGCCTCGTAACTGTGTAAAGGGTTGGTGAAAGGGTAAATGTGATGGCTTTATGTAGCTTTTTCTTTTTAATTATTATTTTACTGCTTTCCCCAAGCGCTTTGCTGCCTCTGGGAAGGAGTAGTCGCACCAAGCCTGCGGCTGTAAAGCTGTCAGCTCTGAAGGGCTGTTTACTCAGTGAGTTGTATCTTTCACACATGCACCAGAAATACAATTTACCAACCCAAACACCAGCCACGGTCACCGAGGTTACCGGCAGCGTGGAAGCTTTGCTTCTCTGGTGTTTTATCCCTTGTGGCCCAGCGTTTTCCTTGAACAAAGCAGGTAATCCTGGGGTGCTGGCATTCCCAGCCGAGCTGTGTGGAGCCCGTTTGCTTTTCTCCTCATCTCCTATGACTCGGGTGTTTTGACAGTTGCGATTTATGGGATGTACAGCCTGCCCGTGGCTGCTTTAAGGAGAAAAAGTGCTTTTGTGGTAGCGGTTGCTGTGGGCGACGGCCAGCTCCTTTTATATTCCAAAAATTTGCCGTGAACGTTTCCCGGCACAATTTCTTGACACTTTTCTATTGAACTTGATATTATTTGCCTTAATTACAGCCGGCATGCTTTTGTTCCACCAAATTAAAATAGGTGTTGAGAGCATGAGTCAAACACATTGAAACCAAACCTTGCCTTTTTGAAGCAGCTGCAAGCCTATCTTGTGGGAAGGACCTGGTAATGGAGTGTTTAAAAAGAAAGAAATATTTTTGACCTGTATTTCCCTTTCCATAAGAAGAGGGAAGCCTCTGACTGGCTTGGTCTGCATCCCAGAAAATCCTCAGGCTTGTGAGGAGACCCATGACTGTTGCTCAAAGCTGGACTCAGATAGAAGGTGGGATCCACTGAGTTACCTACCATGTTAGAAGGTATTTCTTTTTTCCTCCTCAAGGGGTAGGAAGTGAGATGGGAACTGCTGCGGTGTGGAGAGATTAGTAACTCACCCGAGGATGAGTGCGGTGGCTTTGTTGCCTGGATTAATGTGATTTACACCCCTAAGCTGCTCTGGGTGCTCATAAGCAGCCATGCCTGTGTGTGCAAGGTGAAGTGTGGGCGGGCAAGCTCGGGTACACCACGGGAAGTAGCTTGAGGGGTTGGTTTTTGCCCTCCTTCATGCAGTCTGGGTGATTTTTCATCCATTTTCTTTGGTGGGACACCAGCTCTGTGTTCTTTGCCACCAAACCCCCAGGACAGTGGCAGTGGGGTTTGGGCCAGCTCCCCTTATGCCCCCTCTGCTGGATCACTGAGCTGCTCTGGTGCTAAAATTTTTGGGTTTTACCCCAAAACTGAGGAAGGGGGAAGAAAAGCCTGGCAAGGAGAGGCCTGTCTGTGCAGGGCAAGTCTCACCAGTACTTTCATTATCTCAAGGTGTGCTGTAAGCTCATAAACGAGGCTCCTGCTTACTTTGGCTTGCTGGTGTGCCAGAGGAATAAGGCAGCTGTGCTCTGACTTCAGGTGATGTCACTTGAGGATTTTAACTGTCAGAGCTTAAAAATACCCTGGCTTGTTTAAAGACTGCTTCTGCAGATGTGAACATGGGGAAGCAAAGCAATGGATTGTGAGTGCACAGCCACGTCAGGGTTCAGCATCTCATAAATCCCCCTCTGCCTGTCCCATGGCAGACCCGCTCTGCCTAACGAGGCCTCGGGTGTACCATGACCAGGGTATTAATTGGTGGGTGCTCAAGATGAGGCACTGCTGTGAACTGCAAGACCAGCAAAGTCTCAGTGCCAAAAAACTAACTGGGAAGTGTGCGATAATTAAATAATTTTGGGAATAAAGCTGTTTTCTGATGTGATGGGGCAGTCAGCAGCACCTTCTCCCATACAGTTGGTGGTGGTGTTGGTGTGAGTGAGTGTGTACAGGATCAACTCCAGTGATTTCAGGTTGTTTGCAGGGCTGGGTGTGAGGAGCTGTGGGTCAGGGGCTGATCTCTGAGTGTTTGTATGTACACCGAGAATGAGCTCTATCGAAAAGGTTCCCTGCAGGTCATGTGAGCTGTTTCTAGTTCTGTGTGTAAAAAAGGCATTGAACTTCACCTGGATTTCTCATATCACCCACCAAACCCGCTCTTCACATCTTCTCCAAGAACTCCTTTATGTTCTCTTTCTTCCAGGCCTTCTAGCCTGTGGTAGAAAACCTCCAGCTTTGCATCTTCCTTGTTCCCATGTGCACAGATGTGACCCTTGAGGGGTTTCATTGCAGTGCCATGGTCTTGGCACACAATCCTGTGCAAAATGACATGGAAATGTGGTGAACCTGTTGGTGAGCTTCCACGAGGCTTTGAAACCTTTGGTTTAGTACCAGAAGCCCTGAGACTGAGCAGGTCTTCACCCATAAACCACAAAGATTGGGCATCTCAGGTAATGTTTTCTAGGGAATCGCTTTGATTGGCAACTCAGAAACCTGCCGAAGGTCTTTTGTTAGGCAACACCTCATTTGTATAAATTAATTGATACTGTAAACTTGCCCTTTGTATGTAGAGCCAGGTTTTTGTCTCCTGCCTTGATTATGAGCTGCTGACTAGCGAGTGGCTCCCTTGAGCTGAGTCCTGCCCCTTCTTCCTCGCTGCAGTGGTTTGCTGTCAGTTCCCTGATTTTTGGTGTTTCAGTGGGCTGGGGAGCTTTAGAGCCAGTTGCTATCTGCAGCTGGGGTGAGACTGAGCTAAAAACCTTGTTTCAAATGGAACTGGTTAAACTTCCTCCTTAAATGGGAATTTGCAGCTTGCCTTGCAATCCTGACTCTTAAAGCTGGTACATGGGCACCAAACTGTTCTCTCCCCACTATTTTTGCTATTTTGACCCATGTTGTTGTTTGGGCTGGTACTTGATCAGTTCTTCAGGTGTTTTCTCTTTCCTACTCACATTCTGCATTCATGGGGCCCTCCCTGAGCAAACCCTGCTATTGTGTGTCCCCTTATCCTGCATCATTTGCTCTGGGATGGTGTTTGTCTTTGGCAAATTCAGCAAAAACCTCTTTGCTGTATTACTTTGGCTGGTGGGAGGTCTCCAGCTACACTGGCCCAAGAATTTTTAGACTAGATAGTTTCCTCTGTGTGTGTGTATATATATGTTCACTTTTTTCAGTTGAGTGTTCTTCCAGTAATTTCCTTGGTAGATGGCTCAGTACATCTTCCAGGGCTGAGTGTGTCAGAGTTTTCCATTTATGTTCCCCAGCTCATTTCTCCCTTTCTTGTGGGGATGATGATTCTCCAGTGACAGTGATCACTTTAGGGGAAATGCTTGTTCAGCCCAGTAAGGGATTGAGCCTTGTGCATCCAGACCACCTGCCATTTCCATTAAGCCCATACTCGTTCTTTCTGCGTGAGAAGTATCTGCTGTCTTTCAACAGGAGGGAAAACAATCATGTAAGGTAGGTTGTTTTCCCATTTTCCATACCTATGACATATCTTGGAGCTCTTCTAGCCAGGTGGGACTCTTTTTTTTTTTTCTTTTTCCCCCTCCTCAGCTCCTTGGGCGCAGTTTCACATTACAGCTCCATCTGAGGACTCGCTGCTGCAGGAGGTGGCAGGTACATTCCTGCCTCTTCCCCGCTGCAGGAATCCAGCACTGGAGCAGCCGCAGGGGAGTGACTCCAGCTAACCCTTCAAAAAAAAAAAAGTACCCAAGCCTCAAACTTTCTTGGATCTTGCCCTGCAGTTAGAGTTGCTAAATCTTCCACTTGGGTGACTGGGAAGGCCCTGGGGGGCTGGAGGGGCTGGTGGGGGGATGGCCCCTTTTGGCAGAACTGGCTTCTAAATTGGCTTTGCTGTCTCCTGATCCTGTGCGCTCACTCTGCTGCTGAGCCAAGGGTGGGTGCCTTGCAGAGAGGGAGGGGTTCTGGCCAGCTCCCTCCATCTCCTGACTCTGGAAATGCCCAGTTGAACCAGTCCAGCTCACAGAAACAGCACAGGAAAAAGATAAAACAACTCCCTAAAGCTTAGAGTGAGCAAGACCACCTTGGCTGGGATATTGCCATCAGCTTGGCAGCAAGATGGAGCTGGGGCAGGGGAGCTGAGTGTGCTGGGAAAGGAGAAGGAGACCAGGAGAAGGACACCATCCCTTTGGCAGTGCCTGAGCTGAGAGGTGAAACCACACCCTCAGCCTCACCTGTCTCTCTGATCACGTCTTTGATTTATACCCTGGATTCTGCTGTTTAGCTTTCCCCACAGACTCCAACCATTGAATCTGATAATGAACCAAGTGGTTGAGTCTTATTTGCTTAATTCAAGGAGAAGTTTAATGCTTCCTTCCTTGCAGCCTGTGGTTTTCTTTGCAATGAACCTATAAAATGCCAAGACAAGAACTAAAAGGCTTGAGCCATGAGCAGCTCATCATTGAAACGGTCTTGGCAAAGAGGCCGAGCACTAGAAATCTACATTTTTGGAGGGGTTTGAGGGTGTTTTATCTCTGCAAAAGTGTTTGAGCATTGCATTGCCTGTGAAGTACTCCCTGCCAGCTCACCTGTGTGCTGGTGAACCCTGGGCATGGTAGGCTGCTAGCTCCAGCCAGAGGGGAGCTGTGGGGAGCTTCTCCACCCTCCCTTAATCTTAGATGAAGAACAGACAGATCCTGAATGTCTCTGTAATCACTCTGTGGCATCTGTTGAAGCACTGAAGTACAGACATGTTGAGGATGTCCAACCTGCTGGAATTGCTGTTACATTCTGTGTAGGCACCTTGTGTCCGAGTGCAGCCTGCTCTAGCTGGAGATGCTCCTGCAGGGGGATGGTACCAGGGGGTTTTGTTTCCCAGTCCCCCGTGAGTAAAAGAAACCATTTATCTGCATAAAAGGCCTCACTCTAAAGAATCCTGCAAGAAATTAATCTTTTTTCCATGCCAGTTTGGAAGGTAAGGACCCAGGTGACTGTTCTTCTCCTGGAGAACAACAACAAGAGAAGGGGACAGTTCATGCGGCCCCTTCTGAAACAAACAGTGATTGTTTGGAGTCGAAATCCCCTGCTTCCTTCCAGATCAATCCACTTGAAGTTACTGTAGACAGGTGGTATGTTTTCAGTTTTTAATTTTTCTTTTCTCTTTTTTTTTGTCTTGCTTGTTGTTAGTTGAGAGCTGATAGATCGGCCCAAATAAGGCCATGAGAAAGGCTGGCCATTTCCAGGAGGATCCACAGACAGTCAGTGCATGACTTGTTGCCTTTATCTCTGAGATCAGGAGATTCCTTTGCAGTGATGGATTAATCCACCCTTGAGTGAATAATATAACTGAGAACAAGTAGGAGTCAGTGCTCCAAACAGATGATTTGTTCAGTACGTGTGTGCCTCCCCTCCCCCTCTGAAAAACGTCTTTCTTCACCGTTTCATTCAGCCTGTTGAAACCTCACAGCAACCTGTGTCTGTGCCAGCCCCCGGCCCAGAGGAGGGTGAGGATGGGGCTGTGCCAAAGGCCTCTGCTCCCCAGGTGCAGGAGAAGATAAACCAGCATGGAGAGAACGTGCCTGTGGGCTGCTGGGGCTGTGATGTCACCTGTCTGCTCTGGCCATGACATCACCTGTCTGCACGTTCTCCTGGCTGTAGATGAGAGTGTTGATGCTGGCACCTGCCTAGGTGAGCTTGCACAGCTCCAGTCCCTTGGTGACAATGACTGTACCCCAATGTGAGGCAGAGGGCTCTGTGTGCAGGAGAAGTTGTGTAAAGGAGCTGGAATATTTGGGTTGGGGGAGTGAGCTCGCTGAACACAAGTGGGTGGCTTTGCACAGAAATACGGTATTTAGGAAGATGTTTCTTCAGTTTTGCCAGGGCAGACGTGTAACTCATCAGCAGAGCCACAGCTTTTGGAGCTGCTTGGTGGTGTCCTGGAGCTGGACACTGAAGGCCTTCAGTGACACATGGGCAGTCCTTGTTAGCACACCTCCTGTAGGATACAAGTTGGAAGGAAGTTGTGCAGCTACAGCAGTGGAATTCTTATAGCGAAATCTGTTATCATCCCTGTAGATACACTGGAAAAATTCTTTGGCAGCTCATATGCTGGGTTTTGTTGCTTTAAGTGCATCAAGGTCTACTCCTGTTGATAGGCTCAAAGAGGGTGTGAGGGTGTGAGGTGACTGGGGCTTCTCCTGCTCAGGGACCCCCTGCCCCAGGCAGTCTTACTGAGAAGAGCTATGATAGCTCAAGGTCAAGTTGGTGGAAGTCCCCAGCTGTGACTTTCCTTGTGTCATGAGTGCCAGTAGCTTTGCCTTGATCCCATGCTCTTGGGGTGTGGGATTGGAAGTATTGGTGGCACTTTTCAGCTGCATTTTGGAGAGTTTCTGTGCTGTGTGGGGTGAAGATAACATACTTAAAATGGCATTCTCCCTTTGGAGGACAGGCTTTGCTGCTGTTGGTTGCACATAATTTCTGGGAGCTGAGGAGTTTTGCTGTGTAATGTTCCAGCTCCATGTAGATTAAATGTATTGCGAAGTCAAAATAAACAATAGCATGTGGTTTTCCTTTGTTCCCCCCCCTTCCCCACAATAAGAGTTCACAAAAGTTCTTGAATTAGGGCTCTGCATGCCATACACTCGAGTGTAGGCTCAAATTTTCATAAGGCTTGCTGAGGGCTGTTACTGCTCGGGAGTGCTTTTACCTTTGGGATAGCTTTGGAAATCTCTTCTCAGGAGCCTTTTCCAAAGGTGTGTTTCAGTGTAGCACTCAGGTACTTGTTGCCTTAAATGCTTTGCAGTGACAGTGTATTGCAGCTTGATGGAGATTTGAGACTCCTTTAATAAAATGCAAGAGAAGGAGGAAAACCCCGAGGGTTTTTTGGAACAGAAGATGTTTTCTGTTCCTGCCACTAATCTCTGTTGCAGAATGAAATAGGAATGTATACTTTAAATCTCTGTCAGGGTGTAGAAGGAAGCTGGCAACGGATGTAATCAAAAATGTTATTATCAAAACTCTCTAAGTATGTTGAAATTTCAAACTTAATGATATAATTTGAAATTCAGCTATTCAGACTGAGGCATGGTTTTGGGGTGCAGACTGCACTTCCAAATTGTGTGAATGGACCAGAGGGGAGTTTGAAGCAGACTGTAGGTGATATGTACTGTATTAGTGTGGCTGGAGTCTTCAGCCCTGTGATTTCCAGTGACTGGGGTGGCAGTATTAAATTGAGGTGTGGTTTTCTAGATCATGGACTTTGTGGCTGAGCACTTAAAAAAGGGTCCAGTTTCCAAGCTAGCATTTTTCCCAGTTAGCACGTTTGTCGTGGCTTGTACGTAACCAGCACATGTAGAAAGTGTGCATATTCAGAGTTTTCTGAAACAGCTCTGGGCACAGTGAACACAAGGAAGCAACACCAGATCTGATGTGCAGCAGCAAAGACTACCTAGTGCGAGAGGAGACGGAAAGCTTCCAGCCTTAGACTTGGAATAAGAGAACTGTGAGTAACCTTCACTCTTCTGACCCCTTGTCCTCGAGTGGAGAGGCTGCAGGTTGAGGATGCAGAAGAAGCTCAAGTCCTTCTCTGAGCCAAAGGTGTGAAGCTGTTTATTTTCACTGGGACAATGTATATATTGCAGGAGGCAGATGCTTGCCTGCTTAACCCGAGCACTCTCTGCTTATCTGGGCTCTGGCGAGTGTACAAGTGTTGTCCCTTCTAATCCCCCAACATTAAACAGTCCAGGCACCTTTCCTTGGCTGAGCCTGGGACTGCTTTAAAAAACACACAGAGAGAAGCCAACAAAAAAGAAACATTTGCTTTCTTTGCCAAGTTTAAATGAAGACTAATGCCGTGGTGCTGCTTAATCTTGTTTTTCTTGCTATCTGATGGATGCTAACGTGGGATGGAATCAATCCCGGCAGCCGGTTATCTTTGCAAAGCCCCCATGTTGCTGAGCTCGGCATTAAAGTCTCGTGAGGGAGTTGGTGTGCTATGAAGAGTCTGGAATTTTCTTCCTATGTGGCAAAGCTGTGGCTGTGGCACCCATCTTCCTTTGAGAAGGTGTCTCCAGGAATTGCCAGCCTGCTGTTGGACGTCCGAACAGAAATCCTGTTCGGCAAAGCGGGATATGCCTGAGCGAGTGAGAACAGGGCACAGTCAGGTGAACCTGGCGGAAATTTCTCCCTGGTCCCTGTGATGAAACTTAACTCCTTTCCTATCAGTTGCTCGTGTTTGAACTGGTTCTGCTGGGAACAGCTGCCATGGCCCTGATTCGCAAGAGGAGGTTTGGGCTCTGACTCACGACCTGCCACCGTGAGGGTGCTGCCCCAAGTGCCCCCAGCCCTGGGCAGGGGTCCCTGCTGCTGGCAGGGCTGAGTCGGCAGCAACTTGAGCTTGGCTGCAGTGAGTGAAGCAGGAGGGCTGGAGGAGCCAAACCCTCAGGCCAGAGTTTCATGATGACTGCTGCCTCCCTCCCTTGGATCAGCGCTCTCCTTCGGCTCTGCTGGCATGAGGAAGGAGGCGGGGAAGCTACACCGGTGCTTGGTTGTGCAACATCACTGAGCAAAGCCAACCCAAAGCCTCCCTCTCTTTCCCCCATGTTCCACTACCCCTCTCCTTGCCTGGGAGCCAGGTTGGTTTGTTGTAGCAAACCTGGCCTGACTACCACAGTTTTTTCATTTATTTTTCTGCCTAGCTCCTGCTTTTATCTGCGCCTGAGGCAAAGGGGCTCCTTTTGCTAAGCAATATTGTCAGTTGTGTCAGGATTCCTTCCCTCGAGGTGAAGAAGTGCAGAAGCGTGTGTTTGCCAGAGAGCTCGGACTTCAATTTTGAAACCAGGTTTGGTCTTTTGAGCATGGGGGAAGGGAGGGGAGGAGAGCAGTAAAACTGAATTACTGTAAGGCTGGAGGATGGATTGTGTGAAGGCTTGTTTTAATCGGGGGAGGAAAGGCCGGGGTCTTTCCTGCTCTCTCCCTCAGCTGTCCCTGGTTAGCTGGTTTGCTTTTTAATAAGCATTGTTCTGCCTGGAGCCTGGGTCCAGCAGCAGGGAGTGTTGGCATTGCCTGTGACAGCCCGTGGACAGCTGTAACAAGAGGGGAAGCAGTGACTTGGAGTGCAGGGCAGCACTTTTGTTTAGAAAGCAGAGTCCAAATGGGTCTGTTGCTCCAGTCTGTGCACAGTTCCAGCCGTCTGCAGGCACGGTGAATTCTAAGGTGACTAAAGACTGTGCTGTAACACAGGCTCGGCTCTCTGGTTCCAGCGCACCTCCCATATCCTGCAGCCATGAGTTCACAGGCTCCTAATTGCCTATGATGTAAGACAGCAGTAGATGAGGTTGCTATAAATTCTGGCTGCAGGTGTGGATTTAATGGCTGTGCTTCCCTTTAAGGGCTCACGGATAGCATGGATCCCTGCAAGTTACAACAGACCGAGTTGGACTCGGGCTAGCACAGCTAAAAGAACCCATTTGTCTGCATTTTTTAGAGCTGTTGCTTGCTGGAGGCTACCAAAGGACGAGGTGTCAGTGTTCATCTGGAATTGCCTGGGGAATGAGCTCGCTGTCGTCTAACAGAGCTCAGCCATGGTTTCAATTCTTTCCATCAATGTTCTCTTGCAGCTAAACTGCCCAAGTGTGACAGTGCCACTGGAAGTGGACCTTTAGGAGGCCTGTGTGGACACAAGCATCTTTGTCTGAGAGTCTGACAGCTTTTTCTGATGACCAGAACAAGACTGTGATTCTAGTCCTTTTTATTTTTCTATTCATGCTGGATTCTGGTTTTAGAAACCATAGACAAATTATTATCATGGGTGATGGTCTTTGACATGCAAAATGCAAACTTTTTGGAGGGAAAAAAACACCCCTTGAGGCAGTTCCTCTAGCTTGCTGTGGTGTGTGCACCTGTAGCTCGGGTAATTAGGATGGTGAGTTCCCTAGCTCCCTTGAGAAAAGGGGCATGGCTCACTTGGAGTTTAGTTTGGTATATTTTTCTTCATTTTTGCACACGTTCTTGCAGTCCAGGGTTTATTCAACATACTGGGGTGGTGCTTCATGAGTTGAGCTGAGGCCTCACGCTGTTCAAGTGCAAAGTTCCTGTTCTTGGATGTCCATTCCCAGCCCCTCCTTTGGGCTCATGCTCCAGGACTGCATTGGGAGCTGAAACTGCTCCCTCATCCAGGTGAAAACTGAACCTCATTTTTTCTCTGGCTGAGTTTTCAGCTGGATCTGCCAGCAGATCTGACTCACTTGCTGGCTGCAGGATCCCTGGTGCAGATAGGAGAATGCAAGCCAGGTCCTGAAGGAAGGTGTTGCTGCCCTCCTCGGCAGCAGCCCATCTTTAAATTGGCTGAAAAACTGGTTGCGAAATCTCATTCCTGCTAAAAACCAGAGCTGAAGAAGTAAAGCAGGCGCCTCTCTCCGAGGCTGGGGCCAGCCCTGAGGAGGAAGGAGGAGAGAGGGTGTTGGCCCAAGGACCCTTGAAGACATGGCTGAAGGCAGCAGAGCTGTCACAGGTGTCCCTTCAATGGTATGGCACAGGTGGTGAGCTGAATGTGGGGAAGAAAATGGAAATATGAGGCAAAGTAGTGCTGAAGCCAGGAGAGATCTGGGGGGGCCTCGAAGAGCAAAGGGTGAGAATTTTCTATGTATTTGGCCTAACTGTGATGGAACTGTTAAACTAATGATAGCCTTAGCTCCCTTGGGGGCTGAAAGCCCTGATTTAGGCATTTAAGCATAATTGCAGCCCAGCAGAACTGTGCATCAGGCTAATGCTCTGTTCTCTTGCTTCCCCGGAGGCCAGAGGAGGCAGGAGCCATTCCCACTTCATTAGTATGGCAGCAGGGGGACTGTCTCAGCTCTTTTGCCGAAGTTAATAATAAAATTAAACTAATTGTTATGCCTGTTTGTGGAGAAGAAAGTGTGGCTTCTGGGATGATTTATTTATTTTTCTCCTGATGCCTGTCTTGCTCCCTGATCCCTGGAATGGCAGGGTGGGAACCCCAGCTCTCCTCCCTCGGAGCACAGATATGTCTCTGCAGCAGAGTCGTGACTCGGGAGTGTTTTCATCTGTGTGTGCTGAGGCACAGTACACAAACTGTTAAACTTCCTTCCCTCAGCTCCCAAATCCATTCCTCCAGTCCATGCCAAAGCATGCATTCTTCTATCAAGACCATATGTACGCCAAGACCAAGGTTCTAAAGTCAAGGTGTTTTTGAAATATTGGAGTGCAAATTAAGTATCTGAGTAATCTTAACTGTCTTCTTAAAAAAAAAAAAAATTCTCTATCAGCCCCACATATAACTCAAAAGATTAATGGAAGGCTAAACTTTGATCCAAGTCCAACAGCTGATACCAACCATGAGACTTTCCAGGCCTGAAAGCAAAAAAAATCCAATAAAAAATACCTCCTTCTCCATCTTTGAGGCACGCAGCCTCTTGGCCATAGTTTGGGCTAATGCTGCTATTTTTTCCTCAGTTACTTAACCTCTTCTTATGTCACCTTTGTCCTGTGCCACTGGACCTTACCTAGAGCAGTTTGAATAAATTAATTACATTATTTAGGGTGTTTTATAGCTTTGTAGCAAACACATTTGCCTGATTATTGAGGAAAGCCATCAGAGTGTGGGATTCCCTGTCCTCTCTGGGACTCAGTCACTGTCTCATTTGCTCAGCACTGTTTGTTTTTCCTGCCATCTGCACCCGAGCAAACACTTGCTCTGTATTTTGACAAAAATATCAACTTTCAGGTCTTTTTGAAAGGTCTTTAAGGTCCCTTCCAATTCAAGCTGTTCTATGTGCCATTAGAAATTGCTGCACAATTGATAAGGGACTTTAGTCCCCAAAATTCTTTGGATTCACCACTGATTCATGGGGGCTTTAAATGGTGTGAAGCAAGAAAAAAGCTCTGTGCAAGGCTGCTTATAAAAATATATGTTACCTAAAAAGAAATAAAAATACCAGTTGAATCTTTGGATGGGAATTGGCATTGGATCTGGCTTAGCACTGATGGGTGCCAGGCATGGGGATGGGCAGAAATGTGGAGGCATTGCTGAAATCCAGGCTGAGGATTGCAAAGTTTGAGTAACTGTAATTTCCCTCCTTTATTCAGGAGATCCTTATCCTTCTGATAAGGATCTGGAGGGTGCACTTTCATTTGTTTAAAATGCAATAAATAAATATGAACAGAACATCAAAGGATGCTTTTTTCTTGTAATTTTTAACTGCCTCTCCACTCAGTGTTTCTGTGGCCCCCTTGGCATCCGTTTCATTGTGTTCTGACCAGTTTGTGTCTCTCATGCTCAGTTTATAGGGTTACTGTCAGCAAACTGATCTTTGTGGGGTTTTCCCTTTCACGTGGTTTTTTTGGGATTGAGAAAATCCCAGGCCTGTGGGACTGTTCGGCAGAGTTCCGTGTGTTTCCTAAAAGCACGTGCAAAATCCCTTTGAAGGATGTAATTTTATTGCTTACACTCACGAAATCCTCTCTTTGGTGATGCCATAATTCCAACACAAATGCTTAATTATGGTATTTTTTTTACAAAATCCCCAACCCTTCTGTAGCTGCCTGGCTCCTTATCTCCAAGCGCTCGGCTTCCTGTGATTTAGTAGCACACAAACTACAGCTCCAGTGCTCGAGGTGGAGAAGAGTAAAACGGGAGCACTTGAATGTTTTTTGCCCAAGCTGTGATTACAGCCCGGCGTTTCCCGGCGCTCGAGCCCTCTCTTCGGAGTGTAATTAGGAACACATTGATTCTTATTGCAGCTGGCAGCTGCTCGCTATTGCCTTTTTCAGCTTCTGACCCCCATAGTCCCGCTGACCTTTCCTGGGGTTAGTCGTAGGCCCTTTTCATTGTGATGGGCTCGAAGTGGCTCATGTGGAGTTGATTATTTCCTTGCTTGTCTGGCCTTTTTGGTGCCATAACTCCAAGTCACTTCCATTTTTTTCCCCTGCTTTTGGCTGACCACAGTGAAAGGAAATGCTTTTGCTGGCGACAGGATCGGTTTGCACGCTTGACTGACTCGATTGAGACCCTGAAAGGGGGGGAGGGGGAGGGTAATGAACACTGTAGGTGCTGCATTTGCTTTTTAAAGGTTGATGTTAATGATTGAGTGGTCATTAGGCATTCATAAAAATGAAGCTTCGTTGCCTTTTGGCACTGCGAGCCCCGCGGGTTGGCGTTGGGAGCGCGTCTGTCGCATCCCGCGGGCAGCGGTGGCTCTGGGGGCAGCGCAGTGAGCGCGGAGCGCTCCGCTGTCACCTGCGGGGCTCCGCTGTCACCTGCGGGGCACCGCCGACCTGGCCCAGCCCCGAAACGCCGCGGATAAACCGGGGACATTCGTCCGTGAAGCCGCGGGCAGGCTGCCGGTGGCTGCCGGGCTGGAGCCCGCTCCTCCCAGCCCAGAAAGCTAATGAAGTCTATGTGCCAGCTGTTACACTCATTTTGCCAGACCCCAGGAGGACAGCATGAAGACAGTCAGTGATCAAAGGCGCTGGAGATCACTGAGGAGCCGAGCGGCAGGAATGTCTGATTGCTTTCTCTTGGAATGCCACAGGCTTCAATACCTCCTTTTTTTCTTTTTTTTTCTTTTTTTTTTTTTTTTTTAAGGTGTCTTGGTGTGAGATTTAATGATCTAACTCAGCTTGCTCACGCTGAAGCCAGAGTATTTTAGTTATTTCAAGGGGATTCATTTGCTCTAAATTTAGGTGGTTTGAAAATTTGTGGGTTTTGTTATACTGATAGCAGGTTAAAATGAAATTTTCTTGGTAATTCGAATAGATGACTAGGGAAGAAAAACCAATTTGCTGAGCTTTGGGTGTTAAATCACACATGGCATTATAAAGTGAGGTGGGATGGATCAATTTTGAGTTGCTTCTGTTTAGCAAAAAAGGGAAACCTGTGTATCCAAAGCTGGTATACTCCAGAGGGCTGTCACGATGCAGCTGGTGGGCAGTGCCACCCCTGGGGCTCAGTCACTTTTTCCTTGGGCTTCTTAGCAAAGGCCGTCAGCTCCTGGAGGTGGAGTGGGCAACCTGAATAACTCCCTCTGTTCCCGAGCGTGCTCTTTCCTTCCTCCTCCTCCTCCTGCTCTACCCAACGTTTATAGGACCTGGAGCATTTGGGTGGTGCAGAAACCCTTCCTCATTTAGCTGTTCCTCGTGGAACAGCTCGCTGAAGGTTGGAAGAGTGTTGGAGTGGGGAGTGATGGAGCAGGAGTGCAGTAACAGATGGAGATGGGGTGGTGGCTGTTGGAAAGGGAGGTCCTGGTGTTGTCCTGCCAGCTGGTCTGAGATGGCAGGAAGATGATTCAGGGAACTAAACCAAAATGGGGATGAGATAATGCTCTTTTCATAGTGACTCTGCCCTCAGCTGCAAGGGTGGAGAGGAGAAGTTCACGGTTCAGTAAATAAGTGGGGCAGGATCTCAGCTGTGTTTGGAAGGACACTGGAGCTTGGCACCATGGGAATGCATGGAAAACAGCATTTTGTCATCTTTTAGAGTGTGAAACCTTACTTGGGGGCAAACAGGGGTAGGAGTGAGTTAATTTGGAGGTGAGGGTTAAGTTACAGTGCCAGGACTAGACCTGTGGAGCTGCACATTGAAGACCACTGGTTTCTGGAGAAACAGCGACAAACGTGAAGCTTTGGGAAGAGACAAGAGGGTCACTGCCAGGGCTGCAGAAATCTCAGCTACTCTGGTGCCTGTGGCTCCCCATCTTGGCTCAGTAGGGTGCTTCAGTGAGCCCACGGGGCTGCTCCTTGGTGTGGGATGACCCATGTCCATCCTGGTGAGGTCTCCAGGCGTGTGACCCTGTGCCAGCTGCCCTGTGTGCCAGGCTAATGTGCCATTCTGGCACTGGGAACAGCCCTGCTCCTGTGCTGGGAAACCACTGTTGAAGTGTCCCTTCCCCTCTGTTTGGAGTTAGAGGTGATGGTTTATTTTCTTGCCTGTGCACAGCATTCTGGAGGTTGCGGGGCTGTAACTGGGAGCTGCTGGATGCCTGTCCCCACAGCTCTGTGCTCAGGGGTTCCTTTCATAAAGAGTCTGTGACAAATGAGGCACACAGCTAGAATTGTGTCATGTGCAGAAATACTTCATCTTACCAATTATGTCCAGAGGTACCAGGCACACGTTTCTGGGTGCCCCTGTGTGTGCAGCATGCTTCTGAGGGGCAGGCATCCATTGGAATGGTCAGGATGACCCCTCCCCGTGACACAAGTCTGTTATCTTCCTTGTTTCCCTTGATCCAAGAGCAATAACCTACTTTAGAACGGACAAGGAGGTCAAGTGCTGCATGAAGATAACTGGAGGATGACTTTAGGTGAGGAGGTCTGGGTGGAAGTCGGAGAAATGTGGCCTTTGCCATGCTGTGCCTTTCTGCTGGGCTGGAGAAATGGCCAGTGAAAGTGAAACGTACATTTTCTGATCCACAAAAACCACATCTGTCTCTATTCAACCTTCAGTATTATTTATGTTAATAACTCCTCTTAATTTAAAATGCTCAGACAGTGACACCTCTTATTTCAAAATAATTTTGACTATTTGATCCACGAGTGATGGAGATACATTCTCTCAATCTAGGAACAGTGGGCAGAGTTGTTCTGAGCAGAGCTCATCTTGGAGTTTAGCACATTAAAATGGAGTCACATTTAACCAAGATGCTACTCTTTCAGACCCCAGCAGGACCCCAGTGACTGGTACTTGCTGTCAAAATGTCCCAAATTTGCTGTCAAAATAACCCCTCAGGGTTATTGAAAAAATGGCAAAGGCAAAGAGTCATGTTTTTCCATCCCTAGGGTTTTTTTTAATACAATATTAAAAGAGGCAAAATTTCTCCAGAGGTTTGCTAAAGACCAAAAAACTCTGAGCTGTGGTCTTGCCCTCTTTTCTGTATTTAACAAGGGGCTTCTGGAGTGTCACCATCTGCAGAAGAATAAGAAAAGAATGAGTTTTGGGTTACGCTGTGTTGCTGGGTCTTATCTTCCCGTGTTCCCAGATCTACCAGTGAGCAAGATGTTTCTGCCATCCCTTCAGAAGCAGATGTTGAGAAGCTTCATTCAGATGCCCAAGTGTTGATGCTGAACAATCCTACTCCAGTTAAACCCAGTATTTTTCCTTCTCCCCCCCCCCCAGTCAAAGAACTTTGGTCTTTGTGGCTCGCTGTGTGTACTCACTGCTTTGCAGTTGATCTTACCACTCCACAAGCCTGCAAAAGCCAAACTGGTAGGTCAAAAGAGGAGTAGCTGTTGACACTGGCAGTGAGGAACATGTAAGGAGAAAGATAAACAGAGGGAAATCAGAGCCTGGATAAAGTAGATCTCCAAAGATAAAGTTTAGTTAAAGATAATGAGCTGGCCTTGTTTAAAAAGACAGCTGCAAAATAACCCAGTAGCTCCATGTGCTGGGGTTAAAGTTGACCCAGAATATACGTTTCATTGCTTTTGATAAATAAATAGTGGAGGGAAGATTTGGCAAAAAGCAACATTGCCCCCAGCCCTCTTCAGCAAAGTGTTTGATGTTAACAAGTTCTCTGGGTGTTTACTTTGTCCTCTGCGTGTGCTGGTGGAGCGGCGCTCCTGCCCTTGAACCGAGGGAGAATTCAAATAAACCAACCCCTTCGGCACAGCTGGGCTCTTCTGCCATCTGCGGCTTCCCAAAACAGCCCCGGCTCGCCTTGGGAACCAGCCTGGGCCACAGGATCGCCGGGTCTTCCCAACAGCTGAAAGAAATTTGCCGGATCAGATAAAACTGCCCAGAAATGGGAGCAGAACCCGGCAGCGTTTCTTGCCCCCCTCTCGAGCTGTCAGTGTAACCTGGAGTGAAGTTTGCGGGCAGAAGTGGCAGTGGGCAAACAGCTCCATAAAATCCAGAGTGATTCTTTAATTATGATTGGAGGCTTAATTTGCATGTATACTTTACAGTGATGCTGTGATGATAAAATGTGGTTATTTTTAAATAAACCGCAGGAATAATTTTGCTGTTCATATCTGGATCCAGCTTCTTGGAAAGCAAATGACTCTGTGAACACTCGATAAACTGGGATTTATTCCTACCAAGCACATGTATTGCTGCACTTGTTTCTGTGCTCAAGTAAAACTCTCAGTTATTGTGTGTGTGTTGGATTCGTGTTTATATACACAGCTGATAGATGAGATGTTTAAAGTCTATGTTGAGTGTTATCAGCAGCGGAATTGTATGGCTGGGCTGATAAATGAGGTAACTGTGCTAAATGAGCTCAGATCTTATCCATCATAGCATTACGCAAGGCCAGTAGGACATTTACATGACTGACAGCTGTGGATTTATTGTTTTCTTGGAGAAACCAGTGTTTGATTGACACTCAGAGTGTCAGAAACACTGTTTCTGAGACTCGCCTCGTGCAAGTTCTGTTGCTGGTTCCATGATTTAGTTCATATTTTGCTGGTATAACAATTTATTGTGGAGTCATTTAGGTTGGAAGAGACCTCTTGGATCATATTTAGTTTGTGTTTTGCTGGTTTAATGATCTAGTTTTTGTTGATGAAAGTGAGATCTCACACAGCTGAATGGTCGTGTGTGATACGGCCAAGGAAAGGACTGCTCTCTCTAGAATCAGCCATGGAGATAAAAGTGGATATAAGGGATGCCCCAAAAGGATATAGGAGAAAGCACCTTTTTGGGGGGGAATATAAATGAGAACAAGACTAATATTGGTGGTTTTTCATTGCCATGGTTTGCCTGTAAAGCCCAGCAGAAGGAGCCAGCAGATGACAGGTCTCAGTGAGCAAGTTTAGAGCGATTGAGAGCAGTAGCGACATTGCAGCAGTAGATTCATAGAAACTTGTAAAACAAGTGCAGCCTGATGATAGATGGTCAAATGATTATTGTTTGCAAACAATATTATCTCCAATAGATAAGCTGTTTACTTTGGACTCCAGCTCCTCTGGGTGGAACGGAGTCTTAATTTATCAAGGCAGAGCGGTTCAATGCGGATGCCTCATGCCCCAGCTGTGGAAAAACTCTTACATTAAGAATAGTACTTGGAACCACAATGAAGTTCAGCTCTAACTCACTTTTACAGATGGTTTCTATACTGCAAAGAATATTGGCTGTTTCCTGGTTGCGCCTTTTTTTTTTTTTAAAACCCCAAACACTTTGTTGTAAGAGAGTTAAAAGACGAACTCCTGAAAGTCACAGTAAACATGTGCCTGTTTGTTTTGTAGCTGTTTCCGTGCCTCGTCTTAGTCTGGAGCTTTGGGCTTTCAATTTGGAAAATCTGGCGCTATGCATCCAGCCCCTGGGCGCTTCCAGGCACTGCTCCTCATCACTGCCACCAACCTTGTCACTGTCACCAGCACAGGTAAGGCCTCGCCTAAGGGGGCTTGGGAGGTTTTGGGGTTGAGCCCAAACTTTGGAACAAACCACGCTTTGGGAGTGCATTTCAACTTTAATGAATATTGTCAATAAGCTGCTTTTAAGGAAGCATGGAGCACTAAAATTCAGCCTTACACTCAATATATGACTTTGCTTGTGAAAACTTGGCTCAAGACAAGCGCCAGAACGTGGAAGACTCTGCGTTGCTTGGGTTTGTTCCTTGGGATCTCCGTGGATTCAGCTGGACGCCGATTCTGCTGCATGCAGTGCATCTTGTGTTCCCAGGGGTCGGGAGGGGTTTGGATTTGCAGGGGGAGAGGGGAATCAGCCCTTTGAAATGCGAAAGCCGATGCGTGGCTGCAGTTGGAACGGCTCTGGTGTTAAAAAAAAGAAGAGGGATGGTTTTAATTGACACATCTGCTCTGTGTAGTCAGCTTGTCTTAACGTAACCACACAAAAAAGAAGCTTTTACTACTTTTAGCACTTCATAGCCAATCGTTATGAGCAAATGGGATAAATTTTATTTTTCAAGCAGTCATAGGAGATAAATTCCAGCTGCAGGGTCACTGCTACCAATTTTGCCTTTTACGCGAAGTGCAGTGTTGGTGTCAGAAGTGAGGGCAGGGGCGAAGATGAAAGTAGCAGTCTGATTTCATAGCAGTTGGTGGCAAGCAAACTGAAAGGTCAGTGCTTCTTTCTTATCCCTGGAAATTCAAACTGAACTAATAGGAAAAACAGTTTTCTAATTAAAAGCTAAAATTGGACATCTGGAGTCCTGCGAAATGCTTGGATACCATTTTTATGGATTTCATCTTTTTTTGTTAAGTGAAGCCACACTTTAATTTCCAGTTTTGTTTTATGTTTATGCAGATAGTTTATGGTTCAGTTAAAAATGTGCAGTTTCTCATCTGCAACTCATAACCAGAGCTGGGATGGACTGACTTGAGAAGAAAAGCATGAACCCAGGGCCCCACCTATAAGAAAACTATCTCTGACTTGGATGTCATTTAATATCATCTTGACCCATACTATCTGGAATTCCTTAGATCCTTTACAAAATAGAAGTTGTTTTTTCCCTGCCAATGTGTCTATTTTTAATTTAGTTTTTTCTCCTAATTTGTATTACTAACTAATTAAGTATTACTGGTGTTAATTGCCCTTTTTTTGCTTGCTTCCTTCATGCAAAATCTTTAGTGGAGAATTCAATAGAAAACAAATGGAAATACTTCCCAGTGTTTCATTGGCCAGGATAGGAAAAAATCTCTTCCAGCAAGCAGGAATTTTCTTCTGGCAAATAAATGGATTCTCATAACCAAGTTCTGTGGAATTGAACCTTTTATTTATTAGCAGCTCTTCCTGTTTCTGTTCATCTTTACTCAGTAAAGATAATGGATGCCCAATTCATCATCCTTGTCCTGATGAAGTCCATGTATTTGGAATTAGCAAGAGCCTTTGCTGTTCGTCCAGCTTTTTTTATCCGGCTATTTTTAATTAGTTCTGCAGACTCGGAGACGGTTCTGTGTAAATACCTGGCAGGCTCCTGCCATTTCTAGCATTTTACAAGTCACGTCCGGGCCTGCTTCATATGGGACAGATCAGCTACAGCTGCGTGTTCCTGTGCTCCATCTCTTCAGGTGATGGCTGCTGTTTTCCTCTGGATAAATCCAGTGGGATTGCAATTTTTGCTGGCCCTGGCAAGCATGACGCCTCTGCCTTGTGCACGCTTGGGGATGTACCTCCCCCTTACTGCACCTACCTCCATTTAATTGTTGTTAACCCCTTTGTGGGGTTTGAATCTTGACGTTTTCCCAGTGTTTGAGAGCGAGCAGGAATCTCTCCTGAGTTCCTCTTGCCAAGGAAAAGGCAACACTTGCTTGAGTATCACTTGCAACTCGGAGTTTAGAGACCCTTTATATGGTGAATCTCCCCTACCAGTCAGCACATTGTTAACTTATCACCTGTGTCCATGCAAAATTCTGGTCTCTAACTCAATATATGTCTATTTTTCCTTTTAGATTTAACTCCCCATTTTATTTCTGAGCCCTTGTCTACTGTCCAGAAGTCTGGTGAGCCCATCCAACTCCGCTGCTCTGCCGAGCCCTCCACAGCTCGCATTTCCTGGCTGTTTAATGGGGAGCCTCTGGACAGCAGGGTGGGAGAAGTGGAAATCCAGTCAGGATCTTTGACAATCGTGTCCCTGAGCCCGGTGACGTGTGGGAGCTATCAGTGTGTGGCCAGCAGTGGTGTGGGTGCCGTGCTGAGCCGGCCGGCCACGGTGTCCATGGGCAGTAAGTTCATCTGCATTTCTGTTCTTTGCTTCTTGCCAGTTCTTTAGACCTCAGCTGGCTGGTATTGTTTGTTCGTCTTTGACTTTTAGAAAACGCCTGGATCAAAATGTTCTAGGGTGTTTTTTTCCTCAGCCAGTATGTACAATATGATGGATTATACACTTCTTGCCTTTCTTTTAATTACATCATCTGAGACCTGTCAGGTGATGCAACCCTGCAACAGATTCCCCAGAAAGCTTGTGGATCTCCATCCTTGGAGGCTTTTAAAGCCTCAGCTAGACCAAACAATACCTGATGCATTGAGTGTTGGTGTCAGCCTCATTTTGAGTTGAAGGACCTCAAGGGTCTCCTTCAATAAATACAAATGTTATTCAATGAAATAATATTCATTTCCATAAATTGGTTTGAAAATACAAGAGTCCCAAACGCTTTCCTTCACAAAGGATGTTGAAGGAGCAGCAGAGCTGCCACGCCATTGTAGAAGTGTGCTTGAGAGTTGAGGAGAAACCTGTGGGAATTGTTGCCTGGGAAATAAGTGGGAGCTGCAGATTTTCATTTTAATTTGATTTGATCAAACCAGTGTTGATGTTCTTCAGGTGGGGACAGTCTTCTCTCCTCTTAGGGACAGCTTCTCTTCTCTTAGTTGCACTGGTTCTTCTGATCAGTCTTTGCCTTGATGCTTGATCTGTAAATTATGTGACCTTAAGGGATTTGGAAGAGGAAAGACAATGTCTTCCACATGGAAAGGACAATGTGGTGCTGAGAATGGGAGTACAGTATTCTTACACGAGCATGATTTGTCTGCTTGGGATCTGTGGGCTGTCTGAATCAGGTCTTTGTCAAGCAGGGTTTGAGTGATTTCTCTGGAAGGGTACCTCATCTATGGAGCATGTCCAAAATCCCCTTGGGAGGAAAATCTCTTATAAGTGTTTTGGTAAAGTACTGACCCATGGCCAGCCCCTCTCAAGAGAGCTCCAAGGGTGGCCAACATAGGAAAACTTCACAGCCTCGAAGAAGTTTGAACATGGAGGGAGTAGAAGAGCAACTTTCACACTTCCCTCCTCCCTTAGAGGTTTTGGCAGCAGTCAGGAAGGTGCTGAGAGCTCTGCCTGCCTCACGGCACTGCTGTGTTCATTATCATCCCAGAAAGACAGTTCCATGTTTTTATGGACAGGCTTCCTGCTGTCAGTGTGAATTGTCTTCTGTAGTGCCTGCAGAGCCTGTGAGGAGTCCTGCAGCCTTCCCAGTCTCTCTGCTGGCTTTTCTGGGAGCAGTTGAAGGGATGTAGGAATTATTTTTTCTCCTTACTGTTCCCATGTAAAAGCTGGTGCTTTTTGTAGTAAGGAAGGGGATAAGGAGGATTTATGCTGTTACAGGCTGCAGGATAGACTGAGCCTGTTGATGTGAATATCCAAAAGCTGCACCAGAGAAGATAATCAGCATGAAACCAACTAATTGATTTCAAATCTGAACACAAATACTGGGTTTACTGCCCTTCCCCTCTCCCAAGCCATGGCTACTCTTACCCTGTTCCCAACTCTCTGCAGGTTTAGCTGACTTTGATGCTTTGGGGACGGCTGCTGTTGCAGCAGAGGAAGGAGGCACAGCTCTCATCAGGTGCAAGGTGCCAGAAAGTCACCCCAAAGCACAGGTTCGCTTCCTAGTGCGGGGAAAATGGCTGGGACAATCAACAGGTGAGATGTTTTGTGCAATATAAGTATCCAACAAAAGCTTGCCTGCAGTTTTTTCTTTGAACCTAAAGGAAAAGAAAACCTCTGGAAACTTGCAGAACTTCCTGTGCAAATCTCTTTAACTAAACCTGCCCTTGGAAATGAGTCTCCTTTGCATGGTGATTTCTTTGTGATTGTATATGTAGAATAAATAGGTATAGCAGACAAAATAACTTTAAAAATAACAAAAATCTTTTGAAACGAAATTAAATTTAATCCTCTTTTCGCCATCTCCACTTGTTTAGATAACTACCTAATTCTTCCATCTGGAAACCTGCAAATTTTGAATGTATCTTTAGAAGACAAAGGTTCCTACAAGTGTGCAGTGTACAACCCAGTTACTCACGACCTCAGAGTAGAACTCTCTGGACAGAAGCTCACAGTCACACGTGAGTATTCAGCTCAGCTTTCCAGAATTAATACAGCTCAAACAGAATTAATGCCATCCCTAAGGTTTTTAGCAAAGGCATATTGGTGCCTCCAACATCATATTATGTAAGATCTCTCCTGCACTCTTTGCACATTCAGTTCTTATTTCCCCTCACTGTGCAGGAGCAGTGTGACTGCTTTTCAAATCCCAGGCAGTCACCTTTGGAAAGGGAATGCTGCTAATACTTCTGTCTCCAAATCTATTTTGGAGCAGGACTTCTGGAAGACAGTATTACAACATCATGCTCACTCCCAAGTGCAATGTTTGAAAGACGTGGAGGAGGACAGAGAATGGGATGGGAGGGTGTTGTTTAAAACCTTGGTTGGTTTCTCCTTCAAGGAAAAGCTAAGGGAATTGGGGTTGTTCAGCCAATAAAATATAGAAGGTTTAGGGGTGACCCAATCGTGACCTTCCAGTACCTGAGGGGAGCCTGTAAGAAAAATGGAGAGAGAGGCCCTGGAGTGACAGGACAAGGGGAAATGGCACTGACAGAGAGTAGGTTTATATTAGATACTGGGTCCCTGTGAGGGTGATGAGGCCCTGTGAGGCTCTCTTCCAAGAGAAGCTGTGGCTATCCCATCTCTAGTAGCGCTCAAGGCCAGGCTGGACAGGGCTTGGAACAACCCAGTCTGGTGGAAGGTAACCAGAAGCCCAAACCATTCTGTGATTATATTCCACGATTCATCTCCTTTCCTCCAGGCCCTTCTTCAGGTGGCTCCCACATCATCCTTCACCCGCTGGCTCCCCAGAGCCTGGCAGTGCCCCAGCACAGCGCCCTGACCCTGGAGTGTGTGGTCAGTGGGTCAGCTCCAGCCCCCATCCGCTGGGTGAAAGACGGCCAGGATGTGCTGAGGAGAGGCAGGTGGAAGCTGCTGCACTCTCACCTGGTGACAGACCAGCTTCAGCCATCAGATGCTGGAAATTACTCCTGCGTGGTGGGAAATGTCTCTGGAACAGTGAAATATGTTAACTATTCGCTTACTGTACTTGGTAAGAAGTAAAGACATTTTCACATCCAGGCAGCAAATGTACCCTTCGTTTACCTGCTAGTTTTGGCATGTGCTTCCAAACAGCCTTGCATTCTTTCTCAGTCTTAAGAATATTAAAATAAAGAACAGAGATCTGTTTATAATGACCATATCCCATAATTTCTCCCAAGTTAAAATCCGTAATTATTTATCTCTTCAAACCATTTGCAGTCTGAAATAATGAAACAGTGAAGGATAACAAACTCCAAGGGAAGAGCTGATCCATTTATTTTCCTACAGAGTGCCAGTGTCAGTAATGTGCCAGGGACCAGATTTGCTTCTTTTGAGGTTGTATGTGAACAAAAAGCTGGTGAGGGAAGATGATATGTTTGGATGAGAACATAAACAAAAGCAGAAGAAACATAATCATGTATTTGGCCTCTTTTGTTTGGCTGCTAGTTGTTCCTCACCTCTCCTTCCCACAGATTTTCCTGGTATTTGAGTTTTTCTGCATTCGTGACAGATTTTGTTGAGGTTCTAGAATGTGTGTGTTGGAGTTACTCAGAAAACAGCATGCTGGCACAAAACACACCTCTTTTTGGGGGATGTCACTAATTGTTTTGGAAATAGAAGTGTTTTATTTACAATATTAATGCAAACATGTGGCTGTTGGAATAAAAGGGAGAAACCATTCAAATAAGCTCATGTGTGGGAAAACCTGCTTCGGGCTGTGCAGTTTGTGGTACTTGCTCAGCCTTTGGATGTGATAAGCCTGTTGTAATGTCTCACAGCAGTTTTTTCAGGACTTAGCCTAAGTGGTTTATGTAGAATCATTTCCCTTTCCAGAACCTCCCTCACTCTCCAGGGGACTGCAGGATGAAACCGTGGCTGCTGGAGGGAGTGTCCATTTCTGGTGTGACGTTGGTGGCAGCCCTGCTCCCACCCTCACCTGGCTCCACAACGCGGCTCCTCTCCGCCCCTCCCCACGACATTTCCCCACGGGAAACCACCTAAGGATCTGTGGGGTCACCCTGGAGGACTCTGGCTTGTACCAGTGTGTGGCAGACAATGGCATTGGGTTTGTGCAGTCCACAGGGAGACTCCGTGTCCAGCCAGGTAGGAGCGCTTGCAGCTCTCAAGAACTCACTTTAAGCATTTATACTTTAAGCTTTATTCTGTTATGGTTTTTTTCCCCTAGATTATGTATTAATTTGTTTCTGACCACTAATCTTACAAAGAAGGTACTTTCAGCTGGCTTTTAAGAGATGTAGGGATTTCTGGTGTAGTGTGCCTACTTGATATTTAAAACCTGGATTATCAGCTGCAGTCAAATCAGCTTATGATCGGATTTGATGCGATTTGTTCTTAAATAGAATCAGGATCCTGTTGTGCTGGATGAGCTGGTACTTCTAGTAGTATTGGCTGCTGAGTAGTTAAGCCTGTTCCATAATTAAGTTTACACAACAATCATCAGGTTTGGGGTTAATGCACACTTCCCATCTCAGATTGGCAGGATCAGGTACCAGTAGTCTTTTTGATCTCTTTTCTGTCTAAGATACCTTCTAATACCCAGAGAAGTTGATTTCTGCTGGCACAAAGATGCTGGCAAGACTGTTGCTGTCCCTGTTCTCTCCCTGTCGTGCGTAGCTGAAGCTTTGAACCTTCTCTGGACCAGTTATGGTTGGTGTGAGCGGTGCAGAGCCTGGCCGAGCAGAGATGTCGTGGCCTCTGTGTGTGGAATGGACTAAGCCAGTCCTGCCTGCTCTGTGTTCCTCACTGACAGTCAAGTCTTTGTCATTTAGAGAATTTAAAGTGTGGTTTGGGTGTAGGTTTTATCAGCCTTCTCTAAGGAGGAGTCTGTGCTGATCTCTTCGGTCTGGAAGGGGAGTCTAGAGAAGGGAAGTCTAGAGAAGTATCTAGCTGTGTAGAGAAGAAATATTTGTTGAAATGGTTAGAAAGAACCACATGTGATTGTTTTTAATTGTATGGACGTGTTCTGGCATTAAGTGTTATATCCCTTAGTTGAATTAGTTCTTTGGTTGTATTTCTCCCCAGGCAAAGACTCTGTGCCCATCATCATCTCTTCCCCAGCCAACACCACTGTGGTGGCTGGTGAGGACGTGACCCTTTCCTGCAATGCCACCGGCCTGCCCGCTCCTCTGATCCGCTGGTACGACAGCAGAGGCCTCGTCATCAGCCCCCTTGCCCAGGGGCTTCACCCCAAACCACAGAGCCCTCCCCCGGCAGGGACAGAGCCCTCCTGCCCCTCGGTGCCCGGCCTGGGCTGGGGCTCCCTGCGCCTGCGGAACGTGACCCCCGAGCGTGCCGGGGAGTTCCGCTGTGAAGCCAGCAACGAGCACGGCTCTGCCCTGTCCACAGCCTTCCTTACAGTCGGTAAGTGGAGCCCCTCTTGACTCCCTGGTTTAGGTGAGAAATGCCTCAAAATAAGAAATGAGTGGGTGGGTGAGGTGGAGTCTCAGGGAAAGGAAGCAGAGGAGTCTTAGTTGTTTTTATGGACCACTTCCTCCCTCCCACCTTAGGCAAAGGAGGAATACTGTGTGCATTGCATGGACTTAGCATCTTCTGTGTGATAAAAACTATCCAAGGGTGGTGTTTTTATTTAGTTCTTGGAATTGCTACTAGGAAAAGACAGTACTTATAATAAAGCAAGATGGGAAAGAGCCTTTCCTCACATTGGAGTATTATGTGACATTAATATCAGGTCTGAGCTCCCCCAAGTTCCCTTCACAAGAACTGAGATACAGATTTTTAGTTACATGAAGTTACTTAAGTTTCTCAGCTCTTTCAGCACCTTGCCTTAGTTAATTTAGCTGGATGGCAGGGAAATTTCAGGTCAGTGGGATTTAATATGTGGCCCCATATTTAAAGTTCTTTGGTTAGAGTTTAAAACTCCTGTAAATAACATGAAAAGATGCTTAAAGGTTCACTTAGAGGAAAAAAGGAAAGAAGAAACCTCAAGAAAGTGATCCCATCATGTAGTTTTATAAATCAGTTATTTTTGGACTTTGCTGAGTGGAAACACGAAACTAAATATCATCCCAGAATTCAGCCTGTGTTGAACAGAAAAATCCCACTGCTTTGCCTCAGAATTTTATGGCAGTGAGTTCAATTTTAATGCTTTGTTTATTAACTTTTATCGGTTTCTAATACGTTGTACTGGCTGCTGATTATGGTGCAGAGGGTGGTTAAGGCATTTGGTTTTGATATAAAAGTCCCTGAGGACTTTCTGAGAGCTGTTAGGGGTTTAGAACAGCTCCCAGCCATGCCAAAGACATGCTCAGACACTCAGCTGTTTAAGGAAGAATTCCTGCCAGGTAACACTTCTGAAGCACCTGAATGACTTCAGCTGAAATTCCAGCTCATTTTTTTGGTAGAAGGATCAGCTTAAGCACCTTTCAGCCTCAGTACCCAGTCCCGTAATTTGCCGTGTCCTAGCATACAGTAAGAGAGCCCATTTGGCTTGAAAATATATCTTTTTTTCTTTCATTCTGCTGGATCTATTCCAGGCTGTGATTCACTGCATGGTCTTACAGCAGGCAGGACAACTTCAGCTGCCATCGTAGTGAGAAACCACCAAAATGTAAAATGATGCCTCTGGATCCTGTACCCACGGCCCTCCCTTTTCTGAGTCTTTTTTAGACAGTTGTGGGGTTGGCCTGCATGGCAGGAGCTTCCCAGAGCTACTGAACACAAGGTTAAATCTCTAAAATAACTAAAATAATGGAAATTAAGGAGAAAAATACACTGCAGGCAGTCTTGAGTAGCAGGAGAGGGAGTGAAAAACACAAGGACCGTTTAGTCTGCACAGGTGGGTGGTTCAGGGACAAATGGGCTGAAGTTGCTCCCACAGAAACCTTAGAGAAGCTCTGAGAAGTCCTAATGTGATTTGAAACATGTGCCAGGTGTGGGTGACCTCACTGATGTGCTGGGTCCAGGTTTTCAGAGGGCTTTTCCAGCCTGTGCTGAGGAATTTGGAGAGCTTGCAAAGCAGGGAGGATCCTCTGGCTGTTAAAGAAGCAGGGAAGAATTGCCTGGGGAATGTGACCTGCAGAGATAAAACCCAGGGCACAGCCAGGGCACAGCAGTAGAGTACTGGGTATTATGGAATGTGTGAGTTGGAGCCAGACTGGGAGAGTTGGGATGGTTCATCCTGGAGAACTGAAGGATCTGAGGAGATCTTAGAGCCCCTTCCCATGCCTAAAAGAGCTGGAGAGGGTTTTTGTACAAGGGTCTGGAGTGACAGGACACAGGGAATGGCTTCCCACTGCCAGAGGGCAGGGATGGATGGAATTTTGGGAAGGAATTCTTCCCTGTGAGGCTGGTGAGGCCCTGGCACAGGATGCCCAGAGAAGCTGTGGCTGCCCCATCTCTAGGAGTGTTTGGGGCCAGGTTGGACAGGGCTTGGAGCAGCCTGGCCTGGTGGAAGGTCAGTGGTGCATGGAACTGGATGGCCTTTAAGATCCCTTCCAACCCAAATCATTCTAAGATTCTGTGAATACATTCTTTTAATGCCCAAATTTGGGACATACAGTCCTTCTCGGGTTGCTGGTGGGATCAGGATTTGGGGTGCATGCAGCCTTTAGCCTGACTCAGCTCAGTGCTGCTGGTGTTCCTCAGTGGCATTGGGAAGCTGAGGAAGAAAAATCTCCATGGCTAAGGGGAAAGGGATGGCACTGAGAGCAACAGCCAAAAAAAGTTGCATAATGACACAGCAGCAGAGAGAAAGCTGATGTGCTGGGTTATATGGGTAGTAATTATACCAGAAACTTTGCAAAAAGAGCTTAGATTTGAATTACTTAATGGGATTTGTTGCCCGGGGGTTGTTTTCCGAAGCAAAAATACAACAACCCAGCAGTTGTTGACGACTCCCCTCCTGCAGCAATGAACACAGCGCTGGCTGTGGGTCTGCTGTCACCAGCTGAAACCACAACTCATTCTCCACTCCAAGAGTCTGTGTCCCCAGTGCCAGCAGGCGTCAAACCAAACCATGCCCACCCACATCCTCGGGGTCCACCACGGTGCTGAGGGCCTTCCACCTCCTCCCGTTTGTTTCCAATATCACGCCCTTCCCGCTGCTCCACTGACAGCAGAGATACCCTTTCGCTCGGGGATTGTTCTGGGAGTGTCTGACATTTTAAGACCATCTGGGCTTTGGGGACATCCTCCCCATGTTGTTGCCTTCTTCCTGTCTCTGAATTTTGTGGCATTGCTAAATAAATGAGAAGAAACAAACAAGGAATGCTTGCCGAGAGCGTGTCTTCAATTTGAAAAGAGAACTTTCCTTCCCAGCTTTTTAAAAAGTGGCCAAAAATAGCAGCCACACTTGCTGCTGGTATTTTAATGGAGGTTTGAAGGAATCTGAGTCAGCCAGGCTAACACTGCCTAGGCTTTACATTACCAAGGAATTTGTTTGTTTTGTAAACCAAGTTCCCTTCATTCCCTTCCCCTTCCAGACCCCAGCACGTAACATAAACCTACACAAATCTGAAAGGACGGACAGGGCTCCGAACATCTGGCTGTCCCGCTGCTGCCGTGTGCAGCCTTGAGGAGCTGCGCTGCTTCCCAAACCTTCTTGCTTTAAATACTGATGTTTTCTTGTCCTGCATAATCTCAGGTGTCCAACCTGCCTGGAATTCTGACGAGCCCTGCATCAGCCGAACAGGGCTTTTTTTTGTCTTGTGACCTCTTTTAGACTACTGATACCATATAGATTTCTTTTTCATACCAGCAAAAGTAAATAGGATGGAGAAGGATTTCTAGAAATGCGTTGGAATTAAATTGCATGTAGATCTTCCTGTAAACTGAGTTTATTCTCAGCATAAATTTTCAAATGAAGTAGTTGAGTTGTACAGCTTTCAAAGCTTCTCTAAATTACAGCTAAAACCTCAGAAACTGGAGTAGGAGAATGTCCTCTTGTGTGCATGCCAGTGCAGGCCATGAAAAGTTCCTTGTACAACGGCGTACAAATTACTCTGTTTGTCTCACAAATTTAGCTATATACTTATTTATTTCTTTTAACATGCGTTGCCATGACTTAATTTAGTGGAGATACGGTCAAACTGTGCCTGTAGACCTTGAGTTTCAGGTTTTCTGCTGTGAAAAAAACACCAAACCAAATAAAACAAACAGAACCCCACTGCTGTGCCCTGAAAAAACACCCAGGCCGCAGCTTGGCACCAGGCTCAGATCTGTGTGGACACCTCTGGACCTGGTGTTTTGCAGCAGGGCTTGTTTGGAAATGTCACTCTGAAATGATTTAGTGTCCCCTCGGCGTGGGGCGAACGTACGTCATCGTGGGATGTAACCAGACCCTCCCTTTGCAGTTCCTTCAGCAGCTGGCACGAGAGCAGGAGAAACAGCTCCTCTGGAGCTCGCCCAGAGCGACGAGAGCGGCGCTGATTTTGGTGCAGAAGTGGCATTTTCAAGCTCGCCTCCAACAAAATCTCCTCTGGATGCGGCTGCGATGGAAAAAGCGTCGAGCGTGGCCGCTCCGCCCGAGGCCCCCATCATCCTGAGCCCCCCGCAGACACCAAAGCCAGACACCTACAGCCTGGTGTGGAGGCCGGGCCGCGCTGGGGGCCTGCCCATCAACGCCTACTTTGTCAAATACCGCAAGGTACTGTCCCCAGCCAGCCAGCCCCAGCCGTGCCCAGGCATCCCCAGCCATCCCCA
>VZSR01001113.1:1592846-1637038 GCA_013398615.1 Brachypodius melanocephalos | reverse complement strand
CCCCAGCCGTCCCCAGCCAGCCCCAGCCAGCCCCAGCCATCTCCAGCCCCTGAGCGGGGACGCGGCGCAGACTCATCGCGGTTCTGTTGGGTTTCCCAAGGGACCATCAGTGCTGGTGTTAACCAGGGCATGGGCTCAGGCCAGGCAGAACACAGAGGGTAGCTGAAGCACAACTGTGCCCACACAGCTTGTTTGAGGGATGGCTGACATTGTCACCAATGTCACACTGCTCTGTCTAGCTTTAAGCAAGATTTATCCAGGTGTTTTTTACAGTGTCATTATGGAGAATGGGGGTCCAGGGCGTGTTGTGTGCAGAGTCACATAAATGCATTTAAATGTGAGCCAGCTTGAATCTCTGAGTGACAGCAGAAGGGAAGCTGAGTTTTACCTTAGTACATCACCACTCTGGGTCCCAAAGGGAATCAATTAAAGTGAAATTATCAAATATGAAAGTGAACTGAAATTTGCAGGGCAGTACCTACTGTGGCATTAAAAATGGTGTGTCAGCACTGAGCTCTTTTGCTTAACATGACGTGGTGGGATTCTTGGGGTCTCTTGTGCAGAGCCAGGAGTTGGACTCCATGATCTTTGTGAGCCACTTTCAACTCATGAGGTTCTGTGATCCTAAAATCAGAACCAAGCAATGCCTGCATCTGTTCTTCCAAGCAAACCAGTTTTCTGCGTGGCAAAGCTGTTTGATGTATTTTTCATAAGCTTTTTAATCCTCTACATCCTGATCTTGTCTTAGCCTGGAGGGAATGCTTAGATTTTTGACCTGTTGGTTCCTGAAAACCAAGTGCCAGAGTTTGTTGGTGATAATTTCTCATCCAAAGGCGGTTGGTTCACATAAGCCCTGGAAGCTCTGAATGCTTTTTTGACCTTTTTGACGCTCTCACTTCTCTCACACCAATCCTTTCCACATTAAATGTGTTCACTCATGCATTTCTCAGCATTGAATTTGTCCTGGTTTTTAGGGTGGTGCTCTCTTTATGCCATTAAATTATTTTATTGATTTCCCTCTTTTAAGAGAGGAAAAAAAAAGCTGGGGAAATAAAAGCCTTGGAGTGGTTGCTGTAGAAGAAAATAGTTGAACAAAGACCTCTGGCATAACCTTTGATAATCCACAGCGTTTAGATCTGCCTCCAATGTTTTATTAAAGTCTTATATTGTTTAGTAGTTTATTTTTGGTGGAATCTTTGTCTTTTCCTTTGGGATTTGGGGTAATGTTTTCCTGCAGAGGTCAAGCATTAAGAGACTACCCAGAATGTCTTTCTTTTCTTTAACGGAGCTGTTGGTTTCACTGCTAAGTTAAAAAGTGTTTCTGTTTTTAAAAAAGAAGAAACATGCATTGATAAACCCAAATCTTTGGTCTCCCTGCCAACTTTTTTCTCATCTTTAAGGAGTAACTAAAATATACTTTTTGTTGCCCATTTTAGTCAATAAATATTTTTAAATGCTGAAGTGCAGAGAAAGCTGGGCTAGTACAGGGAAAGTCTCCTTTTCATTAGGGTATTGGGTCCAGCCCTTTAGCAGCATACAGCTGAAGGCTGACTGAAGGCTTGAAAATCATTTGGACTCACAGTTTTAGCCACAAGTGAAAAAAAAAACCAAAAAGCCAGTCAAAACCATTTGTGTGTATGTGTGTGGAGAGGGTAAATAAATTTATCCAAGGAGTGCTGTGAAAGTGGGTGCAAAGCTGCTGATTTGTAGTAGAATTGAGCAGTCCCTGGCTCCAAGCAGTGCAGTGCTGACAGTTTCTCCCTGTGTGTGCAGCTGGAGACAAACCATGGGTAAATGGAGGAGTAAATGTAAGAGAACAGGAGTTTTGGCGAGAGGCAGAGGTGCTTTGGGTGATGATGCAGGGTGTGAGCAGTCCCTGGTTCCGAGCACGCCGTGCTGCTGGTTTCTCCCTTGTGCACAGCTGGAGACAAACCATAAGTAAGTGTAGAACAGCAGGAGTTTTGGCGAGGAGCAGAGGTGCTTTGGGGCACAAGGGGGTGTGAGCAGTTATTGGTTTTAAGTGGTGCTGTGCTGATGGTTTCTCCCTTGTGCACAGCTGGAGACAAACCATAGATAAATGTAGGAGGAGTTTTGACGAGGGGCAGAGGCATTTGGGGCGCGATGCGGGATGTGAGCAGTCCCTGGTTCCAAGCAGGTCATGCTGATGTTTTCTCCCTGTGTATGCAGCTGGAGACAAACCATAGGTAAATGCAGGAGAAGAGCAGGAGCTTTGGTGAGGGGCACAATGGGGGCTCTGAGCAGTGCAGTGCTGGCATTCTCCCTTGTGTGCAGATGGAGATAAACCATAGGTAAAAGTAGGAGAACAGGAGGAGTTTTGGCAATTGGGGTGTGAGCAGTCCCTGGCTCCGAGCATGCCGTGCTGATGGTTTCTCCTTGTGTGCAGCTGGAGGACGGCGTGAGCGCGGTGGGCGGCTGGCACACGGTGCGAGTGCCCGGCAGCGAGAACGAGCTGCGCCTCACCGAGCTGGAGCCCTCCAGCCTCTACGAAGTGCTGATGGTGGCCAGGAGCGCCGCAGGCGAGGGCCAGCCGGCCATGCTGACGTTCCGCACCAGCAAGGGTAGGTGCAGCACAATGTGCCCTGTGTCCTGGCCTTCCAGAGACATTTATTTAATGACATCAGTCGTTTAATGGCATCTGCTAAGCCATATGTGAAATATTCCGCAATTTATTTGCTAAAGAACAGCTTCTAATAGCTGAAATCGCTGTAGGGCAAACTTCCCTGAGCGTGAGGCTGTTGGTAAGTAGAAGCTATTAAAAGCTAAAAGCTTGATATTATTTTTGGGGTGATTGTTAAGATTTGTACTGTGAGGTTTCTCTTGCTTTAAGGAGCAAAGTCAGGAGTAGCCTGTCCTTGTTGAGGTTTTTAATCACAGAAGAAACTGCACCAGTGAGTTTTCATGTATCAACAAAGCTGTTCCTGGTTTGCTTTGCAGACACCTCAGTGACAATCTCTGCTGACCACAAGCCAGCTGTTCTGATAGTTGTGTGCAGACAGCAACAAGCACAACATTCCTAATCAAAGCATTTTTTCTTTCAAGCTTGGACATTGGTGCCTGTGCTCTTTAGCACACAAACAAGTAGATATTTTTTGTACTACTGTCTAAGAATGGCTTTTAAGTGACAGAGGGCAGGGTTAGAGGGGATATTTGGAATAAATTCTTCACTGTGAGAGTGGGGAAAACACGGCACAGGGTGCCCAGAGAAGCTGTAGCTGCCCCATCCCTGGAAATATTCAAGGCCAGGTTGGATGGGGCTTGGAGAAACCTGGGATAGTGAAAGCTTTCCCTGCAACCTGGGATAGTGGAAGGAGTTGGACCAAGATGAGCTTAAAGGTTCCTTCTGAACTCAGACCCTTCTGGAATTCTGTGAAGGACAGGATAGCTTTAACTTTTTAAAAGAATTTAATGTCTTCATGAAATTCGTGAAACATACTCTGCCCGCGTCATCATTCTGTCAATGAACAGATACAAAACTGATGACCCTCAACCTCTGAAAATCTCCCCCCGCTCTAAAAATGTCATCAACTCCCAAATTGTGACCTACCCACCCTCCTGAACATCTCTGCCTGATGAAACTCTGGGTCCCTCCCAGGCACTGATTGACCTACTACTCACCCTACACAGCCCAGCAGACAGAGCCCCAGCCTGCACCAGCCTCACCCAAACACACAGAAATATTTGATATGGCTGATTATCCCTCACCTGCTCCAAAGGGAGCCTCATTCTTCACCTGCATCTATCAGCACACTGGATGAGGATTCTACTGTGGCTCCTACTTCCACAAAGAAACCTCTAACACGAGTCCTTCTCCTGCTCCCCCTTTGTAGGCTGCGTCCTCTCATTTTGAGAGGCCACAGTCATCCATCCCCAGCCTGTTCTCAGCCATCCCCCTCCTTGCACAGACCCTCAGAGGATGAGCCTGAGGAGGATTCTGTGTAGAATTACAGAACACTTACCTGATTTTTTGCCCTGTACTTCCTCCCTTTATTATCACAGGTGCACATTCCTCCACAAGTCAGGTTCAAACAACCCCCAGGGTATTGTATCAAACTGTGGCAAAATCCCATTCCACCCATACTTTTCCATAAAAGACATCCTAATGTTCATACTCATGTTCCTCCTCCTACTAACCCTCTGAGCTTACTGGGGGGCCAAGAAAACTTCACACCAGCAAAGCCACTTGTCACAGCCCATCATGTTAAACCCAGGTGATGCTTCCTCTTCACTGTCCTGTGGTCAATCCCTGGCAAACTCAGAGGAGTCAGTACTGCCACCCCTACCCTGCTCCCTACTGTCCTGCTACCCTCTCTGCCACAGATGAAAATCCCTCTCAGCCTGGTGTACTGGCTCCAGCTGCTTTCACAGCATTTTTACTCCTTCTTTAGACGTGGATTTTGGATTTGGGTAATTTTCCCCACCTGATGATGTGATGAGCAGGCTTGGCAGCACAGGCAGGAGCTGGTGGCATCACAACTAAGCACTCTGGATGTCAGTACTGCAGATGGACAGTCACTCACCCACAGCCAAGTGCCTGGGTGGGAAATCTCACTTGCTGTCCCAGAGAAACTCCCTGATTCCTATCCTAACTGTTCAGTTTGGGATTTGGAGCCAGGACAGCACGGTAGCGAGTGACCTTGTAGAGTGAGCATTGACAAACAGCATTTCCTTATGCAGGCCCTACACTGATGTACTGTCTGTCAAATCTTCTTAGAAAGAACATCATCCTCGAAAAACACACAGGCTCCATCTCCACCTGCAGGAATCCCCAAACATCCCATTGTTCCCGAAGGCACAAATAATTTTGGTGTCGTCCTTCCGGACCTGTCTCGTCACAGTGGAGGTAGGAGTGTGGATGGTTTGTGATTCAAGCACTAAAAGTTGTGTTGCAAAGAGCTGCATCTGAGTTAACCTGTGTTTATTACTGCTCCAGGTGCTTGTTTTGCCTCCTCTATTTCCTGTTTATTCAGAGGTTACTCTGCTACATAGGATATTTCCAAGGATGCTGCTACCTGCATGTGTAGTTCTCAAAAATCAAGAGAATTTTCACTTACAACCCATGTTCTTACTGCTCATTTTTAAACTTTAAACTGTGGTTTCTTTTTGCTAAATACTCTGGTTTCCTCTTTCCTTCCATTGAGAAAGAGCTAGAGGAAGAGGAAATGGGAAATGTCAGAGCTTTTAAGTTCTCAAAGTGTGTGATATCTATTCTGAAAGTTTTCCTGTGGCTTCCCAGGGACAGGCTTATTTCTGATGGTGAGGAGATATAAGCCCTTCCCAGTAGATGTGACGTTGGCCTGGTTTCCAGTGAAAAGAGCACGTTCACAGTCCTTGTTCTCACCCCCCTTCCCCTAGGCTTTGAACTCCTTGGCCTGGTTCAGGCAGATTTATTCAGGGGCTGAGGTCTCAAAGGTATCTAAAATTTGGGGTAAAGCCGAAGGTGAGTGGAGAGGTTTAATAACACAGGTGAGGAGCTGAGCTTGTGGCAGCACTGAATGTCAGAGGAGCCATACAAGGGCTTGTGCCTGGCTGCAAATGCTCAGCTGCTTCATGCCCCACAGCTGCCAGCCTGCTGCTTCTTGTTCCACTCCTCTCCTCAGCACCAGCTCCATGCTCATGAATCCAGGCTGGTTTAGTAAAGCCTCACAGCTCTTACAACCAGATTTACTAACACCCCTCTTTCCCTTCTCTCTGTCCCACTGCTGCCTGTAACTCCAGTGAGTTCTGTAAGTACATCCTGGTGCATGCTTTGTTCTCTCTTCCTTCTCATTTCTCCAGCACCTGTTAATGCAGATGAGTCGAAGTTTCATTGGGTCTGGGGGGATTTTGGGGGCCTGAAAATAATAACCATCTTTTTCCTGTTCACTTAGTGTATGTGTCTGTTTTCGTGTAGAAATGGTTGGAGTAGTGCAATACCATATATTTTTTTAATATTATATTGATAAGATAATCAGTTCCTCTGTTGTCTGCTCATCATCCATCCTTTTCAGCAGAGTAAGGGCAGTGGTGATTTCAGGAGGATTTAAGATTCTCTTTGTTAATACGTGAACTCCAGCGTAATCATCAGCAACGAGCCTAATCTGTTGTTAGTGAAAATTAAGTTTCAGCAGACCCTAATCCTCTTATAACCAAATTTCCCCTTTCAGTTCCAGAAGCTCCTGACCGACCCACGATATCCACGGCATCGGAATCGTCCGTCTACGTCACGTGGATCCCCCGTGCCAACGGGGGCTCCCCCATCACTGCTTTCAAAGTGGAGTACAAACGTCTGGGTCGCAACAGCGACTGGCTGGTCGCAGCTGGCAACATCTCTCCCTCCAAGCTGTCTGTGGAAGTTCGGAACTTGGAGCCAGGTATTAGAAATGATCTTTCGTTACTGCAGCTCTTTGGTTGTTTTTTCATTTTCACTTCTGCTTGGATTACCCCGTTTCTGCTCGATTAGGTTTTGTGTATGGGCCTAGGAGCTTGTTACATGAATTCAAGTTGATTTCTGGCTTTCCAAGTGGAAAAAAACCCCACCATAATTTAATACTTGTTCATGTGGAGAGGAGGGTTGTGTATCACTGCTATTTTTAACTTAATTGTCCTTCTAGTGAACACTCAGAATGTAGAGAAAAATGCATTAATGGAAAAATGTCTGTCCTGACTTCTTCCAGTGTCCAGCCCTGAAAACTCAGGCAAAAAGGACAAGAGAAGATGGAGTAGATGGTGATAGGGATCCTTTGAAGCATCTTCTCACTGCCCATCAGTTTAGGAACTTCCTGAGCTGATGGAGGTATCTCCATCTATGTGCACAATAGCCTTTGGATTTTCCTTGAGTGACTTCTAGAAGCTGTTTATATCTCCACATCAGTCTGTGGCAAGCACTCCCCTCCTTTTCTAACTGGATGTTGTGCAAAAAGTACTTCCTAATCTGTTTAGTCTCTCCTTGAATCCTCTTCCCAGCGCTCGTTCTGCTACAAGGGCTTCTTTCTTTCCCTCTTTCCCTTAAAAGGAGAAATGTATAGGTTCCGAGTGATCGCGGTGAACAACTACGGGGAGAGCCCGCGGAGCGCGGCGTCGCGGCCCTACCAGGTGGCCGGATTCACCGGCCGCTTCTCCAGCCGGCCCATCGCCGGCCCGCACATCGCCTACACCGAGGCCATCAGCGACACCCAGATCATGCTCAAATGGACGGTGGGTATAACGCTCGCCCCGTTCCTCCCCCGCAGTTTGTACTGCGAGGTTGAGGGTTAAGAGCCGTTTGCAGAGTGGTGAATGGGGGTTTTCCTCCCTCCCGAGACCTGGAGGTGATTGTGTTCCTAGGACGGGGCTGAGGCACTTCATGTCTGTATGGTAGAGCTGGGGGAGTTAATGGGACGTGCATCTCAAGCCCTTTGCCCCCATTTCCAGACTCCTTTTCCTGCTCAGAGGCAGCCCTGTCAGTTGTCTGTTGCCTTTTGCGCCATCTCCCAGCTTCCCTCCGCCCTACTCCCCTTCCAGCTCCCCGGGGACCCCACACACCCCTCCTCGGGTTACGCCAGATGTGCCCAACTGGCAGCTCCAGTGAGAGGCTGCAGCCGCCCCAGTCCACCTGCTCTGGCACAGACATATCAGAGGCACCAGTGGGCTTAACTCTGTCCCAAGCCCTGTTCATGCCATGAGTTGTGAGTGAGTTGGCTCTGTTTCCTGCAATTCCTGCTGCTTTTGTCAATCCAGGCTGGGGTGGCTGGGAGTGTGTTTCAAACCCGCTGTCTTGCCTCACATCCAGTGGAGGTTTCATGTTAGAGAAACATTTTCCTTTCCCCTGTTACCTCGTCTATTGTAAACAAGTACTTTAAAGTCCTTATTGAAACCCACAGAAATTCTTTGCTCTTGTTTTGAAATCTAACCCCCTGGTATACTTTGGAGGATTTAATGTGTAGAGTTCCCTGTGTTAGTTTGCTCTGCTAGCTCAGCCTTAAGAGATGTTAAGGATAATAAACTTAAAATAACCTCTGGTTCCTCAGGAGGCTGCATAACTTAAAGATTCTTGAGCTGATTTTTAGAGTGACCTTAACTCTTTCTGAAGAGTTTTATGTTTTTAACTTTTCCATTTCCATTAATCATGCAAATTTTCGGGCTGTGCATGGTCAAACCCTCACTGAGGGTTTGGGAAATGAAGTGGGAGGAAAAGTGTTGGCCCGAGCTTAGTCTCTTGTCCCCATCCTACTCTCTGGCTACTCTGGAGAATTCAGTCACCTTTGCTTACACAACTTTATTAAAAATACTCACATTTGCAGAGAACGAGATACTCGGTGATGACAACTCAGCAGGACTCCGTTACAACTTTTCCTCTCTCATGCAATGTCTTAAAATTCTTTTGCAGTACATCACATCGAGCAACAACAACACGCCCATCCAAGGATTTTACATCTATTACCGGCCCACGGACAGCGACAACGACAGCGACTACAAGCGGGATATCGTGGACGGTACGGGGCCGGGCACGCGTGCTTGGAGAAGGGGAAGGACACCCTGTAGCCATGTTGGCTGTGTTTATATGAAATCTAAACTGCTTTTCCCAAGCAGTCTTTATAATGTATCTCACAGAAAGAGCTATCTCAACTCCCTAACGTTGGGTTTTGCCCACACGTGAGCTGGTTTCTTCCTTCTGAAGCCTCTTTGACATGGAAGCTTGAGAACTAAATACTGGGTTTAAGTCTGGCTTGTTATACAGCTGCAAATCCTTAATGAAGGTCTATTTAAACTGGTGTAGCTTCAAGTTGTATAAAGAGAAAGCAGTGTAAATGAGGTTTAACCTGGGATAAAAACATCTGGGTTACAGACTGTACTAACAACTAGCTGGCTTTTAAAATTATTTACCCCAGCATGGACTTTCTAAGCTGGTACTACCTTGTGTGTAATTGCCCTTCTCTCCTCTTACCTCGCCTAATCACTTCTCCTGCTATAAGGAAGTTGCATTTAGCCTCAAGTGCTGTAGCACTCTGCAAATGCAAGTATGTTTGTGCTTCATTTTGCCTTTTAATCAAGTTATTTTTTTCCCCTGTGCATATTAGATCATAATTTTCCTGGAAGAAGTTATTAGATAATGTCTATATTAGTCCAGAAGTGGAAAACCCGTTTAAAAATATTTTATTTAATGTCCTTATTGCTTGGGCTGAGCAAACGCAGTGATCTCATTCTGGCCCGATGACGTTAATTATTTTTTTCCCCCTCATTTATTCAGTTACAAGAGGAATGGACCTTTATTTTGAAAATATTCCCCTGCCAGACAATACTGCACATAGTACTTTGATGCATGACATAAGCTTTTGCACACTCTAAAGCTATTAAAGATCCAGAGTTTGAGCTCAGACGCTTTAAAGAACCTTGTCCAGGCTGCACCTTCATCTGCAAATGTATTTTAGCCTTTGCTAGACAGAACTTGTGTGTTTATAAATCTTATACACTGTGCAGTTAGTTGTTTAAGTGGGCTCCACTGTGCTGTGAAATTAGCTTGTTTCGGGTTTTTTTTCCAAGCGTGTGTGTGTGTGTGTATTGAACTCTTTGTGGCAGTCTGAAACCATTAGCAGCTGCTCTGCTCTGCCAGAGCCTGCAACAGAAATGCTTTGGTGGAAAGATTTAAACTTCAACTTTTCTTTACTGTGCTCGCCTAAATTAGCTTTTCAGGAGGGAGGAAAAAAAAAAAAGAGAGAGAACTATTTTCAATTAAGTTGTGATTGGAAGCTCTTGATGTGAAATACGTAGAGGAACATGTGACTTAAGGTATTTTTGCCATAAATCACTTGTTCTTCACTTTTTTCCCCCCCTCTGTTACCTTTGAATTAATCTGGTTTTTGACAGGGAATTTTATCTTGAAATGACTGCATGAGTTGTGGAAAAAGTGTTGTGATGCCTGTGCTAGCTGAGTGCTTGCCGCAGGCTTTCCTCACCGCTTCCTGTTAAGTCTTGTCTTTGGAGACATTCAAAACTCTGCAGAAACCCTTTTTTTTTCCTTTATAAATGCCGCTACAGGCAAAATCAGATTTTATTTGAAGGAAAGAAACAAGCAAAAAGCTTGACTCTGATGGCTCCTGGGTATCTCTCAGCCGCTTTAAGCGAAGGCAAAAAAATCACCATTGTCCTGGTGATGGTCTGCATTTCTCTGTTTCTGGTCTGAATTTCTCTGTTTTGAGGGTCCTGGAGATTGAATTTTAAATGTAAATGCAGTCTGATGTCAGTTGTTTAAATGTTTTCCCTTGCTAATGGTGCACGGAGAGGACAGTTAAAGTGCCTGTACTGATTCCAGTTCCACTAATGGTTTGAAGCGGAAACCTAAAACCTGGTGTAGTAATTACCGAAAGGAATGCTTGGGGGTGGGGGCGCCGGGAAAAACCGAGGCCGAATCTTGGGAAAAACGTGCGATTTAGGGAAAGGCGGTTCCAGCTTCAGCCAGGGGCTTGTCCAACCTCACTGGGACGTGCAGCAGGCGAGAGCTGGACACGGACCGTGCTGGGCAGCCCCTGGTGCAGAGGGGCCCTCCTGGGTACCCCCACCCTGCTGGGGCCGGGCAGAGGGGCTGGACCTGGGCCGGGGTCCCGGAGGAGTTTGAGCAGCATCACGGTGACAGCCCCTGCCTGCCGAGCACGCCCGAGCCTTTTTATTAATGCTTAAATCAGTAGGTGGTAGACAGTTCCTTAGAAACAGTGGAAACAGTTCAAGGTGGTATTTTCCAAGAGGGATTAAGAGCACTCAAACAGTTAATTAAACTCCCTTAAAAAAAAAAAAAATAGGGTCGCTGTTTAGTAAAATTTGTCACAAGCCCGTGAAAGTAAAAACTGGGAGTGATTTATCCTGAAGTGCTCAGTACTTCAGGAGGGTGTCTAAATGAAATGCTGGCCAGGGGCCAGAGATGACAAAACCATCCTATTAGAGAAGATTGCTTGGCTGGGGCTGGGCTTTGGGCTCTGCAGGGGCAGTGGCACCAGGACAGCCTTGCTGCGTTCCCAGGATGGTTCATAAAATGCACGTTCAATTATTTGGGGTTTTGGCCAAATTGAGCAACCCAGATGTATCCAGACACCGATGTCTGTGGTAGTGGTACCTCGCACCTCGAGAAGGTCTGCTCACAGCTGAGTTCTTCCCTTGTCCCAAGCTCTCTGTGTCAGTTTTCCTTGTTGTTTTCCCAGTGTACTGTAAATAGTCAGCATAATCCACCCTAAACCCATCCCTTTGGCACTTCCATGTTTAGGGTGCATGGGGCTGCTGTTGAATTTAAATGCACATGTGTGGGCACTTGTATGTCTGGGTTTTGAGCATAGAGAGTTTTGGCTTTTGTAGAGAAAGGCTTCCTTTAAAAGAAAATATTGAAAAAACCCTCACTTTAATTCATCAAAAGGTCCTTCTAATAATCAATTTCACAAGATTACACAAGAGTCCTGGAATAATTTGGGTTGAAAGGGACCTTCAAGATCATCTAGTTCCAACCCTCTGCCATGAGCAGGGATGACACTCATGGGCCATGGTTTCAGCTAAGTCCATAAACTGGTACTGAAGGTTTTTGTGCTAACAAGACAAGGTGCAGTGCCCCTGCATTTGGTACAAAAGGTCCCTGTGATGCACTCGTCCATAATTCTGGCTCCTGTGGGTAGCTGAACTGCAGTCAATTTACTTTTTGTCTCCCCACAGGTACAAAGCAGTGGCACCTGATAAATCACCTGCAGCCTGAAACTTCTTATGACATCAAGATGCAGTGCTACAACGAGGGAGGGGAGAGTGAGTACAGCAACGTGATGATCTGCGAGACCAAAGGTGAGGCTGCGGGGCCCAGCCGAGGTGGCCTTTGGGACGGGAAAGATCCGCTGGGGGAATTTTTGTGCAGCACAAAAGTCAGCTGCGATGATGACCATAATTTTCTGGAATGTTTCAGAGGATTGTTTTGTCTTCTGAAGCTGGGATTGTTTTGAACATATGGAAAGTGATCCGTTGCACTCCTGAGGCTCTCAGCAGAGCTCTGCAGCTTTGCCTGCCCTCAGAGATAGCGCTGCACTGCTGATGGCCTCTCCTTAAGAGACAACCATGCGCCTGAAGACGACAGAATTGATTTGTACGTCTGTTTTATGTCTTCAGGGCTCTGTGACACGTTGTATAAGTGCAGACCACAGCAATTGATGGCTGTGTTGGCTGCCTCCATCCCTAATCCTGCATGCCTCTGGCACAAAGTTTGTACTGTTCTCGGGAAGTGTCAGATATGGCAGTCACATTTATTTTGCGAAGAATTCCTGTCTCCTTTAATCTCTAAAACCAAGTAAGGCTGTAAAGGGAAAATGCAGACAGTAAACTTCAAATGCAGTGCTATGAAAAAATGTTTGAAAAAAAAAAAAAAAGAGAAAAAAGCCCTCTGGGAGCGGAAGCATCAAAATTCAGCAAAGTGAGTAGTGAAACCTTTGAAGGAAGGAGAGGGAGCTGCAGGGCTGCAAGGCTGCACATACAGTTGGTCTCTCTCCTGCAAGCAATATAACTTTCTTCTCTAATTTTAAAATGGGCAAGATGTAATCTGTCATTCACACTGCCTCTTAAAATTTATCTCCCCCAGGCTTATAAGGGCCATAACAGCTTATCCAACATACCTGCATGGAGGTGTTTGTATCTCTCTGACCAGCTTTGGTCTGAAGCCAGGCATCTCTTTTAGGTTTTTAGTGTCAAACGAAATAAATCTGAACTGTGGTGTACTGGAAATGAATGTAAATGCGATTCCTGGGTTAAACTAGGATCTCATTTTCAGTGATTTTCTGTTCATCTCTTGGTTGATTTTCAACTGTGTGGTTTGTAAAGGGGGTTAGCAGGGTTCACGTCAGATAAGAGTAGGTCATCTGGCAGAGCCTGGGCAAGAGAAATGAGTGTTGTGGTTTTTCCTGACCTCAGAAGTGGAAAGATTTGTGCACTTTCAAGCTGAGAGTTGGAGTAGTTGCAGCCACGGGTACCTCGAGCGGCTCGTTAAAGTTCCAGTGACCTCAAAGAGCGGGTGAGCAGGCGGGATAATCACCATTTTCCAAGGCAAACAGTTATTACCCAATAGGAGCTGGCATTCTCATTGTAGGATTTAACATTGACTTGGAAGCTTTCTTTGCGAGGAATTGTGACTCAGACCCAGCAATAATTATTTTCATTTCATGATGAAAAAAACGCATTCAGAAAATGCATTTAGCGGATGTACACATGCTTGTCTCTACTCATCCAGTGAAACGCATGCCGGGAGCGTCTGAATATCCAGTGAGAGACCTGAGCACTCCACCCAGCCCCCCTGAGAGGGCTGGGGGCAGTGGGGCTGTGCCTGCCAGCGGCCCCGTGCGCAGCAGTGACATGCTGTACCTGATCGTGGGCTGCGTCCTGGGTGTCATGGTCCTCATCCTCATCGTCTTCATCGCCATGTGCCTCTGGAAGAACCGGCAGCAGAACGCCATGCAGAGTGAGTGGGGGCTTGGTTTTATGAGGGAAATATTACCAGAGTAAAATTAGGAATGTCCGTGCTGCATTTTATGGATGGGAAGCAGTTTCCTGTTAGGAGCCAACTTGCATTTCTGTAGAGACTTGTACTTCCAGGTGTGCCTTAAATGCAGACTTGGGTTTTTAAAAGCAGCAATGTCTCCATTTCTTCACACTGATGTTCCCTGTCCTGCTGCATCTCTGGAGGATTGTGCTGCAGTTTCGCCCAGAGAATGGTGTGGGAAAGGCCTGGGCAAAGTTTCTGCAGTTTGTGTTTAACTTTAAGCCCCTGCATAGGTCTCTGATGATTGCAGAGGCAGAACGTGTGTAATCATAATCACTCATTAAAATTGTGGAGAGTTAAAGCCTGGATCTCTCCCTTTCTTGAGTGCCTCTGGAAAGAAAGAGAACTTGCAGCTCTAGGACAAGTCCCTTGTTACCTCTTAGTCCCTGCACAATGAGATGGCATTCAATGGCCAGATCTTCCAGAGAGGTGTTAATAAGGAAAACCTGTTCATTAGCAAGCAGGAGCCTGGAGCAGGAGCTTTGCAAAGTGCTGTGCACCCACCAAGAACCCAGAGCCAGCAGAATCTCTGCACTGGCCTTTTCTGCTCCTTCTGCATAAATCAGCCTTGCTTTTGTCACAGCCTGTGGTTATTTTTAAATGCTCTTACTCTCCTACAGAGAGAAATGAAACAAAACGTCTTGCAAGATAAGAGTGTCTTCAACTGCAGTCCTGAGAGACCCTCTGGAAGCAGCTTATAGCAGATATAGCAGAGGGGCTGTTGGTGATACAAAAGGCTTGGCTTTAGGATGTTCTTGTAGTGATTGACATCAGCCAGGTCCTTCCAGACCAACATTTCTGGTTTGCTCTCCAGGATGTGGCTGTTTTCCATGTCTACATTTGTACGCTAAGCGGTTGGATATCAGATTTAATTCACAGAAGCTGGAGAAAGAAAAAAATAAGCTCCTTTATTTTTTAGGGACGCTGGTTTAGCTTCTCATTCAGCAATAAGAGTGCTTTCAGTAATAATGTCTTTTGCAGAATACGACCCTCCTGGCTACCTCTACCAAGGGGCAGATATCAACGGGCAGATGATCGAGTACACGACCTTACCTGGGACGAGCCGCGTCAACGGCAGCATCCACGGAAACTTCCTCAGCAACGGCCTCAGCAACGGCTGTCCCCACGTCCATCACAAAGTTGCCAATGGTGTCAATGGGATCATGAGTGGAGGAGGAGCAGGACTGTACCCAGGGCACACCAACTCCCTGTCCAGAACACACGTGGACTACGAACATCCCCATCACCTCGTGAACGTAAGGTCCTACACCGGGTGGGAGGCTCAGCGCAGCCCCTTCGGGGGCTGTGGAAGCAGGCTTAAGTTGGGTGGGGGAATACTCATCCATTGATAACAGCCAGTTCCACTGAATTCCTTATCCCAGAGGAAGCAACCGGGCTGATATTTGTGATACAAACATCATGGTTTTCATTTGAGAATATCAGATGACAGCAAGAATTCCACTAACTCTGGGAAATCTGCCTCTGCCCTCCTCCTAACAGCATGTAAGCTCTGAGAATGCCTCATTGCTGGGCTGAGATACTTTACTTGTACATATGGTATTTCTCAATCTCCAAGTTAAATACATTTAATTATAGCTGCTTATTCTGCAGCTTTATGGATCACCCGTTTTTCCCCCACCTGTTTCAGATCTGTAACTCTGAGCAATGCTATTAATTATGGCAAAGCACGAATGGCGCAGGAGGTTCCATGGAATGAAGTGCCCCATACATCTTGAGTTGCAGCAGAGCAGTAACACTGCCTTTTTTTTTTTTTTTTCCAGTCTCCTGTTTGTGACTGTGGAGACAGGCTCGTTTTTTGTTTTGAAATTGAAAATAAAATTAAAAACTAATTTCAGTCTGCGATCCAGCCTTTGTATGCTGTGGAAAAATACTTCATTTGCTGAAACGTGTCCTGTTTCCAAGAGAGAATAATGATTTCATTATTGTCTATGGAAACAGATGGCTTGCATTCAAACTTACTAAACTTACTCAAAACTGTGAACATTGCCCAGGAAAACTGAAAGAAAAAGTTCAAAAGTCTGAATAACCCATGCTGTTTCTGGAGAAAAAAAACGGGTCTATTGTTTGTGTTGGTAATTGAGCACAAGCACTTCATTTTATTGAACAACAAATTAGCACTTGCACAGTAGTTGCCACTTCAGTTCCCTCCAGTCTGAGGCCAGACCAGTCAGTTCTTCACCCCATTCTGTCTTTGCCCTACCCACATAGCGAGAAGTGCCCACTTTTGGTTATTTTCAAGAGCAAGCAAGGCCCAAACTGGATTTTTTTTTTTGACTTATCCAACCTCCCAGCAGGTGAAATTCTCCAAAACTCTCCAAGCTCTCAGGAAGGGAACATTTGCAGTGCTCAAAAGCTTGCCTGGGAGAAAGACTGGGAGTTTGCATTATGTTTTGTCCCTCCCATTTTTATTTTTTTGGGGGAAAGAAGGAAATACATATGTGATGACACAGATCTTGGTGCCTGGAGCTCCTCTGTGCCGTGAGGTGTCCACCCAACGCCGCTGTCTTGCTGGGAACAGGTGACAGGGTTGAGTTTTTCTTTCCCCACTCCCCACTCCTGTTGTAGAAAGTTTGAGTCACACGATGTCACACGATCTCTGCCTGTGGAGAAGGGCTGGGATGGGCATGTGGGCGAGGCTAGGCAGAGGAACAGGACGTTCTGATCCTCGTTAGGTCTCTCTTTATTGTTTTAATGATTGGGTTAAATGAGGAAGGGAGAAACTGGTCAGGATGGCAATCAAGGCTAATTAGGCATTTCCTCAGTGCTCCCTATCCCTCAAAAACTTCAGGATAAGCTCTGTTTTTTGCAAAATTAGGGATTGCTAGAAGTTCCCTAGCACTTGAGCTGCCAAAAGCCAGGTGAGCCTTCCCAGCCTGGCTCCCTCCTGGAGCCTGGTGCAGGAGCCTGGCTCTGCAGCCCTCTTGGAGTGGCTCCTGCATCACTGTCTGCCTGGTCCCTAACAATGAGGTATGTGTTAATCTGGGCATTTCAACTGGCTTGTAATGGCCCCGTTAGCCAAAACCAACAACACAAAATCCCTCTCACCCGGAGTCATTGCTGGCTGAGGAATTACCCCATCTGTACAAATACGGAATGGTTCAAAAATCAGTGTAGTGAAGTAAACTGATCTAATCGGAGTAATTACAGGAAAGTGGGATGGGTTTGTATGTGACATCAGCCCTCAAATTTAATCTTCTGTCTCCCTAGACAAACCTTGCCTGCTAATGAACAGCAATTCGCTTTCGTGTCTGTCATCAGCGTTAAAAATAAATATATTTACAGTGTGTTTATTAAATTAAACCTCAGCATATTAAGCTGAAAACAGACCAGGGAAATGACCACATACTTGTCTAAGCTGCAGTTATTTACTTTTCCTTGACACACACACTGGCAAAGCCCTCCCCTGGCCTTTGGACAATTGCTCAGTGTTGCTGTGCCACGTACAGCCCGGAGCAGGGCATCGATAACATGATCAGAGTGGGGAGACTGAGTCAAAGAGCTTTTGAGTGTCCCAATGCTGATTTGATTTCTCATTATTTATTGTTAATCCTTCCTGCTGCAGGGCGGTGGGCTGTACACGGCAGTGCCTCAGGCTGACCCCTCGGAGTGCATCAGCTGCCGGAATTGTCGGAACAATAACAGGTGAGAAATAACCTGCCCAGAGAACAGCCCTCCCTCTGTGTGCTGGGGTGGAGCTGGGGCTGACAAAAGCTGAGAGCTGGAGTCCTGGCTGGCGTGAGGAGCTCCATGATGACCTGGAGAGCAGTTGAGAATTGTCCATAGGATAGAATAAAACAAGTTGTTAAAGTCCCAGAGCTCACTTTGTTCAACATGCTTCTCTGATGCTCTCTAGGAAGTGAGGCAAGTTGGGCACTGGATTTTTTTAAAAATTCCTATTTCCTGTGTTTTCTTCAGTTTTGAGATAACAGAATCATTCCATATGGAGCTTGTCAAATTGGATTTAATTGGGCTTCTATATTTTACACTTCCTGACATTCCCTTAAGAACACTAACCAACTTGCCCCTTTGCCTTTACAATGCTATTCTTTGTAAAACATGGGATTCTTGAGGCCTTCAGGAGGAGATTGGCCAGCCATTGTCAGAGTGGAGTACATTTTTTTTCATGGGTAAAAGTATTCTTGTGTAGACTAAAGGAAAATTTGTCTCCTGCACTGTAGCTGGGAGTTGGAAACCTAATAAAAATTGTTAATTTTTCACTTTTGGAATTATTATCCTCCTAGGCTTCTGACTAAATCTCTGGTTATTTTAATGATTAGAAATAGGACTGAAAGTCAGACATGCTGGGCTGCTCTGACTGGTAAGTTCTGGGCTTTTTTTTCAATCATACTTTGATTTTCAGTATTGCTAAAATCTTCAGCTGCCTTCAGTGTGCATCTGGCTAAGCTGAGTTTAAATTAATCACAGAATCATTGACTATTCTGAGTTGGGCCCATAAGAATAACCAAGTCAAATGACTGCTGAACAATAAAACTGTTGTTGAAGTTAGAAAACACGTTCACTTTATTTTCATAGTCTTACTTTTTAAAATGCCATTTATTTGAATCCTTCTCCCTTCCATAAATATGTGCATGACAGTGTAATGCTGACAAGCTCCTGCTCACAGGTGGAGCTGGGCACATCTTGCCTGGCCCAGTGTCCATGGCAGGTCTCAGGAAAGCCCAATTCATTCCCTCACACACCAGTGCTGTGATTTCAGGCAGGCTGTGCAGAAGCTCTCACCAGGATGTCTGAGACTCACAGTAATTTGGAACATGCCATATGTGTTACACTCTAATTAAGAGCTTGCTTCCAGCTTAAAACACATGTCGTTTTTTATTTGCTCTTTTTTTTCCCTAAGAAAGCGAGGGAAAGAGTTCTGTCCTCTGCAACTGCACTGCTCCTCCCAGACAGGTCATCAGCAGGGCCTGAACTTTGAGTTTTCACAGCCCCATTCTATATTTGACTGCTCGATAGAGAAACAAGTTGTCCCTTAGAGCTGCCTTGGCCCGGAGGGGATCATTAACCTCGGTTTGGCAGAGAGCTGCACAGCAGGGACCGCTCCGTTCCTGTCCTGGCGCTGGGGGAATGCAAAGAGGACATGGGAGAGGGGAATGGAGAGGACCAGAACGTGCCTCAGCATTACACCAGGGAGCTGGGTCTATGGCCAGGGTGAGGAGGAGGAAGAGGACAAGGAGGAGGAAGGCCTGTTGGGTTAGTGCAGTCAGCTCAGTAGGTTTTGGCAAGTGGGAATTTGAGGCTGGAGTGTTCTCCCAATTTTGTTCAGCCTCATTGCCCAGGTGAGGGCTGTCCCCCTGACCCGGTCTCTGTTGGTAGAAAGAGAACCTGTTCCTGTCCCACCCTGGAATCATGTGCTGAAATCACAGCACATCAGTTCCCTCTGCACCCCCGTGGCAGGAGGGGAAGGGAGGTCCATGTGGACACACCTCTGGCAGGCTGTGCCAGATCAGGAAAGTGCCCTTGGTGCCACAAATTCCTCACTGAGCCATTTCCACCAAATGCCTGGAGCTGTTGCTGATTTGGGGTGAATGTAGCAGTTATGTGAATTGTGACCACGTGCAAATGAATCCTAAAGGTTCAGCATTATTCCATAGCTGTTTTCAGCAATAACCATCTCAGAGCAGGTTTTATTATTCCAGTGCTGAAATCACTGGGTCTTCTGTTTAAATTAGCACTTTATCCCTCATAACTGCTCGTGGAGCTTTGCCAGAGGGAGAAGCTGCTGAAAACTGGAGACCCACTTTGCTATAGTGGACAAAGCCTGTGGTTGGCAGGGTTGAGAACTGATCTTTTTTCTTCTCTTGTGCCTTTGTGCTAAAGCTCTCAAGATACCTGACGTTTGCGGAGGAATTTATACTTTTGAAGTTCTCTCTGCTTTGCAAATTCACTGTGTTTTGATCAGAAATCTGAAATGCACAATCCAAATGTAGGAACATCAATTTGTTTTTCCAGCTTTTTCATCTAAATTGTTATTTTTTTAGATTATAGTTTAGTAGGGTTTCTGTATTAAGAATTGATAGAAGATGTGTTTTCCACAGCAGGGAAACATCACTTTTTCTCCACATTCTGCTCTGGATATCCCCATGGCTAGCTTCCATCAAAATGTGGTTAATGAAGCTTAGAAGGCTGAACTGCTGTGTTGAAACATCCTTCAAGCTCTTACAATAATACAGAGAACTCCACTGACCTCTGTATCTTTAAGAAGAAACCCCAAGAAACATGCAAACCCAAACATTTAGATGGGTTTCTCTGAGCCTTTTTTTCTAAATAATAAGTGAGTGCAGTCAAAACCTCTGCGGAGAGAAAGGCAAACTAATAAATGGATTTGTTTGAGGACCAGATGTGTTTCATGTGGATTCTCCAGTGGCTTCTGTGGTATTTTGGTACTTGGAATACTGATTTTGGAGGCAGTTACAGGAGCAGAAGGACAAAATAGGAGAGTGAAGGTTGAAGCTTAGTGCTGCTCCATCCTCACAGCTTTTGGGAGGGGAGCAGGCATTTGTCCTGTTCTGGCTTTGCAGGTGAAGCATCTGCCAGAGGGGAAGCTCACTACAGTTCCTCCTCTGACAAGTTTCTTTGTGTTGTTGGGTGTTTTGTTGTTCTTTCAGTTCTGGCAGTATTAATCCCAGGTTTTCATCAGGTTTCAGGTATGAACTAAGGCTGTAGGCAGGGCTGTAGGATGGATCCCTCCAGCCTGATGGTTTTCCTTATTGCCGTGACTTTTTTAATGGCATAAAAGTGGTTTCTGGCACTTGGGCAGGACTTAACTGAGACTGCCAAGCTTAGCATGTCCTGGTTTTAAATCCTTCTGAACTCAGTGCTGGCCTGCTGTCGAGGTCAGCCCTGCTGGCTGCTGCCCTGGCACTGCTGGTGTCCCAGTCCATCTTTCCTTCTTTTCCAGCAATTTTTCATCCACTCTGCTCAGTTTTGGGCCAGAATCAGTCTGGAGCAGCACATTGCAACTTGCTGAGCCAGCAGCTGAGCAGGCAGGTCCCAGGAATCAGTTTTTGTATTTCCAAATGCCAGCCTTAAAGAGGGATGATGTATAGCAAGTGCATTGAGCTGATCCCTGTGAGCAGAGCAGGTGAGGGATGGGTTTACATCTGGTAGGAAAGAAAGAGAAGAAGGATGCTCAGAGTTGTATCTGCACTAGCACATAAAGACCTGAAGCCTGTTCAGCTTTCATAGGAGCATTTTGGGTTGTCACTGGAGGGTGTGAGCACTCTCCATTCTTATTTGCATGGGTTTATCTGGGAACCATCTCTGCCCTGCACTGCATAACAAGGACCATTTAGGCATGTCGTTTCTCAAAGTTTTTGGTAGCTATGCAAGTGAACCTTTTACTTTTGGAGTAGTTATGGCTTTGTTATGTAGGAATTGTTCATGTAAATGTTCCCTGAGTCCACATTGTTCACGGGGCTGCAAACACTGAGTTGTTTTCCCTTGTGCCACAATGGTGTGTGTGTCAAAGTCCTGTTCCTTTTTGTTTAAAGCTTAAATACCTCAGCTGTAACAATTGATTCAGCACTTTAACTTCAGTTCCACAGCTTTACGCAGGTAGTACAGGGCCACAATCTGACTTACACAGCAGAAGGGGGAGGTTAAATTTGTTATATTGCATCTATTTTTCTAACTTGTGTTCACTCCAATAACGCTTAGCATTTATTTTTCAAGGTACTTAAGTGTGCTGCTTGGGTTTCAAATTTGAGCTCTTTATCTTGGCAGTGAAAACATGTTTTATGGAGTTGCTTTGATGGAGAAATGGACTCAGAAGTCAGGTCATTGGGTCTCAATCAGTGGGAGAAGGAGCTGAGCGTGTTTTGAATGTTTTCAGCTGTCTGCTGGGAGAAGAAAAAAATCACTCAATCCTTTTCTTAATGTCAGAATCACTCCACAAATATACTTAAACTGATTTGATAAATGCTCTGATTGTTGACATGGTAAAACACTTAAAAGTTGTGGGGGGAAGAAGAAGGGGAGGAAGAAGCCACTCTGAGTAACTTTGACCTCTGTCCGTCCCGCAGGTGTTTCACCAAAACCAACGGCACTTTTGGCAGCAGCACGCTGCCCATCATGCCCCTGGGAGCCCCTTTCCAGCAGGAGGGTGTGGAGATGAAGCCCCTGAGCCCCCACGTGATGGTGGCCATGTGCCTGGCCTCGGCCACCCCCGAGTGCAGCGCCCGGCTGGAGGAGGACGGCAGGGAGAGCGCGGAGCAGCCCCCGGCGCAGCATCCCTGCTGTCGGGAGGGCATGAGCCAGCTCTCTGTAGATTGCATGGACGGTGAGGCAATCCACAGAGGATAGCACCTGCCTGGGAAGCTGAGAATATTCTGTAGGACGTCTATAGGGAGCTTAATTTATTGCGGGGAAGCCAGTAATTAAACCTTTGTAAGAGCAGGCTTGGAGGAAAGTGTCCCGCCTTTCCCATTGTGGAAAGAGGGAGCAGTGCTGGTCCAGTGCCTGGTCCTGTCATGCCCTTGTGATTGATGCCTCTGAAAAGGGCTCACTGAGCACCTAAGGAGGCTGTGACTGATGAATGCTGCACTCACAGCACACCCATTGGCCCTGACACAGGACACACAGGCATTCCAGAGCCATCCTGGAGGCAGGAACTGGCACAGGGAGGGTCCCAGTCTCTGTTGGTGGAAAGAGAACCTGTTCCTCATCCTGGAATCATTGCACCCTGTGTGCTGAAATCAGGCAGTTCCCTCTGCACCCCCGTGGCAGGAGGGGAAGGGAGGTTCATGTGGACACACCTCTGGCAGGCTGTGCCAGATCAGGAGTGCCTTGGTGCCACAAATTCCTCACTGAGCCATTTCCACCAAATGCCTGGAGCTGTTGCTGATTTGGGGTGAATGTAGCAGTTATGTGAATTGTGACCACGTGCAAATGAATCCTAAAGGTTCAGCATTATTCCATAGCTGTTTTCAGCAATAACCATCTCAGAGCAGGTTTTATTATTCCAGTGCTGTTCTGACCTCCTCAGTGTGAGCTGTTCAGTACGGATGCTGTGTTGGGATAGAGCCTATGCCCTGTGCTTGTGCCTGGTATGGTGGGAATGAGCCTGAGCCCAAAGGGTATCACCCACTGGAATTAAGGAGTTTTTGGGGTGTGTGGGTCTGTTGAGCTGACAGAGAATCTCCTGAAAAACCTGACACAACCACCCGCCCTGCTCTTGCTTTGCAGGCGGCAGCTGCGTGCACTCGGAAACATCGAACCACATTCTAAGTTGGAGCCCCCTCATTCTTCAGCCTCTTTCCAAGGACTGTAAGGAAAAACCAGGATGGAGTTCATCTGGAGTCACCCTAAATGGTTCTGGGGACCTTTGTCAGCTCCAGCTGCGGGAAACCTGAGGCGGTGACCGTTGTCCCCACTTAACGCCAGGAACTGCACCGCAGCATCGCTGAAAGGGAGTCACGGGGGGATGTTAATTATAACAGAGAGAGTCACTATTTATTTTTTGTAGTAGTGTCATATGAATGTATCTTGGTTTCAAAATGGTTGCCTTTTTATATTATTTATGCCTTGAAATCCCTTTTTTGTTGGTCTTTTTTTTTTTTTTTTTTTTTTTCTTCCCCCACACACCACAAAACTAGCCTGGTTATGTCTATAAAAAAAGAATTGCAATAATATAAAGAATGAGGATGGGAAATGTGGAGTGTGTTTCCGTGGCAATTTACCAGCGGGACAAGCACTTCTGAGGAGCCCAAGAGGGATTTAAGCAGGTCTGAAATGACCAACAGCTGCCACCTCCCTGGCAGCTTGGTGACATGGTACTTGAACCCTCCTTTCCATGAACACCTCTTTTGGTTTCTCTGGGAAGATCCTGATGAGGAAATAAGAAGATTAATAAGAAAAAGGAGCCTCAGTTGAGTTTGTCCTGTGCAGCTTGAAGCAGAACTTGAGTCAGTGACTGTGTTGTTAGGTGCTCAATAACCCTTCTGCAGAAGTACAGGTGAAAATCCAGCCTGTCTCACTTTCCCACTCACAGAAGACAAAATCCAGTTCAACTTTTGGTTTGAGGGATTATTAACAGCTTGGATAGCTCTGAAATGAAACCAGTCATGGTGAAGCAGCTCCCACCAGCCCTGGGCATGGCTGTCAGGAACCAGCCCATCCTGGACACAGCACGATGGAGGTGCTGCAACCTTAACTGCAGGGCTTGGGTGGGTGTTTTAATTTTTCCTTTCCAAATTTAATCCCAGTAAATAAACCAAACCAGTGCTTGCAAAGCATTCCCTCCCCCATACGAGTCACAGTGCAAAGCCCCAGAAATGAAGCACAATTTACAGTTATGGCCACCCCGAGGTGACACATCCAGCCCAGGGCAGTGTGTCCCTGGCCAATCTGGGAAGGGAGGAAGCTGTGCCTGCCTGGCTGCAGCTGCTCCAAAGCCCTGGAGAGCTCAGGGCTACTGGTGCAGCTTCAGCAGTCACAGGGTTTGGGGAGTGATGTCTGTGTGAGGAGGAAGCCCTTGAGATCTGCTTTGGTAGCAGCAGCTCTGTGGGCTACTCCAAGTGTTGGAAAGGGGGGTTTTATGTTTCATAGAATCCCAGAACAGTTTGATTTGGGAGAGATCTTTAAGCTCATCCAGTTCTACCCCCCTGCCATGGGCAGTGACACCTTCCACTATCCCAGGCTGCTCCATGCCCTGTCCCACTTGGCCTTGGGTACTTCCAAGACTGGGGCAGCCACAGATTTTCTGGGTACCCTGTGCCAGGGCCTTACCATCCTCAGAGGGAAGAATTTATTCCCAATATCCCACCTAATCCTGCCTTCTGGCTGTGTGAAACCATTCTCCCTTGTCCTGTCACTATCTGCTTGTATGAGAAATCCCTCTCCCTCCTTTTTATAAGCCCCTTTCAGGTACTTGAAGGCCACAATGAACTCTTCCCAAAGCCTTCTCTTCTATTGCATTATTTGTGCTTATATTTATTCTTTTGCCTTTTTTTTAGGGTTGTGCATCCTCCCAGCTAGAGCTGCCTTATTCCAAAGTTCTCTGCACACCATGAACTTCACACCCGTGGGCTTTGGCTGCCACATACCCCAGAGCCACCACAGATCTCTCTCCTCCCTTTTTGTTTATCTCATCCTCACAGCCTGGATTTTCCTTTTGCAGAACTTGTTGCAAGGCTTTCCCCTTTTCCAACAGAGATTGTCATGGGAGTGGTTGGGATTTAACTCTGGCTGTGTTGTTTCCCCCAAACACTGAAATTTAACCATGGTTTTAAACAACCTTGCTTAAATCTCCCCTGTACTGTGGGTGTGTCAGATAAAGATGCTCTGTTTTCCAGAGAAGCTGTAATATTCCTTTGGAATGTTATGTGTTTGGAAGTGATGGTTTTGCAGGAGCTTTGGGTAGGGTTTGTATTTCTGGTGGTTTGATAAAGAGATCAATGCTGCTTTATGGCTGGTATGGGGGTTGATACTCTGTGGGCACTGATCAAGGTTGGTTTGTGTGGCTTGATACTTCCCAATGGGTTATTATTAACCAAATACAGGAGGAAATGGCCCAAGGTGCCCTTGTTTCCACACACAGCAGAAGATGAGGACTCAGGAAAGCTGGGAACAGCCTGACACTTTCCTTGGACCCTGCTTCCCTTTGTGCTCGCACCAATGCATAATGCATAATGCTCGCACCAATGAAGAAACATCTCCAGTCACTATTTTTAACCTCCTGTGGTTTGGCTTGAAATTGGGGAGTTTGGGGTGAAGATGAGGCCCCTTCCCACAACAAGCTTTGTGGCTGTTTTTGCACCACAGAAACCTCAGCACAGTCCCAAAGCAGCATCCCCAGTCGATGCCAGCCCTGGGGCTGAGAGCAGCGCTTCAGCCCTCGGGCGCTTTTTTTTTTTTTTTTTTTTTTTTTTTTTTTTTTTTTTTTTTTTTTTTGCCATCGGTGAGAAACTATTTACTGTAGCCTAAATATTTATTTTAGCTCCAGCAGTGACTGCAGGCCCGAGGCTGAGCCGGAGGGGCTTCCTCCGGGTGCTGCATTTGGAGCCAGCTGCCGCCCAGCCCGACACGGCACAGGTGGGTGCTGCCGTCCCGTGGTTGGAACAGAGGAGGAAAGGGAAATAAGGAGCAAAAGCCGGAGTGGTCACGGTGTCGCTGTCACGGTGATGGTGACATTAACTGGTGGGTCATCGGTGGTGCCTGGTGCTGCCGAGAGTGACTCTGCAAGGGATGGGGGGGACCCGAGTGCCACCAGGTGGGTGCTGGGTCAGCGGGGCAGGTGGCTCAGCCCTCAGCTGGCCCCAGTACCTGCTGCTGTGCTGGGGACAGACGGGTCTCCCTGTGCTGATGCTGCTTCGGCACCTGCTGCCGTGCCGGGGACAGACGAGTCTCCCTGTGCTGGCCCTGCTTCCTGCTCCCCGCCTGCGGCTGCTTCAGCATCCTCCGCTGTGCCCACGGGCTCCTGGGCGCCTGGACCGGCCCTGCGGGGACGCGCGGGGCTCGCTGGTGCCCGGGCACGGCAGCAGCGGGACAGAGGGATTTGGGCACTCACGTGCGGAAGAGCAGGTGGTGCAGCCCTGGGGAGACAGAGGGCTGTTGAGGTGAGGGTGGCAGGGGTCGAGCTGCGGCCCCCGAGAAGCCCCCGCGGCCCTGGCACTCACGTGGGAGGGTCTCCCGGTGGCGGGCGATGCAGTGCACGGCCAGGAGCGATGCTGCGGTGGCCACCAGCATCCCTGCCACCGCCGCCCCCGTCACCGCCGGGTAGGCCTCGAAGGGAGGCTCGGCTGGAAGAGAGCAGAAGGAACATGGCAGGCAGCAGGGACGGGCAGAGCCCACAAAGGCCAGGGAAGGTGCGAGCCTGTGCCTGAAACCTTCTGACGGCTGCTCACACTCGGCTCCTCAGCTCCACCAGGATGGAAACGCTGCCCTTCTCCACTGAACCCTTGCTCTGCCCCCACGGAGCAGCAGCCCCTGCCCACTTCACCTGGCGTCTGCACCTCGGAGGGGTGCCCGGCCGTGCGGTGGTTGACGGCCAGGACGCGAAAAGCATAGAGCACCGCGGGGTCCAGCCCCCCCAGGCGCCGGTCGCGGGAGTGCGGCTCGATGTCGCCGGCTGCTGTTTCCCAAGGGCTGGGGGGCTCCCGGAGGGGCTTCTTGGTTCGGCGCCGCTGCACCACGAAGCCGGTGAGGTTGCCGGCGCCCTGCGTCCGCCACTCCAGCCGCACCTCGGTGCGCGCCCGCGTGTACCGCAGCTTACTGATGGTGACGTTGGGCGGGGCTGGGTACCCTGCGGCGAGATGGCACCCGGCAGGAGGGGCTTGATGCCCACCAGCCCACCCTCGGTGCCCCCAGCCCGCCCTTGACACCCGTTCCAGGACTCACGGTCCACGCGGAGGCGGACGGGGAGGCTGGCAGTGCCCACGGCATTGGTCGCGGTGCAGCGATAGATGCCACTGTCCCCCGGCCACTCGGCATCTCGGACGGTGAGGTTGACCCACGCTTCTCCCTGCTCCAGCCGGTACTTGGCCAGCCCCGGTGTCACCTCCCGCTCCTTTGGGTCGTACCAAGCCACTGTGGCACCGAGGCTGGCACTGCTGCCACGTTGCCGGCATGCGAGCTGCGCCTCGCCGCCCTCCAGCACCGCCACCTCGCTCTCCGCCTCCAACTCGGGGACTTCTACTCGGCGAGAAGGGGGGACAGTTCCGGCAGGGACGTGCCACCCCGCCGTGGTGGCACGGTGGGGGCACTGGGGACGGTCCAGCTTACCCAGGCGCAGGCGGCACTCGGCGGCCGCGGCCCGCAGCGGGTGTGCGGCCACGCAGACGAACTCCCGGCCCCCCAGGCTGCCGTCGGTGCTCAGCACCAGCACGGCCGTGGAGGGTGCGGGGTCGCCCAAGGTCCGGCCCGCACTGTCCCGCCAGCGCAGGGTGACGAGCGGCGTGCCCCCCTCCCACCGGCACCGCAGCATCACGTACTCGTCACCCTTGGTGGCCGCCGCCGCGCAGGTGGGGCTGCCAGACGGGACCCCTGTGGGATGGAGCGGCGTCAGACGGGGCACTGCCACGCTGTGCCAAAGCACCTCCAAAAAGGAGACACATCCCCACCCAGGGAGAGGGGTGTTTGGCAATCCCAGCTGTGCCACAGCGTTTGGAGCAAGCTGGAGCTGCTGAGGGTCCCAGAAAAGGCAACAGCACCCTGGAGAGCCCATCCCATGGTTTGGCCACAGCACGGGGGCATTGCAGCTCTGCTGTGACACCAGGGGGTCAGAAAGGGGGTTGGGGGGCAGAGGGGCCCATTGTCACTCACACAGGGTGGTCCCACATGCAGCCCCCAGTGGCAGCGCGGGGTGGGAGGCCAGGCAGGAGAAGGAGCTGCCGTTCCTGGTGGCTGCCCCTGACTGGATCCTGGTGGCCATGGAAAAACTGGTCCCCATCAACCCCTCTTCCTCCTCCTCCTCCTCCTCCTGGGGGCCCACCCAGCGCAGCCGGGCCAGGGGGAAGCCCCCCAGCCAGCGGCACCGCAGGGCCACATCCCGCTGATCATCGGAGGCCAGGGCAGAGCAGCTGGGGCTCCCGGCTGGTGGATCTGCCGGAGATCATCGGCACTGGGGGAGGGTGTGGGTTCCACCCCAGCCCCACCTCAAATTGCCCCTCCCACCCCCATCCTCACCAGGCAGCTGCGCTGATCCGTCTCACCCCGTGGGGACCTGCCGGCCCCCCCGCGGGGTTACTTACAGTAGACAGTGAGGACGATGGTGGCCTGGGTGCGGGTCTGCAGGTGGCTGTTCTCGGCCAGGCAGGTGTATGTGCCCGCCTGGGCGCGGGCGATGGCAGTGATGACATAGGTCTGGCCCACGTGCACCTGGGAGCCGTTGTGCAGCCACACGTAGCGGCTGGGGGGGTTGGAGGGAGCCAGGCAGCTCAGCACCACGTCCTCCCGCTCGCCCGCTGAGAAGCCCCCCTGCTCAGGGGAGAAGGGCTCCACACGGATGGCCGGCTCGTCGGGGCCATCTGTGGGGACACAGGGACGTCCCTTTAGACAGGCACAGCCCTCCCTGGGGCTTCCTCCACTGGTGGGAAGCAGGGAAGCAAAGCCCCCTTAGAAAGGGAGCACCATGGGGGCTGTGAGCACACCGCGATGCACAGCGGCCATGGAGGCATCGTGGTGGCAGCGCACACCGTGGCCGTGGTGGCTAGAGAGGCATAATGCTGCTGAGGTCCATGATGGCCATGAATATGTCAAAGCAACAACAAGCCATACCGTGGTGGCCATAGAGACATGATGGTGGCCACAGAGGCATCACGGTGGCAGGATACATGATGTCCATGCGTGTCCCATGATAGCTATGGACATACCATGGTGGCAGGGTGCTCAGTGGCCATGGACAAACCATGGAGCATTGTGGTGGCCACAGACATGCTATGGATGTCACCAGCCCTGAAGACGCCCCCCCAGCTGGTGGCTGAGAGCCCCCCCGAGGTGGGTGGCCCCTAGGGGACTCACAGACGATATCCAGGTAGACAGGGTCGCTGGTGTGGTTGTTGACCTCGTTGTGCACAGTGCAGATGTACCAGCCCGTGTGGCTGCGGTTGGCAGGTGTCAGCTGCAGCTCTGCCCTGGAGCCCCCCAGCCCCGCAGGGGTCACTGTGGGTCCCCCCCGGGGCTCCTGGTGCTGCCAGGAGAAGCTCAGCGGCTCCGTCCCCTCCCGCACAGTGCATGTCAGGGCCACCGCTGCCCCCTCCGCTGCCGCCGCCGCCGTGGGCCGCACGAAGGGCTTGGAGACAGGCACTGGGGACACCGAGAGGGAGCAGCCCCCACAGACATCAGAACACCCCAGGGCCCACCCATCTCCCCCACCCAGATGGATTGTTTGGGCAGTGAAGTGCCATAGCAGGCAGTGGAATGGCTAGTGAGGACACTGTGAAGGAGCCCTGGCTATGGGCACCAGCTGGGATAGCTACTGGGACCAGTTTGGGGTAGTGGGATGCTTGGGGCAAGGAAATGAGGGTTGGCTTAGTGGGCTGCTATGTTGGCTAGTAGGGGGCTACACTAGTTGGAGGCAAGGGAGGTTTGATGGCTAATGGCGTCCTGTGGTGGCTAGTGGGGCTCTGGGTTGGCTGATGAGTGCTGTGTTGGCTCATGTTGGGCTACGTTGGCTGATGGGATGCTATAGTGGCTAGTGATGTATGATGCTGGCTAGTAGGATGTTTTGCTGGCTAATGGCAGATGACATTGGCAAGTAGGGTACTCCACTTTGTTGATGAATTGGGTACTACAGTTGCTAGTGAACCACCTTGTTGGCTAGTGCGACTCTGCATTGGCTAGTGGGGCACTACACTGGCTTATGCTAAGCTGTATTGACTTGTGGAGCCCTTTGTTGGCTAGGGGGGTGTTTTGTTGGCCAGTGGATGGCTACCGGGCAAGGGGCTGGGCTTGACCGCGATCTAGGGGAGTGTGATGCTGGCTGCTGCTGGCCAGCAGATCTCCCCAGGTCGGCCACAGCCAGGGACTTACCCAGGACACGCAGGAGGACGGCGGCATAGCCCACACGGAGCCGGCCCCGCTCTGGGAAGAGCCCCTGGCAGAGGAAGCGGCCCTGGGCGGCCACCCGCAGCTCCCGCAGCTCCAGCGTCCCGTTGCGCAGCGTCACCCGGCCCAGCACCCCCGTGCCAGGGGCCATGGCCACCTCCCTGCCCGAGCCCACTGCCACAGCCCGCGGGAGCCCCTCTCCCTGGGGCGTGAAGCTCCAGAAGACCACGGCCGGCGGGGCTGCAGCCGCGGGCCCGCAGCTCAGCTCCACGGCCCGGCCTCGCACACCCGTCGCCCGCCATTCCTCGTAGGCCGCCTCGCCAGCCGCCAGCGGCTGCCCTGCCCCGGGGCAGCGCTTCCGTCAGGCCTCTGCTCGCCCCCCACCCGGGAAAAGCGGGGACGGGTCGGTGCTCACCCCCCGCCAGCGCCGGCAGCAGGCACAGGATCCAGGGCCCCCTCCAAGGCGGCGGCGGTGCCCGGCCACGCTCCATGGCGCCATGTCCAGCGCCGGCACACCGAAGCAGGGCTGCGCTCTCCGGCACGACCTGCTCTCCGGTTACCTCCAGGTAATTAAGCCCAGCCCTGATTAACTGTTAATTATTTATCAACCTGACAGCATCAGGGGGAACCCGACGCCCCTGCTGCCGCCTGGGCCCCTGCAATCTCAGGGCTGTGGAGGGGCGCACTTGCTGTGGGAATGGCAGCATCCCTGCGTTCCACTCACGTGGGAATTTAATTCCTGAGTGTTCCTTCCTCCACACACAAATGTTTTTCGGCTAAAGGAGGGGAAAATACGCTGCCACTCCCCTGTGATCAAAGCTGGGGGGTTTGGAGCTGGGGAAGCCAGGCAAGGAGCAAGGTTTGATATTTCATCTCCCACTGTCTGCCACGCCCCAGACCATCAAACATTCATAGGGGCGACTGTGCTGTAACGCAATTCCAGAGGGCTGGAGCAAACCAGGGGGGATTTAGGGGTGCACATGGTGAGGGAGATCACGGACCACTCGGCAAAGTTTGGAAAACTACCTGCCATCTCCCATCTCCCTCACTGATCCTTTAATTAGAATTCATTGCTTGCTACCAAAATCATGCTATTAATACCAAATGTGTGTACTCCCCACAAAGAGGTTTTGGGGCTTGAAATGCCCCAAAGAGTTAAAGCTGGCAGCAAGGAGCTGCAGAGCCAGGGCCAGACCCCCTTCCTGCTACCACCACGTCCTGCTCCCACTGCCACATGCCTCTGGCTGTGCTCTCATCACGTTTTGGTCACTTTTTGTGCCTGTTCAGGTCAGGTTTGGATGGAAATTTGGATGAGGAGAGCAGGGTGCTGTAGCCAACCCGACAAATGACACCATCGTCAACAGTGAGCTAATCAAACCTCGCCTGTGAGGGCTGATACATTTCAGAGAAGTTTGGTAAAGAAGGAGCCACCCTGGTGATTATAAACAATTCCATTTATTAAAGATTAACAAAGGCACAAACACAGCCCAGTCCCTGGAGTCCAACTTCTGTCCTCACTGCTGGGACCCCGAACATTGGGATTTCAGACCCCTGGCCTCCAACCTCTCTCCCCTACTGATGGGATCCTGAACACTTGGATTTGGGACCCCCGGGGCTCCAAACTCTCTCCTGCACTGCCGGGACCCTGAACACGCGGGTTTTGCCCCGGGATCTGGGATGGCAGCAGTGGATTCCTGCTGCCACCTAGCGAGACAAAGCTCACTCCAGCCTCTCCTTGGGCAACACAACAAAACTCAACGGCTTCAGGAGAATACAAGAGAACCGGGAAGTTTTCCCCTGAAACTTTTCCTCCTGTTTAGAACTAGAACTTGGATTTGGGAGAACGAATCCCTGCTCCTCACTCATTTGCAAGCCTCTCCAGCTCGTCCATGTCGTGCGGATCCAGCTGCTTGATCGTAGTCTCTGTAGAAAGGAAAGAACAATTGTTGGGATGTGAGTACAGAGCTCATTCCCCTGACCCGGTGTCTGCATCACCTGAGCACCCCACAACAGCTGGGAAGCTCCCAGAGTGCTCACTGCAGCATTTCCCTCTGTGGGGAAATCGACTGGGAGGAAGTGCAGGGGGAATTGGGTCAGCAGGGGAATCAGCTGGGAGAAAGTGGGAGGGGAACTGGACCAGGGCAGCAGCCACAGCACAGCAGCAAGCACAAACAGCAGCCCCACAGCAGCAGCAGGAAAAGCTCAGCCTCTGATGCACCCCTGCTCCCTGTTCCCACCTCCACAAGCCAGGGAAGGTTTGTACCCTCCAGCTGCAACATCGCAACGTGAAAAGCACAAGTCAGACCGCTGGGAGTTCATCCTCACACTGGCTCCTTCTGACCATGGCTGTGGTTGGGTTCATCCACATGCCAAGTTGTTCCAGCTGCTCATTGCTTCTACTCCACGGCAACAATCTTTGCCAGAACGTGTGGCTTGTGTCTTCTCTGCCTGGTGTCTGCCTCAGGCTCACTCCAGGTTCCAAGGATAGGTGGACATTTAAAGGAACTAAGAGGGCTGAGTGGCTCTGAGGCTGGAGATGAGGAAGGGACACCATGTCCTGCCCATCAGAAGGCTCCCTCTAAAAATCACAGGGGAAACAGGCACTGGGATTTAAAAAGCCATCAGTGCAGCCCTGGCATCTGGCAAATCCCATGAAAATCCTCTTGATGTTAACAACTGACAATCAATTTCCACTCAGGAAAGATTTCCACAGCTGCCACCTCCCCTCCCACAGCCAGGGCTGAGCTAAGCTGGGGCACCAGATCCCCTGGGACAAGAGCTTGCAAGTAGAGGCAGAAAAAATGCCTGAAGGAGGGATGCTGAGGCATCCTGGGTGCTGATAATGTCCCTTGCAAGCTGCACACAACCTCCAAGGCTGTTCACTGGGAAATTTGCCTGCTGGGGAGCAAAAATCACCCTAAAAGCTCCATCTGTCACTTGTTCCCAGAGATGAGCCCTGGTGAGAGGAGCAGCCTGACAAGGACTATTTTAACAGAAAAATGAGCTGGAGGAGATCACAGTGCCAACCCTGCCTCCCAGAGCTGCGGATACTCACGGAAATACTCCTCTATCTTGTGCACCAGCCCCACGGCCCCTCTCTCCACCACGCTGAAGGCGATGCCGCGGTGCCCGAAGCGTCCCGCGCGCCCAATGCGGTGCAGGTAGGTCTCGTAATCCGGCTGGCCGTCCTGATCCATGGGGAGGCCAAAGTTCACCACCGTGGTGACCTGCTGCACATCAATGCCTGGAAGACACGGAAAGGATCCCTTGGGATACCTTGTCCCACAGGACCAGCTGCTCAAGCCTTGCTGGAAGAACAGCCTGGTGCATTTTGGGCCATCAGAGGGGCACTGGGTGTCCCAGGATACCTCTGGCACAGACGTTGGTGGCAATGAGCACCTTCTCCTTGCCCTCACGGAAGCGCTGGATGACGCTGGCCCGCTGCACCACCGTCAGCTCTGCTGTCAGGATGGCCACTTGGTGCCCGTCCCGGCTCATCTTCCCCGACAGCCAGTCTGCCATCCTCCGGGTCTGCACACACAGAGAGAGGCTGAGGACAACAGTTCCCCCTCCAGAGTCCCCTGCTCCTTTTGAGGGAGCTCATGGCAGTTTTCAACACTCCCCTGGGGTCTGCTCCTTTGTTTTGGGGTTCTTGGGAGGAGCCCACTGTGTACACAATGTAAAATGACTCACTCCTACTATTCCCAACAGGAGAGGGGCAGTGCAGGGCTCTCCCAGGTAGGGGCCTTACCTGGCAGAAGATCATGACCTGACCGATGGTGAAGCTGCCATAGAGGTTGCAGAGGGCCTTGTACTGCTCATCCAAGCTCTGGCACACCATGAAGTACTGCCTGATGTTGCTCAGGGTGAGCTCCTCCTCACGCAGCTTGATCACGATGGGGTCGGAGATGATCCGCTCCGCAAAGGCCCGCACGGGTTCCTTGTAAGTGGCTGAGAACAGCAGCACTTGGCAGCTCTTGGGAAGAGCTCTGGGGCAGGGAAAAAGCTCTGTCAGCCCCAGAGAGAGCTGCTGCCCAGGAGAAGGGCAGAAACCCTAATTTAAGCTGACTTTGCATTGCCTTCAAAGGAAAGGGAAGCCAAGAGGGCTGACAAGAAAGATGGAGAGGGACTTTTTAGTCTGGAGTGACTGGAAAAAGGGAGAATGGCTTCACCTTGAAAGGAAACAGATATAGATATTAGGGGAAAGTTGTTCCCTGCGAGGATGGTGAGAATCTGGCATAGGTTGCCCAGAGCAACTGTGGCTCTTCCATCCCTGGAAGTGTCCAAGGCCAAGCTGGATGAAGCTCTGAGCAACCTGGTCTAATGGAAGGTGTCCCTGCCCATGGGAAAGGGTGGGAACAAGATGGGCTTTAAGGTCGCTTCCAAGTGAGGCCATTCTGTGATTCTGTGAGTCAGTCCCAGGCCTGTAACAGCTCAAAGGAAAGGTAAATGAGGTGAAGTGTCTTCCTGTGTGTCCAATACATGCAGTTTTACAGAAAAACAGGCCTGTGGACAAGCCTCATTGGCACCATGGGGACACTTACAGCTCTTTGGTGACAGATTCCTTTAAAGCTAAAGAAGAGAAGGGAAAGCAGGGAATCAAGACAGCAGCTCTCAGCAGTCCTCACCTGTGGATGCGGATGCTCTGACAGGAGAGGCCCTGCGTGTCGATCATGATGTCAGCCTCGTCCAGCACAAACAAGGAGATCTTTGTCAGGTCCAGGATGCGCTGCTTGAAGCACCAGTCCAGTGTGGTGCCCGGTGTTCCGATGATGATCTGCTCCTCCAGCACTGTGCCCTTCAGAACTGCAAGGGGGCAAAAGGCATTTGGCTGCCTCCAGGCATGGAGCTCTCTGGTGTTCTGTGTTTACCCACGGCTTGCTCAGACCCTGGCTGCTCAGTGATACCTTCAAGGGTTCATCATGACACTTCCCTACAGCCTTGGGCTGTGGGAACCACCCCCATATGGGAAAAGGGAGTCTGCAAGCAGCCAGTGATGGTGGAAAACCCTCCTCAGTAGGAGAGGGGGACTAACACTACTTCATTGCCATTCATGGATGCTTGGGCAGTCCCTGGCAGCTCCAGGTTCTAAGAGGGGATTCCCCTGCTCCCTTCCCGTTTCTGGAGCAGTGCTGGTAGCTGTGCCGGGCTGGACTCACCTCGGTTTCCCCGGACAGCGTAGTTCACCTTGATGTCAGTGCAGAATTTCCCAATGGTTCTCACCACCTGCCCGATCTGCAGAGCCAGCTCGTAGGTGGGAGCCAGGCAGAGGCACTGGCAGGAGAGCAGAGGAAGGAGCTGTCAGGCCTGGCATGGGGCACACCAGGCACGGACAGCAAGAGGAGCTCAGGAGCATCCCAAAGCAGAGGCACAGGGCATGGGGCAGCACAGCACAGCTGGGGGTTCAGGAGCTGGGCTGTGTTCTCAGCTCCAACCAAAAGGGCAGAATGAAGCTGCTGCTGCTACTTCTGAGGAGGAAATTCCTCTCTCAGAAGTGTGGTGCAGCTTGTTCCTCTGCCCTAGTTCAGTCATGCTGTCCATACATACAACAGGAGATCTTTCATGGCTGGAAACAGCTGGCAAAGCTGCACCCAGAGAAGGGACTGGGAGTATCTGACCACCAGAAACCAGCAGTGTCTGCACTTGCTCCTCAAAACCTAAATTCCAGGATAACTGAAGCCTGGATTGATCCACTCTGACAAGTCAAAGCATCTCCCTGAGGTGGGCACCGTGCTTTTGGTCCTACCTGCCACTGTGATGGGCCCTGGTGGCTTATCATCCCATTCCAGTAGGTAAAGTCCCACAGGAACAGGGACAAAGCCCAGAGCTCTGCCCGTGGCAGTGTCCTGGGTGCTTGGGCCAACCCCTCCTGCAGCAGCTCTCCCTGTCCTGCGTTACCTGTGGATTTTTCTCGTTGGCATTGGCTCTGCTCAACATGGCCAAGACAAAAGCTGCTGTTTTCCCTGTCCCTGACTGGCTCTGGGCAATCAGATTTTGGGGCCTGCAAGGTAAAAGCAGCTTAATGGAATGCAGGGGTCAGGGCATCCCTGCTTGGCACCACAGGGCTGGGATGCCATGAGGAGCTGGGACTCAGCCACGCCGCGTTCCTACTCACGGGTATGCCAGCATGAGTGGCAGAGCCTGCTCCTGGATTTTGGATGGTCTGTTGAAGCCCATCATATAAACCCCCTGCAAGAGCTCCTTCTTCCTGTGGAAACAAAGCATCCCAAGAGCCCACGTGAAGGAGGCTGGTGCGCTGGAGCATGGTGGGGTCACAGGGGCTGTGGCAACTCACAGGGGCAGCTCCTCAAAGGTCTTGATGGAAAAGAGTGGGGAGCTGGGGTCCCGCTGCAGGATCTCCACATGCTGATGGGACTCCACCAGGGATGTGTGGATCAACTTGTTCATCAGTGAGAGCTCCGCCAGTGGCACTGGGAAAGGCAGCAACTCCGTAAATAAAACAAAAGGAACCACCGAATCATTAGGGTTGGAAGGGATCTCTGGAAAGCATCCAGTCCAAACCCCCTGCCAAGGCAGGGTCAACTGGAGCAGGTGACACAGGAATGTGTTCCTTTAGGTCTGGAATGTCTCTGAATGTCTCTGCCACTCTCCATGTCAGGAAGTTCCTCCTCATGTTGAGGTGGAATGCCTTGTGCTGTACTTTACAACAAAAAGCTTGCAATGACACTCCTTTCTCCAGAGGGTTTCTTATCGTTCTGTGGGTTCATTAGAAACACCGCAGGTAACATCAATTATTCCAGACCTACTATCGTCAGACTCATAAATGAGCATCTAAACACACCGCACTGAGCCCTTCCCTCCTGAGGAAGTAAAACACCCTCTTGGATGCCTCTTGATTAAATTACGACTAAATATTGTGGGCCGCCCCTCCCTCGGGAGCCCGCGGGGGTCGGTCCGTGCTCGGCGGGGCTGACACCGAGATCCCCTCCGGGACCCACCTCTCTCCTCGTCCTCCGCGTCGGCCCGGGGCGCGGCCAGCGCGGGGGGCGCGGGGAGCAGGCCGAGCCCGCGGGCCGTGGCCCGGCCGGGCCGCTCGGGGCAGCGCAGCCCGCTCCAGCGGGAGCCCGAGCGGCGCAGCGCGGGCCCGTGCCACGGACTGTCGGTGCCCGCCGGGCCGAGCCCGCGGAGTCCGCGCTCCGACCCCGCCATGGAGCCGTCCCACAGTGCCGGGAGCGCCGGATGGGGCGGGAACATCCGGCACCGGCAGCGGCGGGAGCGGGCACGGCCGCGCGGAGCGGAGACCCCGGGGTAGGGTGCGCGTCCTTGGGGTGCCGGGCACCGGCACCTCACAGGGCGGGGAGGGGCCCCTGCTGCACACAGGGACTCCGTAGGGTGCCACCAACTCGTCCCTGTAAGGTTGAGGGGGTTCCTGGGGCACAGAGCCTGTGGCATAGGGTGCTGGGAAGCACTGGGGAGCGGGACCATGGAGGAGGGAGAGTCCCCTGCTGTAGACCGCCCCTGCAGGGTTTGGGGGCTGTGTGTTCACCCCCGCCCCCCACCATAGGATGCTGAGTCCCGGGACACAAAGGGGGAAGGTGTCCCCAGGGTGATGGAGATGCAGGGATCCCATTGGGCTTTGGGGGGTCCCTGGAGTGTTGGGGGACAGGGATCCCATAGGGCAGTGAGGGTCCACAGTTGCACAGAGGAATCCTACATGCAGGTTCCAGCACTGGTCCCCATAAGGTTTTGGGGGTCTCTGGGGAATGGAGACTGCCCCATAGGATAGTGGGGTCCCTGGGGAGTTGGATGACAGGGACGCTGTAGAGCAGGAAGGGTCCCCTGCTGCAGACGGGGACCCCACAGGGTCTGAGAAGGGAGGAAGGGGCCCTTGTGTGCTGAAGGAGCAGGGAAGCTATAGGGCTGGGTGAGGGTTTCAAAGGTTCTGGGGGGCAAAGACCCCTTCACAGATGAATGGGGATCCACAGGGTGCTGGAGAGGCAGGGACCACCAACCTGGAAGGTCCTGAGATGCCAGAACCCCTGCACTGTGGGGTGACAGCCAGGTCCTCAAACGTGTGTGTCCCCCATTTGAGATCACCCCAGGGGAGGTTCAGGGGAAGCTGGACACTGAACTCCAGGCTCCATCCCACTCTCCCTTTTCCAGCCATCCCACTGAGCTTTTGGGGACCCTTTCCTGTGCCAGAACTGCCACCTTTTCAGTCCATTCCCATATCTGGGAAAAAATTAATGCTAATAATAGTAATAGCACTACTAGTAGCAGTAATAATACTTTGCTTCCATCCTAAAGCTCCTTTTCTTTTAAAGATGAGGTAAAATAAGGCAAAGGCAGCAGAATTAGGTGATGCAGAGATAAGTCTGGAATAATGGATGTTGCCTGCAGTGTTTCTAATGAAACTATAGAACAATAAGGAATCTTTGCAGATGCTTTATTGAGAAAAAATGATATTGCAAAGAAAACCTCCTCCACAGCAAAACTTAACCTGCTTGAAGTGCACTAGGGGGATTTTCCAGACTGTGGAGAATGTTGAGGAGGAGAAAGCAGCAGGGCTGGAGCTCTAGGAGGAGCTGTTCCGGCGGGGCATGAGGCTGTGGGCCAGGTCCCAGCGCACACCGAAGCGCAGGGAGTCACGCTTCTTGGTCGTGGGCACCTCGTACGTGTTGGGTGTGGGGACGCGCTTCTGCGGGCGGCGCGGCAGCACTGACTGCAGCATCTGCCTCCGCACGGCCCAGCGCAAGCCCTGGTGTGAATCCTGCCCGGGAATGCTGTATCTGTCCCAGTCTTGTTTATATCCGTTAAGTTTGGCCACTGGGTCAGTTCTCTTCTGTCTAACAGCCTGTGGAGCAATGTAGTTCACGGGCGCTCGCCCTGGAATGGGGTACTCGGATATGGTGTCGCTCCCAAAATCCCCGACAACAGAGTAGGAGCTGTCCTCAGGGAGCCGGTCATCGTCATAGTGCCGGTAATTCTCCAAGGGGCCACTGCTGGTCGCTATTTCGTCTTCGGCGATGGCGTCATCCAAAAAAGTGTTGCGATGCCCCAGGCTCCAGGGCTTGGCGTTCGGTGACTCATCGAAGACCTCCACCCTTCCATCGGGTCTGTGCCTCAGCACCTTCCTCTTCATCACCAACCTCTTGGCTTCCATCTGATCCATGGGATGGGCTGGCTGTGCGCCAAAATACATGGATGAGTCGGCATAGGGATCGTCGTAGGAAGATGAGGGCCCTTCGCTGCCTCCCTGCCAGGTTTTCAGCTGGCTTAGACTGGCTGCCAGCTCATCCTCACTCTCTGCTACTATCATCCTCTCCATGGTTCTCACGAAACTGGGTGGATTCTGCAGAAAAAGAAACCAGGGTTAATTTATTGTAGTAAATTCAGGATGGCTAAAGATGTCAGAGGGGCTCTGACATTCAAGTTTTTGGGTTTGGGGGTGTCCTCAGTGCGCTGCTAAACCTCCTGCTGCCAGCAGAAGGCTCTTCCCTACAGTAACACAAACACAACCCCTAAATTCCTGCTAGAAAACTACACTAGAAATAATTATGTGATAAATGAAGTCCTGATGGAAAAACACTGGGCAGGTTCCCTGCACTGGGCAAGAGATTAATGGTCTTTTCTTGTACCTCTGCTTCTAAACCCACAATATTTAGTCCTAATTTAATCAAGAGACATCTGAGAGGGTGTTTTACTTCCAGAGGAGAGAAGGGCTCAGTGCAGTGTGTTTAGATGCTCATTTATGAGTCTGGTGATAGTAAACCTCCAGCCCTGTGACAAAAAGGGATCCAGACACAGATTCCACTCTCAGCACGGGTTTAGGATCTCTTTAAGGCAATTTGAAAAGCCGCAAGTGTTGCCGGTGCCGCTGGGAACAGTGGGAGCAGATGGTGGGGCGGGATGAGTGGCAGCCATCAGCACGCTGTCTGCAGCGGGGATGCAGGTGTGAAAGTGACAAGGGCTCCGTGACGACTCGCCGGGAACGTGCTGCTGCTGACGGAGCAGATCCCATCAGCTGGGGGAAGAGGAGTGATTGAAGAGTCCAAAAAAAGAGATTAGACTGAGATGAAGCTGCCCGAGCTAAGCACCAGTGGCCCTGCCCTGCCTGTGCTCCCGTGGGAACACTAAGGGGCTCAGACAATAAAGACTGACTCTGTTGGTAACAGCTATTTTGCAGAACAAGTCTAGAGATCTAATAAAAACCACATAAAAATGCAAATCCACCATTTTTTTTCTTTTCTTGCAGACCCAGAGGATTCACCAGAAACAAACTGACACTCCAAGGTGGTGGCTATGGCTGAGGAGAGCACAGCTTCTGACCATGAGCAGCTCCTGAGGAGGGTGCAGGAGCTGGAAGTGGAGGTGAAGCGGCTGCAGGAGAAGCTCCGGGAGGAGAAGGAGGGTGCTGGGAGGAGAGAGGCTCCTGCAGCCCCTGGGAAAGCCAGGAAACGCCAACAACGGCCCTTCGATTTCAGTGCCCACAGCCGCAGACATGTGGCACTGCGCATCGCCTACCTGGGCTGGGGCTACCAGGGCTTTGCCAGCCAGGAGAACACCCCCAACACCATTGAGGAGAAGCTCTTTGAAGCTCTGAAGAAGACGCGGCTGGTGGACGACAGACAGACGTCCAACTACCACCGCTGCGGGCGCACGGACAAGGGAGTCAGTGCCTTCGGCCAGGTCAGCATCTCCATGGAGGTTCCTGTTGGTTTTTCTCGGTGGGATGGAGTTCTGGTGGGATTGCTGTCCCGCAGCACAGCTTGGATTCATTCTTTAAAATGAATTTTTTCATTCCAGCTGAATTTCATTCCAGCTCTCAACCCTGGAAGAGAACCTGGCAATGGCTTCTTGCATGTGCAATGATGATTTCAGACCTTTGAAGCCTTTTTAGTGCCATTTTCCCCCCATATTAGTTGTTTTCCAGGGCCCTGTTTTAGGAGGGTAAGACATGTTTTAGGCTGCAGATTCTCCAATAGCTCAGTGATGCCCAGCCCTCTCAGCTGATTTAACTTACCAACCCTACAAAAACCCAAAATCTCCAGGAACTGGCTCAGTTCCTGCAGCATCAGGCAGCTGAATTCTTGCACAGAAGGGTCTGAGGGGAGCTGCAGCCAGCGGAAGGGAGCGTGGGAGTGGGAGCTGGAGGGAGGGAAGCAAGCTGGCCTCCTTGGTGGGCATGGAGCCATCCGGCTGGCTGAGACACTGGGTAGAACGCAACCTTAGTGGCTTCAATATAGGGCTGGGTCTACTTTCTTCTCTCCCAGCACAGAAAGCAAAGCTGGCATAGGTTTAGCTTCAAACGGCTGCTCTGCTCTCCTTCACATGATGAGCCACATGAAATCAGGGCATGCACACAGCACCCACGGTGGGAATGAACTTGTTCCCACACCAGGCTTCCCAGCCAGCCAGGCTGTTACTGCCTTGGAGTCATCACCTCCAGCTTGGAAAAAAAAAGCGCATTATAACCCAGTGACTAAAGATGAAGCCATTCCGAGACCGTGCTACGTAGGCAGCCTGCAACTTTCCCTGTTTTATTAATGGAATCCATGGCATCTGCTCGGGTCCTCAGAGGCACTCTCAGCTCTGCCATGGCTGAGATTGCCTGTCTGAAGCCGCCTTCATCTGTAGGAGATCCTGGATTTATTTCCCAGAGGTGTGGGAAGACTTGGCTCCTCATGCCACTGTGCCCATCCATCCATGCTCTAATCCTGGCTTTCCTCATTTCTGCAGGTGATCTCCCTGGATCTCCGCTCCAGCCTGCCAGAGGGGCAGCAGCTCAACGGCCACAAGGGTGAGGGGCAGCAGGAGGAGCTCCGCTACACCCACATCCTCAACAGGGTGCTGCCACCTGACATCCGGGTGCTGGCCTGGGCCCCCGTGGAGCCAGAGTTCAGCGCCCGCTTCAGCTGCCTGAGCCGGACCTACCGGTACTTCTTCCCCTGCGCCCAGCTGGATGTGGCCCTCATGGACACGGCGGCCCAGCGCTACGTGGGCACCCACGACTTCCGCAACCTCTGCAAGATGGACGTGGCCAACGGGGTGCTCAACTTCCAGAGGACGATCCTCAGCGCCAGAGTGACGTGGGTGGACAGGGGAGGAGAAGCCGGGCCACGGGATCCCTTCCGGCTGTGCCAATTTGAGGTGACAGGACAGGCGTTCCTGTACCACCAAGTCCGCTGCATGATGGCCGTGCTCTTCCTCATTGGCCAGGGCATGGAGAGCCCAGATGTCATTGATGAGCTGCTGAACGTGGAGAAGAACCCCAGGAAACCACAGTACAGGTAGGGATTGGTCTGGAAAACCCCATGGGCTGCTCTTCAGAGCAACAGCTGTGCCGTGCCAGCACATGAAGCAGTCTCATGCATGGAAACGAGCTGCCGGTGGCCTTACTGGAATGTATCCACAAGGATCTCTGTTTTCTGCTCTTGAGCAAAGTTTTGATAGCTGTAGTCCATGGTATTTGGTGAAAATTAAGTCACTTTTTACTCAGAAAGGAAATTCTGTGAAGATTAGGGCTGGTTTTGGCAGATGCATTGTTCTTGTCCCACCTCCTGTCCTTGTCCCCAGCATGGCGGTCGAGTTCCCCCTGGTCCTGTACAACTGCGAGTTCCCAGACCTGCAGTGGCTCTATGACCCAGAGGTGCAGGGCTTCAACGTGACACACTTGCAGCAGCTCTGGGCCAGCCATGCCGTCAAAACCCACGTGCTCCGGGACATGTTGGCAGGGCTGGATGCTGCTCCCGTGGCCACCAGAAAAGGTAGAGGGAGTTTGAGGGGAGTAACTTGGAATGCATGCTGACAGACAGCAGGGTTAGATGTGATATTGGGAAGAAATTCTTCCCTGGGAGGGTGGGAAGGCCCTGGCACAGGGTGCCCAGAGAAGCTGTGGCTCCCCCATCTCTTGAAAGCCAGGCTGGACAGAGCTTGGAACAACTGGGATAGCCCATGGCAGGGGGTGGAACAAGATAAGCTTTAGGGTCCAGTCCAACACAACCATTATGGGATTCTGTGAATTACAGAGGATTAACTTGTTTTTCCATGATGTCACAGGTCCAGGGAGCGGCCTGGTGCCCTGGGGTGAGCTGCAGCCCCCACTCCACAGCCAGATCAGCGGCTTCGTGGAAGGGGTCCAAGCCCGCACCTACAAGCCCCTGCTGGCCCGGCCCAGATGCGAGGGGCTGGAGGCCCGGATCGAGCACTTCGTGCGAAGGGGCCGCATCGACCCGCCCCAGGGGCCGGGGGATTGGGCCGGGGAGCCCCCCGAGGGCAAGCGGGGCAGCAGTGGAACCCCCGAGCAGCTGCCCAAGAGGATCTGTATGGACACCGAGTGACGGGGCACCTCGGCATGGCGTTGGGGGGGCAGCTAAGGCTTCACCCTTTCTAAAAATTATTGTTACTGAAAAGAAGAAATCGTTTTATAACTGCTATTTTTTATAAATCTCAAGAAAGCCGGTGTAACGGTGTCGTGTTCTGGCTTGGGGGCAGCGGGAGGGGGCTCAGCGCCCCCGGCGCGCAGTGAGGCAGCACTGAGGGGGATGGCTGAGGCTGTTCTGGGCCGGGACTCCCCCCCCCCACCCCTCTCGCTCCCCGGTACCTGCGGCCCCACCGCGCCGCTCCTGCTGCTCCGTTGTGACTCGCAACCGCCGCCGCGGTTTAAACACCCCCTCGCGCCGCTATTGGTCAGCGCGGCTGTCGCTCAGCGGGCCGCGCCTGCCCATTGGACAGACGCTCCGCCGTGCGGCACGCGGCGTTACTATTGGCCAGCAGAGGGACGCGGAGAAAGAGGCAGAAGATGGCGGCGGGTGGCGGCGCGGCGAGGCGCTGTTGGCGGAGCGGCGTGGGGCTGGCTCGGGCGGTGCGTGGGATCTGCGGGAGCGGGCGGGCGACGGCGGCTCTGAGAGCAGAGGACCTGGCAGAGCGTCTGCGGAAGAGCGAGGAGCAACAGCGAGAGGTGAGTGGAGTGCGGGCCGCTGGGCCTGGGGTCCCCGGACTACAACTCCCGGCGTGCAAAGCGCGGGCGGTCACGGGGAGCGGGACTCGCGGGTGAGAGGGGTCGGGTGGGATGGGAGGAAAAACATTCAGTCCCACTCCTGCCATGAACAGGGACACCTTCCCCTGGACCAGGTTGCTCGAAGCCCCGTCCAACCTGGCCTTGGACACTTCCAGGGAT
>VZSR01001113.1:1580893-1592746 GCA_013398615.1 Brachypodius melanocephalos | reverse complement strand
TAAACCCCACCACTGGTGTCTCATTCTCTCCTCAGATCCCCAAGGACCCAACACAGCGATGGCTCCGAGAACTCTCTTCACTGAGCCAGCAGCTGCAGCAGGTTCACCCCAACGTCCTGGCCAAAATCCTTAAGGAGAGAACTTTATACCAGAATGAGGAGATTGTGGTGATAGACAAACCCTATGGACTCCCTGTGCACGGTGAGGGGCAATGGGATATGGAAATGGTGCTGATGGGGATCCTCTGTCTCTGTCCTTCCTGTGCTGGGGTTTGCCTTCCCAGGGAGGGTTCCAGAGACTTGGTCACTGTCAGATCTCGGCCTTCCCCTTGCGTTTTGGGGTGGTTTAGGGTGCATGGGGAGTACAAGAGGTGAGACTCCTTGCTGCCCTGGGTCACACAGGTGGCCCCGGCATCAAGAACTGCATCGCTGATGTGCTGCCCATTTTGGCCAAGATGCTGGAGAACATGAAAGCTGACCCCCTCCACCTCTGCCACCGGCTGGACAAGGAGACCACGGGGGTGATGGTGCTGGCACGGAGCAAGGAGGCAGCGGAGAAGATCCGTCTGCTCTTCAAAACCCGTCAGGTGCAGAAGACCTACTGGTAGGAAAGGTTTGAGTGAAAAAGGGGCTGTGAAGGGGGTTTAGAAAAAGGGTGAGGGGACAGTCCCTGGGGTGTGGGGGCTTTGTGGAAGTAGAGGGTGTTGCCTAACTCCCCCCTTCAGCACCATTTTATGGGACTGGGTCATGGGAGAGGGGCTGAGGGGAGGGTTCCCATCCTGTGAGAGCAGCACCCTACAGATCTCTGCTTTCCCTTTCCAGGGCAATAGTCCTGGGGGACCCGGACCCTGTTGAGGGCGTTGTGGAGATCCCCATTGTGGAAAAAGAGGTGCAGAGCCACCAATCCCATTACAAGGTGAATCCCCTGTTCCCTTGGCTGCCATTCTGGCCGGGCAGCCCCAGCATCCCCTCCTGTCTCCCCCAACTCCCCTCTCACCACCCTTCAGATGACGCTGGCTCCCAACTACCGCCTGTGTCCGGAGGATGGGAAGGTGACGAAAATCCGCAAGAACCGGCACGCTGAGAGCGCGGTGACGCGGTACCGCCGGCTGGCCGCTGCCTCTTCCTGCTCGCTGCTGGAGCTCCAGCCCATCACCGGTGAGTGAGGCCTGCCTGGCTGTCCCAGGGCTGGATCTGCTCTCTGTGCAGTCAGCAGCAGCTCTGGAAGGGGGAGTTTGTCATTAGACATGACTGGAATCCTTTTTGGAACAAAGCTCTGGGAATAAGCCCTGCTGGGGCAATGCTTGGCTGCTGAGCTGTTTGCCAGCTGCCAGCGATTTCCAGCAGTAAGGGTGGTGGGTGCCAAGGCCTGGCACAGCTGGATGTCACCTTTCTCCCCCTTTTCTCCTCAGGGGTGAAGCACCAGCTCCGGGTTCACCTGGCCTATGGCTTGGGATGCCCCATCCTGGGGGATCACAAATACTCACACTGGAGCAAACTGGCACCCCAGGTAAGGCAGGTCTTGCACTGGGGCGCAGCTGGAGCTGGATACAGCCCCTTGTATCCCCCAGCTCCTCGTGGGCTGGGGATTTCAAATCACAGATGAAAAGCTGCAGTTTTGAAGGGAACATTTTCTGTCCTTGCTGCAGAAGCTTCCTGAGCTCACCCTGAGGAGGCTGAAGCTGGAGCAGAGCAAGGCTCGGCACCTGCCCCTGCACCTGCACGCCCGCCGGCTCTGCCTGCCCCTGGGCCAGCCCTTAGACTTTGTCTGCAAGCCGCCCCTCTTCTTCCAAAAAACCTTGAGGAAACTAGAGCTGGACATCCCTAAGGACTGACAGGGCAGGACTGGAATGGTGCTGTGTATCTCTGCATCTCCAGCACATGGCAGCAGCTGTGCCCACCTTGGAGCCAGTGGCGGGGTGAAGCCTGCAGTCTCTATGCTGGTGCTGATGTTGCTGGATTCAGAGTGGATGCCTACATGTGCTTCTGGCTCAGGAAAGCAGCTGGACACACTGAAGAGTCTCTAGTTGAGATGAACAAGGCTGGGTGGAAGTTGGGCTTTGCCTGATTTGTGTTTTGAACTTGTCTCTGAGCAATAAAAGCTCCAGTTCCATTAAGGGAAGGTGGCGTGTGTGTCTCTGTGCTCTACCCAGGTGGGACTCAGTCAGTCCCTGTGGAGGTTTCAGCGGACCTGGTTGCAGCCCCTGACAGATTTTGGAGCTGTCACTTGCCTCTCTGGAGTTGTTTAGCTCAGATCTGGAGAGTTCCCTTCATTGGAAAATCCATCGAAAGTACAATTTGGCAGTGGCTGTGCTATTTTTTTGCTGTGTGGAGAGACAGCACAGGGAGTTCCTTGGCTTTGCTGGGCTGAGCAGCTCTGAGACTGCCCCTGGTCTCTGCTGCCAGCAGCATTAGTGTGGGTTTCTCAGCACTGGGCTCCTGGGAAACTGTTCTGTCCCACTGCTCCTTCAGTTACCCTACCCCTTATTTCTAGAACCCCTTATTGGGGTCCCTTGCCCTTGGAAGCTTTCCTTGGAGCCAGATTCTTCCCCCTGTGCCCTGAGAGGGAGGCAAGAGGAGGGATTGATGATCTGGAGAATTGCAGCTGATGTTCTGGCTCAAAATTATTTCATTTGGTGTCTCCTGACCTGTCTGAGGAGCTTGAGGCTAGGCAGCAGGATGTTCTCTGGCCCCTCTGGCTGGTTTGTGTGCTGGAAAGGGCTTTTTGTACCCCACAGGGCCACCATGTATCTGGCTGGGGCTTTTTGCTGTGGGAGGGCCCAGTCCCCTGGCTCCTTGCTGAAAATAGCTGGAGACCCCCATGCCCTCGAGCCACAGCACAAGAAACCTGTTGGCTGATGAGAGAGGGACATAAAACCACGGGGAGCCAGGAGCGGCTGTGGCCAGGCAGGAACGCTGCCCTGCAGGAATGCTGTCAGGGAGGAAAGCTGCCTTCCCAGGCTGCTGCCTTCCCAGCTCACTGCTGCGGCTGCTGGGGTGGGTTTTTCTATTTCTATTTGTGAAAAGGCTTCCCCTGTAATTACGAGGCGATTTAACGCCCTGTCTGAGCTGTCGTTCACAGCTGCCGGACACAGCGCTCAGCAGGCTCTCGGCAGGGGCTCCTCAGCCCGGCAAAGTCGCTCCTTGAGCCGGTCACACTTCAGGCAGCCCCTCCTCACTTCAAAATGTCCCTCTCACACACGGCTGCTGAGTACATGCTCTCTGATGCTCTGCTCCCGGATCCCAGCAGTTCCCGAGCCAAGGGCTTGCGGCTGGAGCTGCCCAGCGATCGCCTGCTGAAGTTTGTCACCGTGGGGCTGCCCCTCTTCCTCGTCTCACTGGCTTTCGCCCGGGAGTTCTCTGCTGGTGAGTTGTGGCTTTTCCAATGTGTTCTTTGGGTCGTGGGCAATCACCAGTGGTGGTTTGGTTGTCATGGCAAACCCCTTGTATTCTTGATGGTGTCCTGATCCAAAGCAGAACAGCCTGAAGTCCAGTTTTAGGAGCTGTTCTGCCTCATGGGTGTTTATTGATTGTTTTTAATAGATCATAATTCACTGGGAGAGACTGGGAACAGCTGTGCTAACCCCAGGAGCAGCACTGAGTCTATGCCCAGCATCAGTTGCTTGCATCCAGCACCTTTGGGTGCCACGGGCTTGTTTCCAAGGAGGAAGAAGAGGAGGAGGAGGGTGGCAGCAGCATGGAGAGATGCATTGTGACCTCAGGCTAAATCTGGCCTTGACCAACATCCAGCTGCGCTCCCTGAGGATTTGGTTTTACTCCAGTTTCTGGCTGGTCAGGCTATAATTTCCTACACTGTGTACACACCACTACACACAAAGGGTTTGTGTTTGGGAAGAGATGGAAAAGTCACTGCTAGAAACAGCAGCTCCAAAATGACCATGAAAAAGGCTTTTTTTGATTCAAAGCAATGCCTGAGATGTAATTACCCTCCTGTAAGGCATTGGCTTGTGGCTTTGGAGTGTTCCTCCACCCTCCATGGCTGAGGTTTGCTCTCCTCCTCCTCACCCCAGGCTCCCAGATCAGCTGCTTCTCTCCCACCAACTTCACGGGGAAGCAGTCCGCCTACACCGACGCGGCTTGCTGGGACTCCCTCATCCACCACGGCTTCGACGCCGAGGGACGTGCCATCACCAAGTCCCTCTGGGCTCTCAAGGTAGGGTCAAAGTCACGTCTGGGTGCCCCTGCATCCTATCTGGACATCCACAGCAAGAGCAACTCCAAATCCTCAATGACCATTCATCTTCTTTGCCCAGGTCTTCCCGTACTCGCTGCTGGTGGTGGCGGTGCTGATGTACCTGCCGTACCTGCTGTGGCGTTATGCTGCTGCCCCTGCCCTGCACTGCGACCTCCTCTTCATTATTGACGAGCTGGATAAATCCTACAACCGCTCCGTGCGCCTGGTGCAGCACATGAAGAAGATCCAGCAGGCCAGTGCTGAGCCAGAGCAATTCTGGGAGGAGTACGAGAGGTGAGGCCAGACCAGGTCACCACGACCCTTGGAGTCCCTCCATGTGGCACTGTGGCTGCACCCAGGATGGAGCTGGGTGAAATGGGGGGTGGCTCTCACTCCCCCTGTGTCCCTCCACCCCCAGGGCCCGCCGGGAGAGGTATTTTGAGTTCCCGTTGCTGGAGCGGTACCTGACCTGCAAGCAGCACGCCCATGCCCTGGTGTTCATCTACATCCTGCGGAACCTGCTGCTGCTCCTGTTCCTGGCTGCCACCTGCCTCTACCTGGTCTTTCTCCACCTTAACATCTTTTTCCAGGATGAGTTCAGCTGCTCCATCAAAACAGGGCTGCTCCAAGCAGAGCCACACATCCCCCCGCTCATCCCTTGCAAGCTGGTCTTCTTCTCCGTGTTCCAGATCATCAGCCTCTCAGTTGGCAGTGTCTATGTCCTCCTCATGCCCGTTGTCATCTACAATGCCCTGCAGCTCTGCCAGTGGGACAAGGGGCTGCTCTCTGTCTATGAGATGCTGCCTGCCTTCGACCTGCTCAGTCGCAGGATGCTCACCTGCCCCCTCAACGATCTCAACGTCATCCTTCTCTTCCTCCGCGCCAACATCTCCGAGCTGACCTCCTTCAGCCGCCTCAACGCCGTCAGTGCCCTGAGGGAAGCCACTGCCAACAAGGAGGACATCGATACTGTCATCGATTTCATGACGCTGCTGGCTGGGCTGGAGACCACCAAGCCCAAACACCAAGCTTGCACCCCCGAGGCTGATGGCAGTACAGCCCTCTCCAACGGTTCAGCCCTAGGTAGGCTTTTTGAGTAGAGACAACTTCTTCCCTCTTCTCCTGGCTCCCACATCACAAGATCCCACCCTTGAAATGTGGCTGGACCACCTAAAATCCTTTGCCAAGACCTTAAGGTGTTTGGGGCATAGCTGGGGGTCACTGTGAGGGCTGACAAATCCTGAAAGGGGTTCTGGCATCCACAGTGTGATGCTACTGCAATCCAAGGTGTGGGCAGGGGTTGCTATAGGAACAGCAAGCCAAGAGATTGCTGCTTAAATCCAAGCTCTGGGCAAACTGCAGGGCTGGGAGGGTCCCTGTTTTTGGCAGCTCATGCTGCTGGGAGTGGGGTTGGGTGTTTTAAATCCTGGGAGGCTGATGCCAAGGATGCCATGCCCGCCCCCTTCTCCCATTCACATGGCACTGGTAGGCACAGTGGGGCTGTGTGTGGAGATGCAGATGGATTCCAAGATAGAGCTGCATTCCCAGGACCTACACTGCTCCCTCTCCCATGTGCTTTGGATTTTGGGGAGTTGGATGCCCCCTTTGGGGTCTCACAGGGACCCCTGGTGCCCATGGCAAGTGATTTGCAGGCTGTGTGAGACAGCCCAGCCCCACAGATAGGAGCTGAGAGGCCTGGGCTTCATTCCTGGCCCTGAACACAGTCTGAATTATGGTTTAAAAAAATCCAGACTGAGCTGGATTCTGCATCCTTGTTACCATGACAACCCAGGGCCAGCACAGCTGGCTCCCGGGCCAGTTACTCAGTGCTGGAAAAAGCCCAGATCCTAGTCTGCCATTGCCCAGCTAATTAACTGCCTGCTCTTCCCTCCTTGTCTAGAACCAAAGCCTGGAATGGAAACAATGGGAAAAGCCTCACGAGACTCGCTTGGCTCTGCCTGACCCAGCAGCAGGCAGGGGTTCCATGATCCCAGGATCCACTTTTCTGACACAGCTGTCCTGCAGCAGCCGGGCTGAACCCACCTGTGCTTCCTGCACCTGGCCTTTCCTTTCTTATGTACATTTGTCCAGCAAAAAAGGGTTAAACAATCCATGTTTTGTGCAGAACCTCTTGGGTCTCTTATTTTAAGTGCTGAGTACCACACTTTGCGTCTTCCACACAAATTTCCCTGCTCTTACGGCAAGAGCTGGGGAATGGAGGATTACAAATGCTCCTCTAAAGGAATAAAAGGATCCAGAAATAAAATGAGATGGTTTTATTAACTGTTTATTAAGAGAGTGATGTGGAAGGCACTCGCAGCCCTCCTCCCTGTCCCAGCCCAGCCTTACTGTTTGGCTGTGTTTTTTTGGCAGGGCTCCTCTCTCCCCACCTCCACCCTGCAGCTGGAAGCTGATCCCTGGATCCTGTGAGCACCCTACCCTGGGGATCAGCAGTCTGTCCCCAGAGAAATGGGGTGTCTGGGGGGCCAGGACCAGCTCCATGGGCAAGGGAGCAGCAGTGAGGGGTTCAGCTCCCATTGGTGTGTCTTGCTGCTTCTCCTTACATAATTTTTCATGTATTTAATTGTAAATTCTTTTTCCCCTTCCCCCCACCCCGTGGCCTTGGCTTGAGTCCACAGAGGAGTTGTTTAATTAAGAAGGTACTAATGAAGTCTCTGATTCCCTGGCTTGGGAAGGGACAGTGCCAGGAGCCATGAGTGCTTTGCCAGAGGCCTGAGCTCACTCATCTCCCTAATTTAGGGGGAACCCGGAGCTGGGGAGGAGAAGCAGCTCCCTCCCCCCAGCAGCATTCCCTGCAGGGAGGGTGTCCAGCAGGAAGGGGGGTGCAGGCAGCCCCTGGGGGTTGTAGAGGGGGCAGGCCTGGTACTCACAGGGCCACTCGGCCCAGGCATAGCGCAGGCCCAGCACCAGCGTCCTGCAGCCACTCAGAGCCAGCGTCACCGTGTGGGACCCTACTGCCACCACTGGTGCTGGCAGCCACTGGCACGGGGATGCCTGGCTGGAGCAGCACACCTGGGGAGGGGAGAAACCCCTGTCAGTGCTGCCTTCCCTTCGGACCTCTTTGGAGAGGATATCCCACTCCTCACCTCAAATGCCTGTGCATCCCTCTGACGGCAGATGAGCTCCTGGCTGTAGGTGACATTCAGCAGCCCCCTGGTCACCTCCAGGATAGCACGGGTGGGATACGGTCCCTGGAACACAAGGTCCTTGTCCCCGTACGCCACAGCCCTGGCACCCAGCAGCAGTCGGTGTGCCACGTTCTGCTTGTCCCGGGGGTGGATACTGCCCAGGAAGAGGAGGAAGGTGGGGCTGGTACCCAAAAACTCCATCCCTACACCCTCAGCCCAGCCCAGGACTCACCTGCCATAGGGAGACTGCTCATCCCCTAGATCCATGGCTACGGCCATGAAAGTGCTGGGCATCCTGGCATTGGGAACAAGCCCCAGGTCAGCTGTTTGGTGCCAGCGGAGCCGGGCGAAGCTGTCATCTGCACTCCGATGGCGGTAGGTGGACAGCTGCGAGGCACAGGGGAAACGGGGGAGTGGCTCAGATCCCACAACTGGCCACTGTGGTCCCTGCCTGGGATTTTTAGCACTTGGCAGGATGTGTCCATGTATTTACACCATCCTCTCCCTGGGCATCCCCCAGGACAATGGGGGCCCTTGCCTCTCACCCCCCACACCTGCACAAAGCCAAAGGGGAGAAGCGGCTCTGTCTGTCCGGCTGATCCAGCGTGGAATGCCCAGCGCCAGTCGGCGATGAGTGCGGGGAAGGTGCAGTTGTACTGGTCTGTGTTCAGGAAGGCATTGGCCTCACCTGTCCCCCAGAAAGAAGGGCTGATGAGAGCTCAGTGGGACAGTGGAGGCTGCTCCAGCCCAGGGGATAGAAATGGGGACTCACCCTGGTACCAAGTGATACCCCGCAGGGTCATGTTGAGCAGTGGGTGGATCATGGCATTCCAGAGCACTGAGGGCTGTTGTGGGCCAGAGAGATGCTGATGTGGGGAGGTGCTGGAAAACAAAGCTAGGTTTAAGGGGAGTGCAAAGCACAAGGCAGGCTTTAGGTTAAAGCAAGCACCACGCCAAAGGGAGATCTGGGGTCCCTACCTTCGCCCTTTACCCACCCAGATGTGCCTTATGCTCTTGGCATGAGAGAGGTTTTTACCCAGAGGGGGCATAATGATGCATAGAGCGGGCTATGAGGTGAGGTGGGAAGGGATGAAAAGCAGTGTGGCACGGGGCAGGAAGTGTTTCCACAGCACCTTCTCTCACCTCCCTGTGTCCTCCGGGAGCCCACATGCCTGCAGAACCCGGCGAGAGGACCAGGCCTCGATGGGGGTCCCCCCCCAGGCCACCTCCACCAGCCCGATGGGGGACCCCAGAGCCTCATACAGGGAGCGCCCCAACAGCCAGCACACAGCCGAGAAGTAGGTGAAATTCCCGTGGCCCAGGTTTTCTGCTCAAGAAACAGCAGGCTGCAAAGGGAAACAGTGGGGAAAAAGCCATTTCCAAGCTCTGTTTTGGAGGCACATTGCACTCACCAGCTGTTGGAATGGACCATGGCAAGTCAATCTGCTCCAGGTCCTCCAGCTCCACATCGGAGCGGGCAGGTGCTGCAGCAAAGATACGGACGTAGGGATAGTGAGCGGCAGTGGCGAGCTCCTGGCTGGCATTGGCCACCTGAAAAAGGGACAGGAGCATGCAAGGTGCTTCCCTGCCTGAACCTTACCTGGTCCCACTTGATCTGTGCTGTGGGGCCTTACCTGCAGGACTGTCATTGCCATGTTGCTCTGCCCACTGCAAAGCCACACATCTCCAAAGTAGATGTCCCACAGTGTCACATTCTCCAAGCCCTGCTCAGCCGTCAGCGCATAGGGACCGCCCTGATCCATTGGGTCCAGGACAGTTGTCCAAGTGCCAGAAGGTCCTGGAGGAAGAGGAAGGTACTTATCTTCCACTACTCTTTTGAAGGCCTCAAGACCTTCACCAGGATGTTGGATGAACAGCCAACAACAAGTGGGGAAGGGCAGGCAACAGGAAAAAGCTTCCCCACCACAGAGACAGGTTGAGGAAGTGGATTTCAGAAGCTCTCTGGCATCAGAGGGACCTTCCTCCTGCAGGAATTTAGGGGTTAAAAAAGAAAACCTGGAAAACAAATGTGTGTCAGAGCAGAAGCTGCTGGGAGGAACTGGGATTACAGGAGCAGCTTGGTGTGTGTGACACTGAGATGTCTCCAGCTAATTTTAGAGGCGCCAAATCAAAGCGTAAAGATATTCTGCTGGAGCTTAGCGTGGCTTTTCTGGCTGGATCCTGCAGATCTCCAGGATCACTGCTCTCCCACAAGACACCTCCAGGCTCTTCATCTTATGGAGGTGCCCTTGGGCAGCACTTTTACCCTCCAAAAGTGATGAGCTCCCTCCCAACTGTTCAGGCAGGAATGTAGCTGGAACTGGAGGTGCTCCTGAGCCCTCCCAGCTCCAGGAAGGCTCTGCTTGCACAGACAACATCCTTCAGGGCTTAGAGATCCCACAGGATCCTCTAAGGTGGCACAGATCAAAAAAGAAGTTGGGAGTGCTCTGGAGATTCTTCAGACCTGGTTTAGACATAGAGAGAAGCTAAATTCCCCTTCTCCCCTCCACAGCCTCGGCTCCAGCCTGTGCAGTGCCACCCACTCCAGCAGCAGCTCGGCTCCTGCTGGGCGCCCACGGGATCCGCTGCTGGGAACCAAAGTGAGCAAAGGCTGCTGCTGCTGGGGAGGGGAACGGCTGAACCCCCCCAGATCTCCTGGAGAGGGAAAAGCACGAGCTGGAGATGTCACCAGAACCTCTGCAGCCCCAGGGCAGCAGTGTGATAAACACAGGGGTGGTGCCAAACCCTGTCTCACCCCACCATCAGCTCTGATTTGGGCTCAGAAATTGGCCACCAAAACCATCAGCCCCATCTTCTAGTGAAAGTCTGCGACTGACCTTTCACTTGTGCTGTTTTCTTCATGATGATGAGCCCACTGGCCCCTGAGAGAGTCACAGTCACCACGGCCCCCAGCTCCCCGTGGCCCCACACCACGGCCCCTGATGGCTTCTTCTGCAGCACCATGTGGTCACCATAGTAGGAGGCAAAGCCAAGCATTCCCCCTGGAATCAACAGACAGTGCAAACATCAGCTCCAAGAGAAAAATACCCTCAGCACGGCTTCTGACCCCCTCTTAAATACAGATTATTTGAGATTTACAGCTTCCTGGTCGGCTTTAAGGTGGTTAAAATCACCACAGAGCTGAGGAAGAGGCAGAATTGAAAGTCCACAAGAGGGAATTCACCTCCCAAAGAACAGAGAGCACGTTACATCTTGTATTACATGGATTTGGATACAGATTTTAGTAAAAATTCCTCTAATAACAGCATGGAAGTGTCTCTCCCAGCCCAGCCTTGCTAATCAATGTTCTGATGTATTTTTCCCTTGAAAAAAAATTTTGTCAAGGGGTGGGATAGAAAACATTGGGTGAGCAGCATTGGCAAAGGCACCTTCAGTGGGGATGGAAGCAGAGGGCTCAGCCCTGGCACCCCCAAAAGCCCCATTTTTGCAGCATGAAAAGAAAATTATGTTTGAAAAGGGGGTCAGGAGAAATGTGTAAGGGGTGATCTGGGCAGAGAACCCCAGAGCTCATGGAGCCTCATCTTCTCTGCGGCTCATCCTAGGCTGGGTTTTAGGAAGGAAAGGAACGACGTCCTCGGCCCCTCAGGAGTCAGCTGCATCGCTGGTCCCACTGCCTCATGCCACGAGGCTCCGGGAGTTATATAAAAAACAAGTCGGAGGAGAAAAAAAAAATTAAAACTGAGACGCCAGGGAAGAGTGGAGGCTATAAAAAGCAGCTGGGAGGAGGGAAGGGAAGAAGAAGGGAGGAGGGAAGGGAGGAGAGCCCACGAGACACCACCGAGGAGCCACATGCGGCTCCCACCTTACGTAAAGCATCGTCCCACGGCAGCAGTGCCAGGCCAAGGGCGTTGGGGAGGGGCTGGGGGTGTGAAGGGTGTTGGAGAGGGGCTGGGGGTGTGAAGGGCATCAAAGTGGGACTCAGAGGATGTGAAGGGCATTGAACTGGGGCTTAGGGGAATGCCATGGGTGTCAAAGTGGGACTCAGGGTGTGCAGAGGGTGCCAAACCAGGGCTCTGGGACTGCAGAGGGCATAGAAGCAGAGCTTGGGGGTGCAAAGAGTGTGAAAGACAGGTGACAGGTAACAAGGTCATCAAAGCAAGGCTAAAGCGGATGCCAAAGGCATCAAAGTGGGGCTGGGAGGGCACCAAGGGCCTCAAAGTGGGGCTCAGAGTAGTGCCAACGTCATCAAAGAGGGTCTAGGGGTTCAAAGGGGATCAAAGTGGGGCTGGGGGGCGGTTTACAGGAGGTGCCAAGAGAGGCACCCGAAAAAAATGGGGCTGAGGAAGTGCCAATGCACATACGAGGCTGGAATGTGCAAAGGGCACCAAATCAGGGCTTGGGAGGGCTTAGGGAATTCCTTGGGCATCGTAGCGGGGGTGTTGTGAGGCCAAGGGTTCTGGCGATGCCAAGTGCCCCGAGGTGGGTCTCGGGAGGGTCTCAGGGCAAGCCTGGGCCTGGCTGCAGAAGGTGCCCGCGGGGCTGGGAGGGG
>VZSR01001113.1:1555273-1578229 GCA_013398615.1 Brachypodius melanocephalos | reverse complement strand
GCCAGTGGGGCCTGACTGTGCAGATGGGTCGGGGGGTGCTGGTGCCCGTCTTGGGGGGGCCACACTGTGTTTTGGGGGCTGGCTGGAGCAGCTTAGGCGCGGAGCCCATGGGCGGTTTATGCAGTTGCTTAGCAACTCCCAAACCCGGATTAGAGGCGAGCAAGGCAGGCGATGGGGGGGCTGTGGGCTGCAGCCCCCCGCATTGCCCTGGGGGTCCCTCCTGTTTCCCGGGGTGCCCCAGCTCAGCTTGCTGGCCCCAGCACCTCGGCATGGTCCAGGAGCAGCAGTGGGGTCTGCAGGGAGCACCGAGGGCTCTGAAAGTGGCTGGGACTGCAGGTCTGGTTGGAAAACACCCCCAATGTGGTGGGGTCAGATGCTCCTATGGGTGGGGAAGGGACCCCCAGACCCCAGAAGTGGAGCCCACTCCTCTGCTTGGAGCCTGCAGCTGGGCACATCACCCCTGGGATCCTGTGGGTGCTCAGTGGGACCCTGTGTCACACCCTTCCTCACATCTTCATCCTTGCCATCCTCATCCTCACTCTTCTTCAGGACCAAGTCCTAAGTAGGTCAAGAAGGTTTTTTCCCCCCTGTGTAAGTCAACCAGGGAGGCAAAACGTGCCTCCAGCATCACTGTGGGTCATGTATCCCCCCAAAAATGAACCCGTTACCCCCATTTGCTATAGCTTTACCCCCCAAAAAACCCTCCACGCCGAAGGCAAGGCTCATCACATCTTGGCTCGCATCCTCTGCATGTGATCTGTTGTGTTCCACGAAACTCCAAGGCGAGCTGCCGGCTCCTTTAAATGTTAGGAGGGAGTTGGAGGCTGTGAAATAAAATTGGAGGAGGGAAAATAAAAAAATAAATTAAAAAAAAAAAAAAAAAAAAAAAGGAGAAAGAGAGGAAAAAAAAAAAAATAAGGCACCCCTCCTTCCCCCCCAAAAGCCTGGCAGGGGTGTCGGACTGATAGGCTCGCCCGGAGGAAAGCGCATTACGTAGGCAAGCGGCTCCGCTCAACTTGCCACCTGCGCCGGGAGAGCTGCCGGGGAAGCGAGATCCTGCCGGAGCCCCTCGCCCGCCGCTGGCCGCCCACCCGCCCTCCGCCATGGACTGCTGCAATGTAGGTGCCCCTTCCCCCGATCCCCCCAGCACCCGCTCCTGCTTTGAATCCATTCTCACTGCTCTGGGCTGGGGGCGGCCGGGGGGTTCGGGGCGATGGGGGCGGGGGGTGCGATGGGTGCTGCACCCACCAAGAGCTCGACCAACTCCGCGACCCCCCAGCGCTGCTGCAGCCCCCCAGGTCCTTCTTCGCCCCAGACCCCCCAAATACCCACTCCTGCCTCACACCAGTTCGGAATCCATCCCACCCCACGGCCAGAATCCTGCACCCCACAGCCCACGGAGGAAAGCCCCCCTGTCCTCCAATCCAGCTTTTATTTAGCTTTTGCTTCCCCCCACTCCACAATTGCTCTACAGGTGGGATCGGGGGTTGCATATGGATAAAGGGCTTCTTTGGGGTTGCACCCCTCTCCCCTCACCCGAGGGTGAGCTCCCCTCCCTCCTGACCACCAGCTGGCTTGGGGAGAAAACCACATCCTTTTCCCCTTTCTCCCTGATCCCCTGAGTTTTCCTGCCCCTTTCTCCCTTTTCCTCCCCTTTCCCCTTTTTTTTTTCCCTTTCCCCCACTTTTTTTCCCCCGTTTTCCCCCTCCTGCTAAAACAGCAGCACAGGGAAAAGCCCCCATCTCTTCTCCTGGGCACCTCCAGAGAGGCAAAGCCCACCCTGCATATAGGATTTATGCTGCCTGGATATAGGATTTCTCCCCCATGTATAGGACTTTCTCCCTCATATGTAGGATTTCTCCTCCTGAATATAGGATTTCTTCCTTAGATACAAGTTTTCATCAGCTGCATAGAGGTTTTCACCCCATGGATATGGTGTTTTTCCACTGGAAATAGGATTACTCCTGTTGATATGGGATATGGCCCCCTCTTTTTAGGTTTTCTCTCCTGAATATAGGATGTCTTCCCTGGATATAGGATTTTTTCTCCTGAATATATTTTTTTCCTACCTATATTTTCCTACGTATATACCCAATCCTGCAGGATTTCTCAACTAGGAAATAGGTTTTTGTTATTTGTATGTAGGATTTCTTCCCTGAATATAGGATTTCTCCCCTGGATATAGGAAATGCCCCCGCATAGATAGATTTCCTCCACCTGTATATGGTATTTCTCCCCTGGATATAGGATTTCCTTTCTCCTAATATAGGATTTCTCTCTTGGATATAGGATTTCTCGCCTGGATATAGGATATGTCCTTCCATGTATAGGTTTTCTCCTTTGACTATAGGATTCTCTTCTCCAGATATAGAATTTCTTCCCTGGAAATAGGTTTCTCCTACCTGTATACAGGATTTCTCCCCTGGATATAGGTTGTTCTCCTCCACCTCTGCATATATAGGATTTCTCTCCTGAATATAGGCTTTCTTTCCTAGATATAGGATTTCCTTCCCCTGGCTATAGGATTTCTCCCCTGGCTATAGGATTTCCAGCCCTGGCTATAAGATTTCCACCCCGGACATATCATTTCCACCTTGGACCCGTCCTCACCTTTCACAATGGTAAAACAACCTGAGCAACTTCGTGGAGCTATGGCACGCTCCAACAGGATGAGCTTTCTCCTCCCCCAAATCTACAGCTTCCAAATAAGCCCCCCAAAACTCCTTTAAGTCCTTTCAAGTGCTCATGGGGCAACACAAAAGCTTCACCCCCACAGCTGCCGGCACTGGATCATCCAATGCCAGCTCATTTCCACCTCATTTCATTTTCCCATGGTTTTTTTTTCCCTGTTGAACTTGGTGCTGAGTCCAACTGCTCTGGTGGGATGTGGCAGGAGGGGAATGGGTTACAGTGATTTTGTCCTTGGCGGGGCTTTTCCTCCCTTCTGGCATCATTTCTTTCCCAAATTTCCTGGTGTTTTCAACCAAAGCCTTGAGGAGGGATGCAGGAGCATGCAACAGGCTACGAGGGAAGGGGAAACTGAGGCATGACCAACTAATTTTGTGCAGTATGCCAAAAATACCCCCCAGAACACATCCTCTGCTCCCATGGATTCTCCTCTCCCTGCATCATAACCCTGGCTGGAGTCTGGCATCCTGCAGCTGTGTGGTCCAGGGTGGGATTTAGGGATGAGCAGGAGGTGAAGTATCTTCCCCTCCCTGCAGCTCTGGTTGCAATTTCCCAAAGACACCTGCGAGGGACTTTGATTTTTAGCAAAATCCCTATTTTTTAGCTAAGAAGCCTAATTTTTAATGAGTAAACCTCATTTTTCGCAGCCCTCCCCCTAATTTTTAGAACAGGGATTCATTCGGGGAGGGGGCTGCGCTGTTTGAGGTCCCACCAGCTGTAACCCTGCCATTGCCACCCGTCAGGAGGGAGCCTGCACAAAGCTGGACGAGGACATCCTGGACATCCCTTTGGACGATCCTGATGCCAACGCGGCAGCTGCCAAGATCCAGGCCAGTTTCCGTGGCCATATGACCCGCAAGAAGATCAAAGGGGGCGAGATTGATCGGAAAACCAAGGACGCCGAGTGCGCCAACAGCACCCGCGGCGGCGACCTCCGCAACGGCGACTAGGTACACCCCAAATCCCGCTTCTTCCTCCCCAAAATGGGTCATTTCTATAAGGAAGCTGCTCCGAGCATCCTTTGCTGTGTTGATTTGGGATGGAGCATCCTTCCCCAAGCTGCTATGGGATGGAGCATCCTTCGCTGTGCAGATTTGGGATGGAGCATCCTTCCCTCCACAGATTTGGGATGGAGCATCCTCCTCTGTGCGGATTTGGGATGGAGTATCCTTCCCTGTGCAGATTTAGGATGGAGCATCCTTCCATGCACAGATTTGGGATGGAGCATCCTTCCATGCACAGATTTGGGATGGAGCAACCTTCCCTGCACAGATTTGGGATGGAGCAACCTTCCCTGCACAGATTTGGGATGGAGCATCCTTCCCTGCACAGATTTGGGATGGAGCATCCTTCCCTGCACAGATTTGGGATGGAGCAACCTTCCCCACACTGGTTCAGGGTGAAGAAGGGGTTCTTCCTCCCTGGAGATGGAAACACACAGGCAAGCAGCCCCTGCCTTGCCCTAATTTTGGGTGCGCGCCGTAGTAGTTGGGAAGGATGGGAAGTAGGATGGGAAGGCGCAGCCCTAGATTTGGATTGAATCTCTCCCTTAGCAACACCACCCCGAGCGCCTCGCCTCAGCACATGCTATTTTTAAAAGCCTGTGTCACAGTCTCCTGGCAGGAAAAGGTAAATTTAAAAAGCGCCCACGGTGCCGAGGCCGCGTGGCATTGGAGCCCCGGGGTGGTGGCTGCGCCGTGGCCCGGCCGTGCCCTGTGCCCTGCCGGGGCCGTGAGCGCGGGATGGCCCCGGAGACCGGCACGGCTGCTTCGGGGTTAGCGGCGGGGAGGGCGTGCTGCCGGCTCGGCCACGTGAGTGTGGCGGGGCTGCTGGAGGGAGATGCAGCTGGGATGAGACTGGGATGCAGTGAGGATGGAGTAGGAATGCAGTGGAGATTTAGTGAAGATACAGTGGGGATGAACTGAAGATGCAGCGGGGATGCGGTGGGGAGGAAGAGAAGGATGCAGTGAGGATGCAGTGGGGGTTCAACAAAGCTGCAGTGGGAAGGAACTGAGGATGTAGTGGGGATGGAACTGGAACTCAGCTGGGACGCAGTGGGGATGACCTGAGGGTACAGTGGGAACAAAACTAAGATGTGGTGGGGAAGCAGTGAGAATGCACTAGAGATTCAGTGAAAATGCAGTGAGCATGCAGTGAGCATGCACTGAGGATGGAGAGGGAATTGAGTGGGACTGGGACGAGAAGGAACTGAAGATGGAGTGGGGATTTCATGAAGATCCAGTGAGGACAATGTGGAAACACAGTGAGGCTGCAGTGGGGCTGCAAAAGGGATGCAGTGAGGATGTGGTGGGGTTGAACTAGGGATGCAGTGGGGGAAGCAGTAGAGATTCAGTGAGGATGCAATGGAAACGACCTGAAGATGCAGTGGGGAAGCAGCGAGGATTCCACGGGGCTGCAGTGAGGATTGAGCGAGGATGCACCGGGGCTGCACTGGGGCTGCAGTGAGGATGTCACAGGGCTGCAGTGGGGAGGCAGCTGCCAAGTGCAAGTGCTGTGCAGCTTCTTAGGGCCCAGAGGTTCTTTTGGGATGCCTTGTATGAGGAGGCTGAGCAGGCTGGCAGCAGGGGAGCCAGGTTCCCTTCCTTCTGCCACAGTGCTCTGCCTAGGGGGGTTCAGGCAGGGGTCCCCCCAGGTACCTGGGCTGGGTGAGGGCAGAGTGTGGGCAGCAGTGGAGGCAGGACAAGGGTGCAGGCAGGGTGTAGGCAGACTGCAAGTAGGGCATGGGCAGGGTGTGGGCAGAGGGAGGGCATGGAGAGGGTGCAGGCTGCAGGAGCAGCACATGAGCAGGGTGCAGGCAGGGTGCAGGCAGGGTGCAGGGCGTGGGCAAGGGTGCAGGCTGCAGGGCACAGAGGGCAGACAAGGTACAGGCAGGGTGTGGGCAGGGCACTGGCAGGATGCACTGAGGGCACAGGGTGCAGACAGTGCTCAAGGTGCAGCCAGGGCACAGGGTGCAGGGTGTAGGCAGGGTGAAGGGTGCAGGGTACAGTCAGGGCACAGGGTGCAGGCAGGCAGGGTACAGAGAGCACTGAAGGTGCAGACAGGGCACAGGGTACAGGCAAGGCTCAGGGTGCAGGGTACAGGCAGGGCCAGGCCCAGGCTGACCACTCGCTCTCTCCTTGCTTGCAGGGGCCACCAGCTGCTCACCGGAAACCCCTCGCCACCGACCCCCTCCCGCCGCCGCCCGCTGAGGCCCAGGAGCCCCCGCTTCACCCTCTGCCCCCCGCATGCATCCCCCGGGGTCCCCCCACAGCCAGGCCCTGCCCCTGTCCCTGGCTGCCCCCACCCACCCCAGACACCCCCGGCCCCAATAAACACCCCTGCCAGAGCCCCGGCCTGTCCTCGGTGCCTTCTGATGTCACCAGCAGAGCGGTGAGGTCACAGCGGGCAGGGGTGGGAGGGGTGTGGGGCAGTGGCGCCCAGCAGTGATCTCCCATGTGTACGTGTGACATCGTACAGGCACGTGTGACATCACTGCCAAGCGTGTGACAGCTGGCGTGACATCACGCTGGTGCTCAGGGTGTGGTGTGACATCACTCGTGGGTGGGAGATGACTTGTGAGGTGCTGGCGTGAGATGGGTGGGGATGTCACGACAGGACAGGTGACACCATACAGGTGTGTGTAATGTCACTGGTGGATGTGTGGATGCCTTACAGGTGTGTGTGACAGCTGGAGTGACATCATTCTGTTGTGTTTGATGTCACTAATAGGCATGACTGTAGGTGTGATGTCACTGCTGCTGTGTGATGGTAAGTATGACATCGTGCAGGCACACGTGACATCCCTGATGGACATGTGACATGTCTGTATGGCATCATACAGGCATCAGTCAGATGCTGTGATGTCACACACTCACTGTGGCATCAGACCTCCTGACACAGGGTGTGACATCAGTCATGGGGTGTGACAACACGTGCATCATGATGTCACCTCACCCTGAGGACCTTGGCTGGTGCACTGTGACATCACCCTGCCCTATGACATCACCCAGAAGGTCGTGGGACATCCCTCCCCACCTCGAAATCCGCACAAACTCACCCAAAGCGCCGGTGCTGGGCAGCACAGCAGCTTTTAATCAGAAAACCCCTATAAAAAGTGTGTGTGTGTGTCCTCATCACCCACCCCCACTCTTAATGCTCTTTTATGAAAAAATCCCTCATTTCACCTGATATATAGATATAGAAAAAAAAAAACAAGAAAGGGACCTCCCTGAGGCAGGGCTGGGGCTGGTTTGGGGGGTGATATTTATGGGGAGACTCAGTTCCTCCAAACCCAGAGAGCCTCTGCACCCATTAAATGTGCCCACGATGAGTCCAGCTGCTCGAGGCATCTGTTAAAAAGAAAAGGAACCCCAAAAAGGGACAACACCACCCCAGGGAACAGGGAGTGGGGTAGGCTGGCTATGGGCACCCCTGTTTTTTGGTGGGGGGGTGCTCACACCAAGGAGCCAGCTCGGCTCTGCGCTGGCACCATGACGGGAACGGCACCTGCTCGTGCCAGGCTGGAGGCGGGCAACGACCCCATGGGAGCGGTGGCTGGATCCTGGCGGCGCCGGGAGGTCCCGTTAATGGCAGGGGGTGAGAGGTTGGGGGGCCGCCCCCCTCCCCGGGGCGGGGGTCCCCGGTAGCTGCCGGTGGTGGTGAGGATGGAGGCGGTGTCGGAGGGGGCTCTGGCTCCGTAGGCTTGCCGGGTGCCGGCGATGGAGGACAGGGTGCTGGTTTTGGACATGGTATCTGAAGCTGGCCGCCTTGCCCACGATGGGGTTTTGGGTGCCACGGCGTCTTCCCTGCCAAGAGGGGAGAGCGTCAGAGGGATCAGCTCTGGGAACCCTTCCCTTCCCCACCCCAGCGTACTCTCCCTGAGCAATGAGGTTGTGCAGATATCCTGGACCCACAAACAGAGGGACAGAAGGGAAAGGGAAAAACAGAGGTGGAAAATGCCCTCGTTAACTCTGAAACCACGACTGGCCAGAGGTGGAAATTTCCTTCCTGATTGTTACCTCTGGAGCATATTGATGTCTGGCCAGAGATCAAGAACTCTTCCCCACTATTAACTCTGAACCTGAGAAATGACGGGCCACAGGTAGAAACACTCTCCTCACCCATTAAACCCTGAAGCCTAATGATGATTTGAACCCCCTCCACAGGGAATGTGCCTCACTTGATCTCATTGGCTCCCTCCTCCTGGCTGTCACGTTTTTTCCTCCTGTAGCCGACGACCTTCTGGGCAAAGAAGATGATGGTGGCAAGGGCACCCAGGGAGCCCAGCACGGCGCCAGCAATGACTGCTTTGGTGCTTGCTGCCAGAGAGAGACAGAGATTCCCTCACTCCCTTATTCTCACAGGGACCTCATGGGGACTGTGTCCCCCTCCCCGACCCTGTGGACACGTACTCACTTGAATGTACCTCCAGGACAATGCTGCAGTTCTCAGAACCTGCTTGGTTTTCAGCCCTGCAGACGTAGACCCCTGACATTTCCAGGGAGAGGTTGGTCAGCTTGAGGGTGCCCCTGGTCCGGTCTGCAGGTGAGAAATTTGGGTGCTGCCTCACAGCCACTCCTAAACCCTCCACCTCCTTGTGCAAGAAGTGGTTGAGGGGATGAAGCCAAAGAATCCCTCAGCTGAATCTCCTCAGGATATCCCAGCCCACCCACCCAGCCCCACACTGGTGCCACCTTACCCTGGGCAGGGGGAAAGAAGACCTGCAGGGTGGGCGGCTCGCGCTGCCACTGGTACGTGGGCGAGGGCTTCCCCTTCTTGGAGGAGCAGCTCAAGGTGACGTTGGCCCCCACGACGGCGCTGCCGTGCAGTCGGCAGGTGGGTGCAGCCGGTGGCACTGTGGGCATTGCTGTTAGTCCCAAGGGGCACCACGGGGAGGCCCAAGGGAGCCAGGGTGACTGGCAGAGCCTTACCCAGGACGGTGAGGTTGATGATGCCGACGTTCTTGTCCAACCTGATGGTGTCATCCACCACGTTGACGGAGCACATGTACTGACCCGAGTCTTGCTCTCGGGTGGCGTTGATGAACACGGAGATGTTGCGGCTGTGGATGGAGTACAGGAACCCCATGCGGGGCTTCAGATCCGTCTCCTCCACCTTCACCACCCCGCCCAGGTATGACAGGATCTGCACAGGAAAAAAACACATGCATTCACTTCTGGAAGGTGTTGCTGGAGAGAAAAGCCCCCAAATCCCAAATTTTGTAGAGCAGTGGTTGCTGCATAAGCCCCTTCCAGCCTTACCTCCCCTGAGCATCCTGGACACGGGAACAGCAAGCAGCTCCCCACCATAGGCACAAATACCCCTGGCATGGGCACCATGAGCAATTGTCCCATCACGAGCATCTCCCCATCAGGGCCATCACAAGTGGGTATCTCCCCATTGTGAGCATGAAAAGCACCTCCCCATTGCAGGCACCCTGGGTATGTCCCCAGTGTGGGCATCTCCCCTCATGGGCACTATGAGCACCTCCCCACCGTGGGCACCTCCTGGTCATGAGGACCACCATCATCTCCCCACTGTAAGCATTTCCCACTGTGGACACCACAAACACTTCCTCATATTGGCATCTCCCCATCTTGGATCTCTCCTCGTCTTGTGTCTTTCCCTTGGGCACCACAAGCACCTCCCTACTGCAGGCACTGTGGGCGTGACCTCACCGTGGGCATCTACCCATCACCATGAGCTTCCTCCATCCAGGGCAGCCCCCCATGGTGGGCACCATGAGCTTCCCCCATTGTGGACAGGCACTATAAGCAGCTCCCCATGGCTATGGGGATGGCACCATGGGTATGTCCTCATTATGGGCACCATAAGCATGTCCCCCATGGTGGTCACCTCCCCATGGTGGTCACCTCCTCATGGTGGGCACCATGAACTTCCCCCATCATGGGCCAACTCCCCACCATGGGCACCACAAGCATGCCCCCATTGTGGGAACCACAGGCATCTCCCCATGGCACATCCCTGCCATGAGCATCTCCCCATTGTGGGCATCTCCCCATGTCCTTACCCTGGACACTTACCCCTTGAGGCCACCATGAGGTTCCCCCATCCATGGGCACTTACCCCTTGTGGGCATCTTTCCTGCACTGGCACCATGAGCTTCATCCCATCATGAGTGGGCACCATGAGCTTCCCTCCATCATGGCTACCTCCCCATCATGGGTATCCTTCCACCATGAGCACTGTGGCCACTGCCCCATGGCTGGCACCATAATCTTCCCCCATCGTGGGCACCACCAGCATCTCCTCCACGGTCATGTCCCAGCTTGGCCCCCTTCATCCTGCAGCCCCTGCCCTCTCCTCACCTGGAAGGGACCAGCATTTTTGTTCAGCATCCAGGTGACGTAGGGCTCGTTCTGGGAGTGGCTGGTGTACCAGGCAGGTAGCACCGCCTGCTGCCCCTCCACGGAGAACACCAGGCTCGTCCCCACGTGCACCTCCAGCACAGCCCAGGAGACACCTGCCCATGGGAGAGGGAAGAAACTGGGAAATGATTCAACCCCAGGTGCTACTTCTCCACAAAAGCTCACTGTGAGAAAAAACCCTATTCCCAAGACAAAAACAACAATCCCGGGTTATCACCAGGAAGCTGGGCAAGGAGAACATTCCGCCTCCTTCCCTGCCACAGGAAGGGCTTTCCGCCTGCTCCGGAGGATGCAGGACATTGCTGTTCCCTCCCATCCCAGCTTCCGCCCCACACTCAGCTTGGGAATTCCTAAGGCCCAAGTCCCCCTTCTCAGGAGATGGCCACTTCCAGCAGGCAGACACCCTCCTTAGCTCAGTATTGGGGTACTCCCAGCCCCCCATGATGCTGCACCAGATCCCATAGGATTTATCTGTAGGGCTCCCCCATATGCGCCCCACAAGCCTTCCCCGGCATCCCGGTATCCCCGCTTTGTGCTGCCAGCACTAAACTGGGATAATCCATGAGTGGCTCCCTCTGGTGCCTCATCTCATTTGACCCCAAACATCCCATCCCAATCCCCTGTCACCATGTCCCCTGCTTCCCAGCACGTCCCCAAGCCCCACTGGGAGGAGGCAATGGGATAAGAGTGGGTACCACGGCCCAGAGAGGGATGCTCAGCTCTGGGGGAAGATCATTCCCCAGCTTTGCCCGCAAGGCTCAGCCAGAAAATTAATCAGCTCGGGCAAGGCTGGCTTTGTGCTGGGGTTGGTTTGTTTTTCCTCAGGGAACATCACCGAGGCCCTGCATCCCAGCGGCTCCATCCCTGCATCCACCCATCGATCCATGACCCCGCCTGGCCCTGCTCCTGCCAGAGCCCCAGGGATGCTTCACACTGGGATGCAGGGGGGAAAGGATGGTGCTACCCCCTCACCCCAAACCCTCAGTTTGAGGGGAAAAACCCCTGGCTTTGAAGGATTTCAGGAGCTTTCAATAACCTCGCACTTTTCCCTAAGAGCTCCGAGGTTTTAATTGGATTTTTCCAGGGTGGGAAGAGGAAAACAAGGCGCTGGGGGGTATTTTTAGCCTCCTCCCGCATCCGTTCATCCCCCCTCCTGGCAAGGCATTGGTGCCATTTCCGGACGGAGCCTTCCAGCTCCAGGCAGGAAACTCTGCTCCGGCTGATAAGTCTTCTCAGGAATTTAAAAAAAAAAAAAAATTAAATTTCCTTTCTCTGGTGAAAAACTGGGAGAAATAAGGCCCAGTCTGGTGAGGATGCGTAAAAATAGCTCACCCGGGCTAAGAACATAAACCTTTAAATCCTGGAGGGTTTGGGGGCGGGGGGAGATGCTGGAGGCACCAGCAGGTCCCAAATCATTGATAATATTATTTATTAATTATACAAAAGCTATGGCATCAGATCCAATAGACAGCACGGAAAAATAATGGTAATTATAGTGTATTTATATGTAATTATACAGATAATTGTATTAAATTTAGAGAAAGTGAAAAGAAATATGGGATGGCGACTCATTAAATTGGAATTTCCAGAGCAAAATAGATCATTGAGAACATGTAATTTATAATAGTTATAAATATAGGTATATTTTTGTAAGAATAGGGATAATAGTGGGGAAGTGAGAGTGATAATAGTGCTCAGAATAATGAGAGCAATGATCAAAGTGAGAATAATAATTATAAAAGTGAGAATAATAATGATAGAAGTGATATTAATAATGTTAACAATAATAATGGTAATAGTGATTATAATAGTTACAACAAAGATTCCAATACAATAATGATAACAGTCATAATAATTATGATACTGATGATAATACTAATACTACTAATAATAGTGATCAAAATCATACAGTTCATTAATTATGCAGATGGCACAGCCCCTAAACCTCCCTGCATTCCCAACAGCTGGGAAAATCCAGATGTTTTCAGCCCAGATCCTCCATTATTATAAAAGTGTGTTAAATTGGGATAATCTAGAAGAAAATAGATTATATTCAATAATCACGTTGTAATTTCTATTAGAAATATTAAAGATAACAGGTAATAGACCTTGTGGAATAATTGTAATTGTAATTCAATAAAAATAATTGTAACAGTTATAATAGTTATAATACCAATTATAACAGTGATTATAATGATAATAGTAATAAAAAAGTAATAATAAGTATAATGATGATAATAATAATAATAAAAATAAAATATTATTCATAATATAGTTCATTAATGATGCAGATGGCATTGATAAATGACTCCACAGCCTCTACACCCCTGTGCATTCCCAACAGCTGGGAAAATCCAGGTTTTTCACCCTGCCTCCTCCATCAGCATGATTTTTGGGGCACAAAAAGGGTGCTGGGCCAAAGGGTGCTGGGGATTCCTGGGGAAATCCAGGTTCCAGAGAGGGAAAAGACGTTCTGGCACCAACCAGAGGTTTCCCGTCGCACCCCAAGGAATTAAAACAGCCCCGTGCGCCTCAAAGCTGCTCCTGACGCTGCAAACCAGGGTGTGTTAACCCTGAAACCTAATGATGACCACGTTAATTATGTTAATTGTGCTCTGGGGCTGCAGCTTTGCTCTGTCATCCTTGAATCTCCTGTGGCAAAGGGAGATCCCGGCTCCATCATCTCCCCTCCAGCGCACTGGGGAGAGGGAGGTGGATCCAGATCCGAAGGCTGCTCGCTCCCCAAAATTCCATTTTTCTTGCAGAATTCACCCAAATTCCCCATCTCAGCCAGATGTGTCCCTAGGAAAGGCTGGTGGAGCTGGGTCTGGAGCTGCAGGCACGGGACCGAACCCCCTGGCACAGCTCTGGCTTTGGCCACCTCGACGCTCCAAATCCTCTAATGCTTTAACCAGATCGAAAAAATTAAGCCGCTCGCGGTGCTCATACGAATCCGGGGGGGCCTGGGGGCCCTCAGCCCCTCCCGCCTGCTCTTTGGGCTCAAAACCTGGATTTTTATCCAGCTGCCCTGAGCTAAACACCTGCCCGGGTGTTTTCCCCCCACCCCAGCCCATCTGCTGGGATTTTTTTGCATATGGAAGAACAGAATAGACTTAAATTTACCTTTTAAAAATAGCTACAGTTTTTTTTTTTTCCCCCTACGGAACAAATATCTTACAATTCAGCATTCCAAAATACTTTAAATTTTCCCGTGACAAAACACAAAAAACTGCTTTAAATTTCCCTTTGAATTTTTTCCCTATGGAAAAAAAATCACCTTTAAATCCCTGCAATCTTAACATTAATCCCCGTGCTGATAGCAATCACCCTGTCCTCTAAAAATTGCATCATTTCAGCCCCCAAAAAAGCTGTTTTCTGGATCTAGCATAGCCTGAACCCCCAAAAAAGCAAATTCCCCCTCCAGCCCCCATCCCCAGGTCTCTAAACCATTAACAGTATGGGGAATTAAATCCCGGAGGCGGTTGGGGTTTGATGACCCCGCTTGATAGGATTAAGGCGCTGGAGTCATGTGAAACCCAGACCCAAATTAAATCCCAAAAGATCAAGCCTGGGATTTAAAATACACAGCGGGAATCTGGCCGGAAAAGGGACCCTTGAAAAAGCTTGGAAAAAGGTCAAGGAGCATCTCGGCACTGCGACGCAGCCGGTGACGCCTTCCCCCTTTTTTTTTTTTCTTTTTAAAATTATTTTTGGGGAGTTTTTTTTCCTTTTCTTCCCTTAACTTTGACTATTTATAAACGGGCAGATAGGACATGCCGGGCTGTGGAGCAGTGTCCGTTGGGAAAATCCACTGAGGCATTTCTCACGACCCCGGGGGCAGGGAGGGGGCAGAAAGTGCCGTATCCTCCAGAGAGACCAAATTTGGGGAAAAAAAATTAAATAATGCAAAAATCATATGTGACTTTGCTATAGATGGAAACGTGCTTCACCCCTGGTGTGGGAGAGGGAGGCGGAGATGGGATGGACATGGAGATGGGATGGGCAGGGGGTGAGATTGGAATGGGATTGAGGAAGGGATTGGGGTTGGGATCAGAGATGGGATGGGATAGGGACTGGGAAAAGAACAGGAATGGCAAACATCCCTCATTTTGCTTTTCTCCATCACAAGCCCATGAGGATCCCACGGGACAAGGAAGGATTGCTTGAAAGCAAAACGAAAGGAAAAACACACATTTGGGGTTCAAAAGGGGTTTTTTGCTGCATTTTTGAGCTGTCAGTGCATGTGATGTCACATCCCAGGGCTCAAGTGTGATTTTTTTTGTGGGAATCCGTCACGATTCCACGCAAAAAACGCCATTAGGATGCGGCAAAGGAGCGTCCTGGTGGGATTTAAGGGCTGAGTGACCCCAACGCCTCACACAAACACGCTTTAACTAACTTTTATCAAGGAAGAAAACCTTCAAGGAGGAACAAGTGGCGGCTCCAGGACCCCCACCCAGTGTTCTGCTGGAAGGAAATGCTGCTGCCATTGTTTCTGGGGCCGTTTCCTTTCTCCAAAGGGCCTCTCCTTCACTGGGAACGCCAAAGGATGCTTCCTTTTGGAGCAACTGTGGCAGTTCCAAAAAAACTCAAACAGGGTGGGAAATCAGGGATGGAAGAAGGGAAAAACCCATGGACAGAGAAGGGTTGAGACTTCTCACTTCAAGACCAGCTGGGATGGCTGTGGAGCACCAGTAAACAAGGGAAAACAAATGGATTTTTTTCCTGCCCAATGCCACGCAGGGAGGTGAACTATGGAGTCCCTGGCGTGTCCCCATATGGGGGTGATTCAGGTTTTGGGGGTGCTGAAAGCGGCTGTTTGGCAGCTCCAAGGTACAAATGGCTTTTTCCCGGGATGACTCAGATTTTCTCCACTCTGGGCACTCCTAAAAGGGGGACGGGGTGGATCGATCCCCCTCCCTCCTGCCAGCTGAGGTAGGGGAGACTGGGGGCACAGAGACAGGTGGGTGCTGTGACCCCCACCCCCGGTACCCCGCGGTCCTTCCCGGTGCCACCCCAAAGCTTCCCAGGGTCCTACTTGGGCTCCCGGGTTTCTTGCTGGGTGTCTCCCGCTGTTCCCACACCCTGCCCGGTGACCCTCTCGGTATCTCCGAGTCCTGCCCGATGCCTTCCCAAAAGCTCTCCCTCGTCCTGCCCGGTTCATCCCTCTTTTCCCGAGTCCCATCGGGCGCTCCCCGGGTACCACCGCGTCCTGCCCCGTACCCGCGTCCCGAGCGGTTCCTCCCGATTCCCCAGCACCGCCGGACCCTCCCTGCCGCATCCCCAAAGCTCTCCCGCGTCCTGCCCGCTATCCCTCGGTCCTCCCGCATCTCGTGGGGTGCCCCGCCGGTCCCCACCCCCGGAGCCCCCCGTGTCCCGCGGGGCTCACCCAGCAGCGCCGCCAGCGCCAGCGCCGCCCGTCGCAGCGCGCCCATGGCCGGAGCCGCCGCAGCAGCAGCAGGTGCCGGGGGGGGCCCGGGGGCAGCGGGGGCGGGGCCGCGCAGGTGGGGGCGGGCCCCAGCCCACCACACCCCGTGGGGGTGTCCCGTCCCCGCCACTGACCCACCCCCAGGGGTCCGGCTCAGCCCGCCCCACCCCGGGGTCCAACCCCTCTCCAGACTCCCCCAAACGGTGCGCAATGATTAATTAGTTATATGGATTATTATTATTACTTATATTAGGGTAAAGGGTGGGTTCAATGTGGCACCTCAGTGGTAAATGTCATCCCCCCCAGGAGGAGCACAGGGACCCCAAACCCTCCCCATTCTCATCCCTCCCACGCCAGCAGGGTGGAATATCCCGTCCTGCGTCCCTCACCCTCGTCCACGCCCCCGCTCCCATCCCTTCAGATAAACGCATCGATCCTGAAAAATAAACACGGTGTTCAAAAAAAGGGCAATTTTGACTACCTGGTTTTCGGGAGCCCCGGGTGGATCCTCCCCGGCTCAGCCAGGGTTATCCCAGTCCTCGAGCAGAGCAGGGTCAGACCTCGAAGCACCAGCGGAGATTAGACACTGGCGGAGGAGGAGGAGGCGGTGGGGGCAGAATTAATCCCTTCTCGCCCTCGCCACCCCCCGTAAATCCAGCCTGGTCTCCAGGACTGCAGGATCCCAGGAGCAAGGAGGCTTTGGGGGATCGACCTGGCTTGATCCCACCAGGACCTCACCTCTCCCTGACAGCATTCTCACCCTCTGCTACGTCTGATGCTTCCAACTCTCGGCAGCAGCTCCTTGGGACAACTCATCTTCTTCCCCCTCTGTTTTGAAGACTGGGAGTGGGGAGGGTGCGTGGGTGACCCACTGGTGACCTGCTCCCCTTCCTCACTCCACCATCTCAGGGCTCAGCTGCATCCAAAGGCGATGCCAACTTCCAGATGGGCAGAGATCCTCACTTCTTTCACGGATTCTGGGAACCCCTGCAGGGAAAGCGACCGGCTCTGGCGGTGCTCACCCCACACAAAAAAAAACCAACTCCTTCAACAACGACCCCAGGAACAAAACCCTGATGGGAAGAGCTCAGCACCTCCCCAAACTCCCCCTAGAGAAGGAGAAGGATGTGTGGAAGCCTCTGTACGTGTTTGTTTGATTTTATTAGGACCGACACATTCATCGTATGTCACAACGTCACCGATGGATGAGCTCCAGGAAATAAAACCCACCGGCCCCGGCGGCTGCACGGGGCTGGAGCAGGAACACGCTGAAAAGGCATAAATGCGTCCTCCCCCACCCCCCTCCCTCTCCCTCCCCCTCCCCACCTTCCCCTTCTCACAGCTTTGATTGTATCCATAAGCAATGGGTCGACAACAAAAGAAATAAAAATAATCATCATTTTTTCCCAGCTGCCAGGTTATTCTCACAGAGAGTTCTGGAACTCGATTTAAAAAAAAAAAAAAGAAAAGAAAAAAGGGAACCGAAAGGAGAAAAAGTAAAGACAAAGAAAAAAAGGGTAAAAAGTGAAAATAGAAATGATAAAAAAACCAAAATTAAAAGAAGAAAAAGAAAAAAAAAGGAAAATTATAAAGAAATTTTAAAAAACCCAAAAAAGACAAGATAAAAAGAAGATAAAAAAGAAAAGAGGAATAGAGAAAAAAAAAGAAGAGAAAAATGAGAGAAATAAGAGGAAAAACAATGACAAAAAAAGGAAAAAAAATTAATGAGAAAAAAATAAAGAAAAAATAAAAAGGCCAGGAATTATTTTAATGTTAAAAAAATAAAATAAAAGCGGGTATGGCAACGCTACTAAGGATGTGGAATACGTCACGGAACCCAAAGTCTTTGCAGGCAACACTGTTTGGAGAGAGGAGAACACTCAATGGTGAAAAAAGTGAAGTTCTAAATTATATACAAGATATCTAAGGGTGGCTTTGAAAAACAGTCCCCGGGCCGGGAGTTGGGGTTTCCCTCGCCGTTATCTATTGCTTATTGAGTCAGATCCAGAGTAACACTTAGAGACGGATGCATCCAAATGAGACACCGTGGAATAAAGGAAAGACCAACCCCTCAGTCTGTGTATGAAAACGCCGTGTGGACGAGCTTGTCCCATGTGGAATGTACCGACAGTCGTCTCGTGGGCCGGGCGCTCCTCCCGGCCGCGTCGCTCCGGTGGGGAACTGGCCAGTGCGGCCAGAGCCGGGCTCGGCGTGTGGGGAGCGCCCCGCCGGCCTCCGCGCACCCCAAAACGCGCTTCCAGGAGGAAAAGTCCCCTGTGCCCGGATGTGAACGGACAGGATCCCAGTGAGATGGAAAATGGGGCGGAAAGCCCTGATCCTTATGAAGGACGAGGCTCAGTTGTTAAATTTTAAGGGGTACCCGATGGCTTTTTCCAGGCACTCTACCAAAGAGCCAGCAGACAGAAAATCCCTCTCCACTTCCACAAATTTGATGTAGATGGATTTGGGCGAGACACCGGGCTCTACGACGCAGTTCTGAGATAAAAAGGCGTTGATCCCGACCCAATCTTTGCTGAAGGTTTTGGTGTTTGCCTGGAAGTGTAAAAACAGGCACTGCTGGAGAGTCCGGACCTCGGCGATGCCGAGGTAACAGTAGATAATCCGGGCAGATTCCATATCCACCCGGAGGGAGGCCTGTGGGGAGGGGACCTCGAGTTCCCCTGGAGTCTCATTGCCGGGGTCGGGTGCCCGGTGCTCGGCCAGAGGGGAGGGGAGTTTCTCGTGGCACTCCTCATATCCAATGGCATACAGGCCAGGGCTTTTTGGGATCCCTCCTGGTAATAAATACTGCACCACGTTCCCTCCAGTGGGTTTGGAGTGAGCGATGGGAATCCAGTCGATCTCCATGTGCAGCTCCAAGCATCTGGCTTCGCTGATGGTGATCTCCAGGAATTTGTAATAAACATTTTTCCAGTTCATTTTCTGTACTCGGGTCATGATCACCCGACCCTCCGGTTTCTCCGAGTTGAAATATTCCCGGAGCCGCTTGCCGAGGGGCACCTGGGAGCTGATCTCTGCGTAGTGGTAACGGATATCCTCCTTCCAGCGGGTGTTGTACCCAATGCCAAAAATGGCCAGTTTGTTAGAAAGGTGGAGCCTGGAGAAGTCCGTCCAGCTCTGAAACAGCTCCCACTTCAACTGGACCGACTCCAAGATTTGCATAATGTTCTGCATGACGTCGCGCTTCCTGGAAATTAAGAAACGGGGAGAGAACGATAAAGGCATCAGAGCTGAAAAACTTTCCCAGCGAATGCACCAACCTTCAGAAAACATTAATCGCCATCAGCTTTCTTGCCTGATTTTTATATACATTTTATATACATTCTGTATATACTATATACATTTCTGAGGCAGTTTATGTATTAGAACAACGCCCTGATGGGGAAATTTTAAATTAATCTTGACAAAACCAAAACAAACCCAACCCCAACTCCTCCTGATATCAAAGTATCTCCAAGGAAGCATGTATCTGAAGCTGCTGAACAAACACACACTCAACTACTGGGTCATTCTTTATAATCCTGGCTTCTGTCAGCACACGGTCCATGAGTTGCATCCTGAACTCACAACTGTCACTCAAAACGTTTTTGCCTCATTATCCCCAAATTAATGCCAGAAAATGGGACTGTAATTGTAAAAAAACCCAATGGGAGCATGAAGCCACTCTCAGGGGCTCTGTCCTGGTGCTGGGGTGGAAACACAGCTCAAGAGACCAATCCCCTGGAGCAGAAGATGCTCCCAGACACATCCTGGATGCTGAGGGAAAGACAGCAGCAATCCCTCCAGACAGCCAATAAAGAAATCCCACACGCTCTCAAAAATCTGGTTTTACTCCCAGCAGCAAGGTTTCAGAGAGGGGTTTACATCAGGAGAGAGCATCCGCATGCACCTGCAGCGAGCTGGAACAGCTTCCTCCAGGATAAATGAGACCATTAGGGTGTAATTAGCTGGTAGGGAGGACTCCTAATTCGAGGAGTTATTGTCCTATAATCAAAGCTGTAGGAAGATATTGCACCTCATTTGCTAACAGAGAAATCTTTCTTGGTCCAACAAACGGGATGTAAAGGATCTTCCCATGCAACTCTCCTTCCTTTATCCATTGTGCCACATCTGGAAAGCTGAACTGTGGAGGCCACTGCGCTCCCAGGAGGATTTTTTCTCCTTCCACATCCCACCAGGACATACTGTACCAGGCAACACAGGTTTTCTTCTGTGGGCCAGACTTCTCTCCTCCTGCAGGTTCCTCAAGATCAGTTAAACTCCCTAAAACCAGCCCTTCCCAACAGCTTCCCAGTGGAGTCCAGCATCAGACTGGTGAGGGACATGAAGGGCTCTAGGAGCAGATGTGACACCCCACAACCAAGGCTGACTCTGGCAGATGCATTGCTGCCCAATAAATCCCTATGGGGAGTAGGTCTTTTTCCATCATAATGTATATAAGGGTTCAAAGAAAACCAGACTGGGAGCTGCAGAGCATTCCAGTGGTGCTGGAGAGGCCCCCCTTTTGAGTCTTTCATCCCAAAAAACCTGCTTTTACAGGTCTAACTACAAGGCACGTGATTCTGGCAAGTTTCTGCAACTGCTGGGTGTCCTGCAGGTGATGGAGGCCTCTGGAGCAGGCTGAGAGCACTGGGCTCAGGACACAGAGCTCTGGTTTGACATATGATGGTTGGTGCACGCCATCTGCAAACCTCACCTGTGCTGTCCAAGCCCCCCTGAGCGTTTCTGAGCATCCAGGTTGGGACAGCTCCCTCCTCACAGTGACACCAGCATCACATCCATCACCATCTCATCTATCTCACCTGTCTTCTAGCACCAACCATGCCAGAAGTTCCCTGAAAAGACCTTCAAAAGCGCTTTGGCAAGTGCATTTCCACCACAATAGGAGTGCAACTGAGTTTCTAGAGCATTGAGGAGGGACAGGCTGGACAAACAGAGCCCTGTCTGTCCCAGGGGTTTTTAAAATGCTGATTCCAACAGCATCAAAGTTCTCCTTCGTACTGCAAACTATTCCTGAGGAGTCAGTTCCACTACCCAGCAGCAACAGAGTGAAATCCCAGACAAGAAGAATGTGTGTTTATCCCAAAAACATTTCATTTCCTCAAACACTGTGGCAAAACTGATTTAAAACTTCCCTGATGCTTTGCCACGCTTGGAAAATAGCTTTTTGAGGCTTCTGGAAGTGCAAGTTTACCATCTGGGCACAAGGGGGTAGGACAGACAAGGGGACAGGGCAGTGCTGGAGGACAACTCGGTCTCTCAGCACTGGCACACACACTCAACTCCTGATGACAGCTGAGCTCCAGTTATTCCCTTCCAAGGCAAAGACAGGAGAGCACGGCGTGGGCAGGTTTTCATTCAACAGCTGAGGAGCAGAGCGAGGAACTGCAAGCAAAGCCCCCACCTTTATTAAGTGCACTATAAATACCCTGCTCGGTTTAGCTCGGCACAATCCAGAGCCCGAGCTTGGCTGCATTAGTCACTGCGACTGCTCCTGCAGGGACCAGGAATCATTGCATGGGAGCAGAGCTTCAGCAGCAGACAGAGAAGGGCTTTCCACAGGGAACCCACTGCTCCCAGCACAGAGGAAAACAGGGAAAGATGAATTTAGGGAGTTTTGCTTTTCAGCTTTAGCATCTTCTCGCTTTTGCCAGGACCTGACTTGGCTGAGCTTTGCATTCCCAGGCTCCATGCAGGATCTCGACGACTCAGCCAAGCAAAGGTATCACAAGCAGTAAACATTACTACTAATTAATTATTAATTTCAAATGTAATTTTAATTCATTCAACTATTTAAAATTATTCATTAAACATGTACTTAGGTATTTGCTTTATTTATATTGTTAATACGATTCATTTTTTCAGGAGGATAACGGGAGCTGAGCAGAGGGTTTAACCTGTTGTGTGTCTCAGGACAATCTCACTTTTCAGCTGCAGAAGGTGCCCTAGAGCTGGATTTTCCCTCATCATCAAACCATCACCTCCCTGCTGGAGTCTGGGACCTGCATTTCTTCCTCCTTGGAAGCTTTTGCAATTCAAATGAGGAAAGACCTGAGACAAGAGTAGGCGCAAATTTGTTCTGAGGAGCTGTTTCCAAACCAGGCAGACTTCAAAGGGCTCAGAGCAGCTGCTTTCAGTGAAGATCCACAAGCTTTCTCTGGTTCATCTTCCCAAAACCGGCAGTGAATCAAACCACTTCTCAAAGTCTCTAAGCAGTATTTCACTTCTCAAAACAGTTTATTTGGAGACAACAGCCAAGGGCAGGCAACAGCAGAGCTGACACAGGGAAGGAGCATCTTGATGGAGGATGGGACACAGACATGGGTTACCTATTGCCCTTTGCTTCCCATATTGTCAAAAATAAAGTGAAAGGGGGGATGTCCCTGTGTGTCACAGACTCAGAACACTTTGGCCTGAAAGGGATCTGAAAAGCTCATCTCATTCCCATCCCTGCCACAGACAAAGACACCTTCCACCACACCAGGTTGACCCCAGCCATGTCCAGCCTGGCCTTGGACACTCCCAGGGACCCAGAGGCAGCCACGGCTTCCCTGGACAACCTCTGCCAGGGCCTCAGCACCCTCACAGGGAGGAATTCCTTCCCAATATTGCATCTAACGCTGTACTCTGGCAGTGGGAAGCCATTCCCCCTTGTCCTGTCCTTGTCCCAAGTCACTCCCCAGCTCTCCTGGAGCTCATTTAGGGACTGAAAGGGGCTCTGAGATCTCCCTGGAGCCTTCTCTCCTCCAGATAAACACTCCCAGCTTTCCCAGCCTGGCTCCAGAGCAGAGGGGCTGTGGCCTTTGCAGCACCTTTACCACGTCCCCCTAGAGGAGCCCATGGCTCTCTGTGTGTCACTTGGTGACACACTGCCTCAGTGGGGGCAGCTGTGCTGTCCCACATTGTTGGGAAGTTCAGAGGAGATGGGATTTCTGCCCTCTGACACCCAGGCAGGTCATACACGTGCTGAAGCTAAAAGCTATCCAAAGGATGCCCACTAAATCCCTAAGGCTGCAATTGGTCTTTTCCCCTCTCAGATTTAAAACTCACTTTTCCCCAGCCCTTTCAGTGTTTTGGGGCTCTGTTACACCTTATCTTCATCCAGCTCTCCTTCACCCAACCATATTTATTATCTGGTACTTGGGGAACCTGGTCCAGACATTCCCTAGCCCTTGCTTTCTCCTTTGCTCACATCCACTCCTGTGCCCATAGCACTTGACTATACAAGCTGATGGCAAAAACCTCCCAGTTACGAGCACAAGCAAACAGCACAAATATTAACCCAGCACTGCTCAGTGAAGTGAGCTCCTGGAGCCATCATTGCATCGAATCCCTGGGGATCTGAGGAGAGAATGAGACACCAGTGGTGGGGTTTAAACAGCTCTTGGCTTTCACACAAACCTGCCCTGTGACCTTCCATGGGCTCCTGCT
>VZSR01001113.1:1534437-1555173 GCA_013398615.1 Brachypodius melanocephalos | reverse complement strand
CGTCCAAGGCCAGGTTGGATGGGGCTTGGATCAACCTGGTCTAATGGAAGGTGTCCCTGCCATGGCAGGGGGCTGGAACGAGATGAGCTTTAAGGTTCCTTCCAACTCAAACCATTCTAGAATCCTGTTTCTCTATGTCCAAAAACACATCACAAGTTTCACCAGGACTTGAATGGTTTCTGGAGACAATTTCTGCTGAAAATCTGCCCTTGACCAAGAAGGCTGATGAACCCATCTTTGAACCAGGCTATCTGCATTTTAAAATGCTGTGCAAAGAGATGAAAGAGTTTGACAACTACTTATCTACTGTGGCTTTTAGATGAAATTTTATTTGTTTAAGATAATAAATAAATAGCTTATCTTTGTATCAGCTGAGCATCTTCTGACTGCTTTTACCCTGCTGACTCAGAGTTTACAAGTTCCTTCTCCTCACAGACGAGGGGAAAAGCAGCTTTCAGCAGATCTGTGCACTGGAAAACGCTCTGTGCTTCCATTCTGCACGTAGGATGAGTTTATCACTTCACAAAATGCCCCAGAGTTCAGACTCCACTGCATTTTAGAGGGAATTTGGGGGGAAAAATGAACATAAAACTCTGTAAGGTCTCATTTACCAAAATCTAATTCAGCTGCTCACATACACATTAAAATTTGGAAGAGAAGATTCACGTGGTCCAAGCCTTCACCTCTGAAAATTCAGGATTGTCTGCTAAGGAGCTCCTTAAAGGTAGAATTACTCCAGAACAGCACCAAGAAACTGGTCAAGGAGGCAGTAAGAAAGTTGATACTGAAAAAAGCTAATTTTCTGCAGGTTGCCTCTAAGTTGTTAAACTTAATTTATGCCATATGAAGAAAAATGTCACCTTTGGCTATGTGAATATCCACCTCAAGTGAGGAGTCTGCTGAAGCTACACCACTGCCGTGAAAACTTCTTGTTAATTTTTTAAAAATTATTTTTATTTTCTTTAGTTATTTTATTTTAAATTTATTTCTATTTCTACTTATTTATATTTATGTTTTTAGAGGATTTTTTTTTTCATTGAGTTACAGCACAAAACCTTTGTTCTGTATGACTCATCTAGGATGTTCTGTTGCTGTTCCCAGTGCTGCTGACCTCCTACCCTACAGCAGCTGATTTTCTACCATGGAAAACCACAGTGACACTACAACTCACTGGTGTGGGAGCTCCTGTGTGGAACCCCGAAGGATTTGTGAGCTTGGGCTCACTCCCACTGCAGACAGATCCACAACTACCCCTAAAGGTTGGCAGAAAGCAGCCCTGGACAGAGTAAATACAGCACAATTCCTTTCATTTTTGGGAATGCTCTGTGTTTTTGTTGGAGAGGCAAGGGAGAGTCGCATGCTCAAAGCATTCAAAAGGCTCCAGTGTTTGTATAGATCAAATCCAGCCAAAAGGTTACAAGTAAGGTCCGGAAAGTTATAAAAATGAAAATCAGAGACTCTCAAACTTTGGCATGCCTTCCCACCAAAGAAGGGAGCTGTTCTTGTGGATTCTATCCATGGTTTAAGTCCTCACATCCATGTAGCAAGGCTCATTTTCTCTGCTGAATGGCAAAGCCAGGGCGAAACAGAGTTGTGAAGCTTTTCAGCTGTTCTGAGGTAATGGGAATAATGCATACAGCAGATTCAACTGTATGAACAGTCTTGCACAATGTATTTATAATTATAAACAGAAGTTTCAAATATCCTCCCCTCCTGCACAACATCCCCAGGGAAATACATTCCAGGGTAAAACATTCATAAATTACTTACTGCGTGTCTTCTGAAGATTCCTGTTTTATCTTTAATGTTCTTTTCGTGGTAGGCATTTCATCTGAAAGGTAAAATTCCAACACATAATTAGATTTTAAATAATGTTCTTAGGGCTTTTTTTTTTTTTTTGTGGTTGAAATTAAATAAAAAATAAATCTGAGTTGCTTCCCAAGCCAGGCAGTCTGCTGGAGTTCTACATGAGACAGCTCCAGCTCCTACATCCTCTGTAATTGATTGGGTTTTTCTTTAACTTGGAAGAGATATGGTCAGTTAAGATCTGAATCTCTCTCTGCAAGTGCAAAACCATTCATGGACAAGGCTCCAATCCCTGCTATTAAATCAGACATTGACACAATTGCAAACTACATTGTTTCAAGGAAAAAAAAACACCAAGAAAAAGCAATTCTGCTTCCAATGGCGCATTTCAAGAGGCAGCAGCAGCAGAACTGCATCTGTGTTCAATTCAGATGTTGTGTGCCAAGCGCTTTGCTCACAACTTCTGAGCGTGAAGGGCACCGTCAGCCCAAGCGCACGCAAATGTCCCCAGAACTGGTGACAAACCAGGAGATTCCAGCTTGACTCACCATAACCAGCCACACCAGACAGAATTAGCCATCATTTACATACGTTTTGTAACGTTTTCTTCTCCCCACTGTTTCTCTCCCACATATTTCTGACTTTTAAATCCCCCAGGGAAGGAGTCTGAGGAGCAGGAATGCGGTTAACAGCCAACTTGCAAATTTTAACATTAAACTGCGATCTAAGGCACTTTCAGAGCATCCTGACTCACCAGTCCCCCAAACACAGATGTGTACAGACACCCGACTGCATCTCCTCTCCCTCTTTCATCCTACAAATGGGAAAAAAGCCTTTATACAATTCACCTTCTTCACCTGTGTCTCCATTGCATCTGATCAACTTAAAGCTCCCACTGTAAAAAACCCTGCTCGGGCAAGGGAGGAACACACACCCATAAGAGCAGTAACTTGCGTGAAATATGCCTCAAAATAGGAAATAGCCACTTTCCTCCCAGAACTGCTCAGATTGGAGTGTGTTTCCTATCAGGGATGTGGTACCCTGATCTGTTTTAAAAAGTTCAAAAAGCCACGAGCAACAATTAAACCCCCAAATTAATTAAAATATTGACTTTTAGGCAGAGACAGCAACAATTTGGGCAAGAAAAGCATGTGGAGGAGCCTGGTTTAGGTCCCAAATGTCGAGTGTGAGCTTGTTTGCTATTGTTTCATTTTAAAAAGGCCACACCTCTAGATCTAAATATATTGACAGGTTTAATATCAATATATAAGGTAAATAAGAAAGCGCAACATTTTTTTAGAGTTGTTGGTGTTGCCAGCAGCAGGCTGAAGCCCTGTTCACAATTTAAGCAAATGGTGTTTGAATGTTAACACCCAGGTACCACTGAAAGGGAAAATATCTCCCAAATCCCATGAGGGAAAAGTAAAACTGAAAGGAGAGACAGGGAAGGTGTCACCTCTGTTGTTTCTGGTCAAACAGCTCTTCTTCTCTCCAGTCCTGATCCTAAAGTACTTCAAGAACCATGGCTGGCTTTTGATTAATTGAGGAGTTTCTGTCCCTTTCCTCCCCAAGGATGTGTTTAGCACCATGAGCACATTCTGTCTGAGAGGTGAAAGCTGGTACAGAGATATGTGTGTGCCAGACAGCTCCGAGCACAGGTAAAATCCAAGGATGGAGATGTGCCAAGATGGGATTTCTCACCCAATTCCTGCTCTCCAGTCTGGTAGCAGTGAAGATCCTGACTGTGGTTTCCCCAGTCCTCCTGAGAGTATTCCTCCATGGTGCTGCCATCCGACTCCAGCTCCTGGTACAAGCCACTGCTGTTGATGAGGACGGGCTGGCAGGGCTGGGAGTCCCATCCTCCCTGCCCAAACACCTGCTCCAGCTGTTCAAACGTGTAGCTGCTTTTCCTCTTGCCAACGCCGTGCTCCTTCACGCGGCTGTAGCACCTGCGGAGGGTCTGAGAGAGAGAAGAAGCTCAGTCAGGGGGTGTGAGGCTGGACAGGCACACAGGCACTCACACACAGTCACACAGGCAGAGTTTAGGGCTCTGGGGGTTATTTCTGTTGGTCATATTTGCCCCACGCTCATGAGCAATGCTCCCAAATTAATCTACACCCACCAGGAAGCATCACATATATGATCCGACATTCCCGCTTAGCTTTAGCATCTGTGACACAGGACAAGTTGTGTAGCAGCTACAGATTCCTCAGAGTTAACTTGGGTGATTTATTCTCCTTCCCACTTAAAAAAAAAAACAAACAAAAAAAAAACCCAAAAAAACCCTGGATCTCCTACAGATGCAGGGAAAAAAATAAAATAAAAATACCAAGAACCCCCCAGTCAGAGACACCAATCAGCCAGGAAAATGCACACCTACTATGAGGAGGAGAAAGCAGAGCTGGTGTTGTGCCCACAGCTTGGAGAGGGGGAAGCAGGGAGGAGAGAGAAAGGAAAACAGAAAGATTTCCCCCAAAAGCAAAGACAGTCCAACCTTCCTTACTCTGCTAAGAAGACACAAGGTACAAAATGGATATGCCTAAGCTATTCAGCTGGGAAAATATTTATTACTTACATATTTTTGCATTCCTTACTAACTCACTCTGTCTCTTGTGAAGCTGCTGAAATTTAAAAGAGGTCAAATCAATAATGCTCCCAGTTCCCAGACTTTGATATCAAGCATTAAGTAAGTAACAGCACTGAGGTGGCTTGGTGTGAGCAGCCTCTCAAAGAGAGCTGGGGCAGAACCTCCCACACAGGTGCCAAAGCTTCATCCAGTTCTGCTGATCCCTTTGACATCCCACATCAAGGGCTAAGCCACTTCACTGCTGCTGGATAAGCCAATGGGTCCATCCATGTTTTCCCCCTAACCTGGAGCAAAAGACAATTACTTGGGGGTAAAAAAACGAAAGGTTTCTACACAACCCTGAATGTGGTTTTAATTCTACCACTGCTCTGATTTTGAAAGACAATGATATGCCTCAGGTTTGCTGGGTCTTGGGTACTTTTTCAGATTGGTGAACTGCTAGAAAACATGAACTTTTTTAGAAATTAAATTTATCAGATTGCTGAGGTTCTGACTTGAAATGGCAAAGCTGTCTCTGGAATTCAAGAGAGGCATTAATCTGGGAAGGACTAATCCTGTTACCTTGCTTTCTGCAGGACTGTAATGGACAGATCATTACAAAAACTACTTGGTTTTCTTCCCCCCAAAGAAAGGAACTTTTAAAACTCCAGAAAGCTGGAACCTACCTAATGCTCCTCATACACTGGTTTAACAGCATCAGCAGCAAAGGGATGCATTTCTAACCAGTTTCCTCCTGAGATTCAGAGCCCTGGGGGCAGAAGCAAAACCGCTAAGCAGCAAGTCAGCATTACTCTGCTGTTTTAAACAAAAACACACGAAAATAACACAAAATAAAAAAAAATAACCCATATAAACACACAGGCAGCAACAGGCATGAGTTATTCCACAGTTTAAGGTGGAACCCTTCCCACTTTTGCCATAACTACCTCAGGATAAAAAGACAGATCCTCTTTGGATGGACACCAGCACATTTTAACTTTCTGCCTGTGAGTAGGGTGGAAAACAACCTGCTATGGCAACCCAGAACCAAAACCCAGCCTAGAAACCTGTTGGTATTTGCTGGTGCAAAGAGGGTTCCCTCAGGCTGGGGCATAGATACATTTGGCTGTTAGAATTCAGCTTTCTCACTCCAATTTCTCTCCTTTCAGCTCAAATCTCACTGATCAATAAGAGTACAACCATTTCACTCCCAGACTCTAAAATCCACCCAAGTTAGATTTTTTAAAATGTATTTCCCGAATCCCAGTTCTTGTACCTGCACCAGCTTATCCATAAGAGTTAAACATGGATTTAGAGCCTCCAGCTGAATTTATTAGCAGCCTTCAAGTGCAACAAACTGTTTCCAAAGCATCCCTAGGCTTGGCCAAGCCCTCTGGGAATGTCCCACACCCTCAGCTACTCTATTTTCACACCCTATTTTCAGTGTGTGCTTCAAACACCTCTCCCCCACCAACGGGGTCATGGAGGATCCCACACTAGGTTGCAGCCTAGTAGTAATTAATTATTTCAGTCAGGCTGCAATCTGGCTTATTTTACTATCAAAATAATTTAGCAGCAAGTCAATGCAGACTAGTAGAAAAACTAAAGGGAGCAACACAGGAAGGGAGGTGAAAATAAATGAGCAGTAGTGGGACTTGCTCATTAGTCTTAAAGGTCAAGATACTTTAGGGGGTATGCCCAGATGCTCACCTGGCTGTGTTACCTCCACTTCTGGAAGCAGATAACCTAAAATTCGAGGGAGATAATCTCAAATATAGGGCTTGCCAAAGCACCAAAAGGCCTGTGGCTAAGCAGCTGGTGGCTCCTTGGTCCTGTGTGCTGTAGAATTAAGATTCCTGCTAGCTCTTTCTTCTTGGAGGCTCTCTCCAGTGTCTCTGACAAGAAGTCCCTACAACTTCTCCTGATGTTCCCTCCAAATACAACCAGTCAGCTTTGTTCCATGTAAGCTCACAGACTTCTCTTCTTCAGAGAGCCTGGTAAGACCTAAATAATTGCTCAGACCTCAGGAAACCTGGACATTTTATAACCCTTAACCTTTCTCTCACCAGGTTATTCTGACCTCCAGGATCTAAGATATTTTTTTTTCTTACGCACCTCCTCTACTCCTCCTGGTGTCCAGCTCAACTCCTGCTCCGTGGTTCCTGAAGTGCACATACATATATTGATACAGATACAGAAAGCAGGAAATTTAGGACAAGTAACTGAAAACAGACCTGATCACTGCCCAGTGACTGCTCAGACTGGAAGAGACCGAGGCTTTTGCTTATTGCTCTGCAACACTGCCTGCAACACGAACACATATTATCCCCGCTTAATTTGTAATCAGGAAAACCAAAGGAGGAGACAGTCACAAAGCTCAATGTGGATTTTCTCACCATTTTCTAACTCACGAGTCCTCATCTCTACAAGTGAAGCCACCGAAGAACCTGGAGCTCTGCAGGAACTGCAGAATGAGGATGAGAAAAACCTTTAGGAAGGCTGCAGACATGGTCCCCCTTCCAGCAAAAAAATAAGATGAGGGAGAACCAGACCACAGCAAGCTTTTTATATATAACCTCAGGTTGTCCAACAGGGAATTCCAGATCCCTGATCTGAGACATGCTCTTACTCAGAGAGAAGCTGTGGGCTCTGCAGAGCAGCTTGGTGGCTGTGCCCACATTCATCTGTTTAAGTTGATTCAATGCTAGCAGCCTAAAGGGGTCCTGACGTCCCAGAGCACCACTTAGCACAACACTCAGCTTCAAAGATGCTCTTTTACTTAATGGAGAGGAGCTCTCAGCTTTATATCCCGAATTAGGAACAGCAGTGCCCAACAGCTCCCTCCCTCATCATGTCAGGATACTCACAGGAAACACAAGATCAAACTACACTGGGACAAAAGAAACAGATTTTGAAGCCTGGAGTGGTTGTAGGGGACAGTGAAAGGTCTTGAAGTCTCCATTTTTAAGTTCCTGGGAGCAGAAGGCAACAAATCTGTGCAATAGCTTCAGCTCAGGAACTTTCAGGTTAAAAGCTATGTGCAAGGCAGGAGAACACAAGACTTATATGGGATATTGCCTCAACAAGCCCCATTTCTGTGGTTTATCAAAAATGAGAGGAGCAGCACCTCAAACTCTTGGGAGAGCCACACACCACTGCAGGACGGCAGCTGATGACATCAATGCATCTCCAGCATGAGGACCCAAACAGGAACAGCCCTCTGCAGAATGTGAGAGCCCAGCACCCAAACAGACCCCCAAGAGCTCAGGGTGAGCCCCAGGAGCTGCCACAGCCCAGTCTGCAAAGGCTCCAGCCCCACAGCTGGCTGCACATCTGCCTGAGCACAGCCCTGGGGACAACAGCCCTGGGGACAACAGCCCTGGGGACAACAGCCCTGGGGACAACAGCCCTGGGGACAACAGCCCTGGGGACACTGTCACAGTGAGTTACTCTCTACACCAAAGAGCAAGGCCTTGGCTGTATCCTGATTTACCCAAACACACAAGGACTTCCTGAAGGATTTGGCTCAGGTACAGTAGAAAAGCAATGGGAGTGCTCTGAGGGGAGAAGGGTTGGGGGGGTAAATACAGACAAGTTAATTGTCTTGATTGAGGTAAGAACCAGAGCTCTCTTTGGACAATGAAGAAGCAGAATCACCCTGGCAGCACAGGCAGGGGGATATCAGTTGAGGCAGGGCAGACATGAGTTTTTGTTAGGGGGAGCTGGAACCAAACAAAAACTCATAGCCACCACTGCCAATCTCTAAACACAATTAAATATAATGCAAAAAAAAGCTCTTGCCTGGACAGGTATTATTAACAGAAGCTCCACAGAAAAGTGCAGAGGTCAGCCCCCATGAGACAGAACTTTGCCAGCAGCCAAGAGTGAACGAAGCTGGGGTTTAACAAGTTGTGTCCCATCAGGGTGAGTGCCACACATCACAGTGATGTGTGGTGCTGTGACAACAGATCCCACAGTGCTGTGGGCTCAAATCCACAACCTGGGAAGATGCTCCATTGGTTGCTGCTACCAGAATGCTGAGGATACTCAGACCCATCTCTTGGGGGTACTGCCCAGATGTTCACCTGGCTGTGTTACCTCCACTTCTGGAAACAGATAATCTAATTTATTTTTTTTTTAGGATTTGTTGCTAAGAGAGGAGACTCCAGCACTGCCTGCAGAAAGGCTGGCAGCTGGACATCTCTGTCTCTTGATGCTGTGAGCTCCTGGTTTTCTTAAACCAGCGCTGGATGAAAAGAATAGGAACGAACTTGTTAGAGCTTGAGAATGCAGAGAAGCCCAATCCTCTTCCAGACCCACCAAGCCAACGACTTTGGAAAGAGTTTAGATGTAGTGGATGGTCCTTCTGACCGAGCTCAGCTTGCAGAGATCACTGAATCACAGAATATCCTGAGCTGGAAGGGACTCACAAGGATCATCCAGTCCAACTCCTGCCCTGCCCTGACACCCCAACAATCCCACCATGAGTCTGAGGGTGTTGCCCAAATGCTCCTGGAGCTCTTGCAGGGTCAGAGCCATGACCATTCCTTGGGAAGCCTCTGTAGGTACTCAATCACCCTCTGGGGAAAGAACCTTTTCCTGATATCCAGCTGAAATGGATGAGATGCATGAGTAAGGTTCAACCTGCTCCTGGCATGACCCATTCAAACACTACTTTGGAGCAATAAAAGCCACACCTGAGATTACCTTGTCTTCAGAAACCAGCTCATTCCAAAAAGCAAACTTGAAGTTGCATGCATCTACTGTGATCAGGACAAACATCATTACACCACACACAAAACCAGACTCTGAAGGAAAACCCAAACTGCAGCAGCCTGGAGGAAAAGAGGTCTGAGATGTACTCAAGAAGTCACATCTATGCAAGCCTTGAGAGACCACAGACTCAAATCCCTGCTGGTCCTCACTTTCAAGTGAACGGAGTGACACCACAAGCCCATCCAGCAGAGGAAGAGCAGCACAAATCATTCCATGGGTGGGAGGGAAAACACTTCTCTCCAAAATGAGCTTCATTAAAGGGGCAGAAAGCATCAACATGGGCAGCACCACATGGGAAATGGCTTGTGGAGTTCAGAACCCTAAAACCCTTGACATCCAACAGTGTCCCAGCCATGTGTGATCCCGCAGCCTCTAGAGGAAGGTCCATGGCACTTCAACTGTGCTGCAAAAATGTTACTGGGGAGACCAATCCCTAAATTCGTGGGAAAAGCTGGAATTAAAATACAAAAGTGGCTTGAACGCCAATTTTCACCACTAGTGGTGAAAGGTTTGGTAATTGGTGAGACCACAGCAGTCCAGAAAGCATTGTCTGCTTGGCCCCCAAATTTACACACTCACCAAGAGGGAGTTAAGCAGGAATCTGCCCCTGTGACAGCACCTGAAGCACAGTGCAAGAATCAGGAGGATTTTTAACATCGTCCCAAGTCCTCCATAGTCAGAGAGCACTACAGGAAAAAATGGTATGTGCCCAATCTAGGATTTAATGTTCACAAATCTCCCTAAATGAGATGTAATGCTCAAGTTTTGCAAATCTGTCCTCCTGCAATGAGTTCCTGACCATCAGCTGTTTCTGTCTTAACAAGACAACCTCCCAGCTACCTCTGGGAACCATTCTGCACCCATGGAACGAGCATGGATGGCCCAGGTACACAAGAAGGATCTGACCAGAAGATTATAGACACACAACACAGCTACAGAAGCCACTGGATCCTGCAGACACTCATCCTGCATGAGCAATTCAAGCCAGATTCTTACCAGCACAACAGCACTCTGCAAATACCCTGGCTGAGAGCAAATCCAAGAGGGTTCATTCCACATGACACTCATATCCCAGAAATGCTCCTCTGCCACAGCTCCAGAAAGGATTGAAACAATTAAATCTGCTCTTTGTCACTGAAGGCTTTATTTTTCCCAGCTATAAATGTCAACAAAAAAGTTGTTCCCACCTACTGGAGCAGATGAGATCCTCCAGTGGGAAGCTGGGCTGCTGGGAAGGATTCAAGGAATGCTAAGAAACAGCCCAGCCTGGAAAATCCAGCACATCTGAATCTATTTAAGCCAAGGGAAGAATGAGAGGTAACTTGAACACCTCTACACATCACAGCCCAGGGAGTTAATGGCATGGGGAGCTGGGACTGAGATAAACTCGAGATAAAGATAAACCACATTGAAAAGAAATAGAAATCCAGAATCACGGAATTGGGTTGGAAGTGACCTTAAAGCTCATCTTGTTCCAAGGACACTTTCCACTATCCCAGGCTGCTCCAAGCCCTGTCCAGCCTGACTTTGGACACTCCCAGGGATGGGGCACCCACAGCTTCTCTGGGCACCCTGCACCAGGACCTCCTCACCCTCACAGAGAAGAATCTTTTCCTAATATCAACCTACCGCCACCCAGTCAGTGGGAAGACATTCCCACTTGTCCTGCCACTCCAGGCCCTGGTAGAAAATCCCTCTTCATCCTTCTTGTCAGCTCATATCAAAGGCAAAGTTGGTCTGAAGGTGGATGGTTGGCTGGTTGCTCTGAAATGCACCAATGCTCCATCATTTGACATCTCTGAATCAAAAAGACAGCCACTCCACCCACTGGACCCAAGGATGGAATTCTGATTGAAATCCTCTAACATCCAGCAGCTCACACTAGATCACAGCAAGCATTGCTTCCGAGACAGCTTTGCTGGAGCAGCTTTTCCTGCCTTAAAAAACAACTCCATGCAAGATTTACAAACAGATTGTTTACATCACAGAGCAGCTAAAACCACAGCCCCCTTACAAACAAACCCCCACCATCATCTTAGCATTGCCTAAAGCAAGAAATACCAACAGCTGATAGTCAGGTGTGGTTTTCCATCTCTTCCTGTTTCATGTGGGTTTGTGGCACTCCTGTCTACACTTCGTTCTTTCTGAGCACTGAAGCAGCATCTTCAAGGTATTTATCTCCCTTCTGAGAAACAAATTACTTTTGTGGTCAACCACAACCCAGCCAAAACTTGCAGTCACCCATCTGGGGGGAGGAGGAGGTTGCTACACACAGAAAAACCACCAGCGGAACTGGATTGGCAGTGATACTTGGGAATTCCTGCAGTCAGGAGTTAAGATGTTGGAACTGCTTCTCTTTGAATCAATGGGTTGGCATTGACTCTGGGAAAGGCAAAATAAAAGCAGGACTCACATTTCTGCAGTAGCTGAAGAAATGTCATTTTAAAAATGCCTCCAAATTAGTTTTAACAGCAACTTCTAAGAAGGGATTTGTCTCTGCTGGGGAAAGACTCTCCAGCTGCACCCACAGCCAGAGGATTTCCAGCCCTGAAATGCTGTCTAAACCCAACTGAGCCATGTGCCATCAGGAGGACAAGTCTTTGATTCCACCTTCCATACAGACGCAAGCAAGAAAAGCAGAAACTCTCCCACGGGTTTAAAAAAGGCCTAAAATCTGGTATTGAAGAAACATCTGGAGTCCACTATTTCAAGAACATTCCTTTAATACAAAACGAGCCTTTGCTGCCTGAAAACACCCCTTGACTCACACAGCTCTGACTGCAGCACCCGAGCTCACCTGCACTTTCCCAGAGCATCCTGTCACTGCAGCCATGTGGGGTGGCTGGAAGAGGATGAAACAATGAAGTTCCAGCACACCTGTGTAACATGGTCCATGACCCCATGGACTGTGATCTCCAAGCTCTGTGGCCTTCACACAACAGCTTCACAGCACGAGGCAAAGGCTCCTTTTCCCACGTTTAAATTCCCAGCACACCTCCTGCTGCTTGGTTGAAACAGCATCATCCAGTGCAGAGCACAGGATCCTGGCAAAGCTGGAAAGGGTTTGGCCAAATACTCCATCACCTGCCTCAAAATCCCAGGTCTAAGGTCAAACCTAAAACCAAAAAGCTCTGTGCTTTTTGCAAATGCACTGCTGTGGGAAGATGAGTTTCAGGACAAAAAAACAGGCTAAATCCTTGTTCAGGAACATAGGGAATAGGAAAGGGCTGGATGAAAAGAACAGAAAGTGTCACTGAACAAGCAAGAATTAAGGATAGAACATGACTTGTCGGGATGAGGATGCTGTGGCACACAAGACAGCTTTTCTGGGAGTGCAACAGGCAGGAATCAAGATGTTCCATTCTTCCTGCAGCTCCCAGCTGTGGAACTCCCAAAGCCACCTACCTCAGAGCCACCAAATCGGACTCAAGGACTCTTTCCAAAGGAAAAGCTGCTGGAATGGTTACATGTGAATCCCTAAATTTGAAACAGACCTTTCCAGAGCGCCTCCAATCTGACAGCAGCCTTGTTCCAGCTGCTGATGTGCAGAAAAGCACAGGCAGATGGTAAGAGACAGGCAAAAATCTGCATCGGGACCTTTCTGCACACCCTGTTTGAATTAAGAGAGAATGCATCCATGCCATACAACTCCAAAACCCTCTGCTTACAAGTTGACTTGCTCCTTTCCAGCTCAACTGGCTGTTGAGACTCAAGATTTGGCTGTGTCCAGGGAATGCAGGTGTTCCCAAGGAAAGCAGTATGGTATCCTCATCTAAAATTCATTTAAAAACCAGCTGAATCTGGAATGTTTGAAGCACCATTTATTATCCAGCAGCAAAGCCTCAAGCTTCCGTCCCCTGATGGGCATTAAGTATCCTACAAAATCATGGAAACACAGAATAATTTGGGTAATAAATGGAGCAGTGCAGCCATGTGCTCCTTCATCACCATCTCTCCAGTCCTGTTTTCAGTGTGGAGGATTTCAAAGCACCTGTTCCCTCCTCTTGTTCCTGCAGCACATGACAGTCCTCCTGCTCCATCTCAGAGAAGAATCCATGCATGACCCCTCCACATCCAGGAGTGACTTTTGTTTGTGGTGGACCATCAAAATGTCAAGCACCCAATCCTGCCTGGAATCTTACAAAACCTGGCACTTTAGGGTTAGCAACAGCTCCCACAACTATCTCAATAATCCCTGCAGCAAGGTAAATTCTTGACACCCAGGAGATCTTCCAGCTTTCAACAAGCACTCATTTCCCAGAAATTCCAGACCAAAACCCACGGAGAGCCCAAAGGCTTCAGAAAAGCCACGTTTTTGCTGTTCCAGATGGCTGTGCTGAGGAAGGCCCTCACTGTGGGGATCCAGGATATGCAAAGTTCAGGTGTATGGTGCCAGAGAGCAGCATTCAATTGGCTGTTCCTCTCCTGCACATGGCCTGAAGAGAGGCCAAGCTGTGCACAGGAACACTCATGGATGGAACACAGAAAACTCCCTCCCAGCTGGGCATTACATTGCTGAAGGAGAGACCACCTCAATGTTCTGCAATCTAGAAACATCTAACAGGTCTGTCAGGAGCTGCTCTTGGTGAAAAATATCAGCCTTGAGCTTTTCTATTGCTGTTTGATGGGTGGTTTCTTCCAAGCTTGAACATTTCAGGGGCAAAGACGTGTTCAAGCCTCACTACTGAAGGGAAGTGGGAGAATCCTGAGCTGCAAGGAGCTCAGAGTGCTGGGAGTAACCAAGATGCTCCCACAATCAGCTCCATCCAACAGCACCATCAAAACCCAAACAAACAGTTCTGGGCTGTCCTAACAGTGAGATGACACCTGACAACCTGCCAGCATGCCCCAAAATTGGGGCTGGGGCCCTCAACAGTCACTGCACTGACTCTCATCACAGCCCAAAACCACTGGACAAAGCCAAACCACCTCAAGAAACTTTTCTGTCATGCAACTACCTCTGGTAAGCTCACAGGTTTGTGTAAGAGCTGATTCAAGCAGCAAGCACCTTGAAAGCCACCAGGGAAATGAGGGACTCCAAGAGGGTTTGCAGTGCAGCATCATTCCTCTCCAAAAATATTTGGGTGTGTTCAAGGCAAAAAGATCCCTGAGCAGCAAACACACAGACAGAAGGAAAATACATTGAGAACTCAAAACTTCTACAGAAAGTGGGTTTGTTTTGAGTGTCTATTTCCAGGACAGGCTGTTCTAATCAACAGGGATCAGAGTGGAAATCTCTCACTCTCAGGCATTCCTGATGCTGCAGCATCCCTTATTCCATGTACTTTGCAAATTAAAGGCAGCCCAGGTGTACACACCTGGACAGCCCCAGCCCAGCTTGGCTAGCAGGTACTTTTAAGGGATGGGAAGAGGAAGGGAGAAACAACCAACAACAACAACAACAACAACAGCCAAACCCCAGCAATAACAACATGTACATTTTTCACTCCATCAGTGTGAAGTGGCTACAGGAGCCTAATGGGTCAGGAAAGGAGAAATCAGAGCCAGAGGGAGATCAGAGTGTGTAATTCACCCTCCCAAACATCATCCACATTTACTAACTCAAACCCCACAGTGATTTCCACACCATCCAAATATCTCCTCTCTGTAAAAGCAGGATGCACAAAGCGACTGCTCCCAAACCAGGAACCAAACCCAGCCCTTTCTTCCCAGGGAATGATGACTCTGGAAAGACCCTTCTGGAAAATACAGCCCATGGGGCTGTTTATCAATTACTCAAGAGGTCTCTGAAACCACAGCACGTTCCTGTTGATCCAGGGAAGATATCAGACTACAAAACAACTCCACAGCAAAGGACAGAGCCAGGAGTGCAAGAGCAACCAGAGCTGCTCCTTACTGGGGGAACTGGGAGCCCTGTTTTCCCAAGGGGGCTACGGGGAGCAGCCAGTGCCAGCCCCTCATGGACAGAGGATACTGGAGGACACAGGATGGGGCAGAGTCAACCACAGTGCCCACAACACTCAGGGCCAAAGGAGGAAACCCAGGGGATGTGGCGGTCCAAAAACCCAGGGGAAACATCCTGCTGGGGCTGTCCCCACGAGGAGACACAAACAGCTGGAATGCTGTATCCCTCCCCACTCAGGACCATGGGATGCTGCCACAGCCCACTCACAGGAGAGGAATTGAACCCCTGGGATGCAGTGCCCCTGTCCCAAAGGTGCTGCTGGAGGCTACGGGAGCAAGGGAGGAACCCAGAGGACGTGGCACCCAGGAGACACCAATGGAACCGTGGGAAACCAGACAGCTGAGCCAGGGAACGAGACACCCTGCACCAGGGCAAGGGGTGGACTCAGACCTGGGGACAACCGTGCACAGGCCAGAGAATGCTCCAGAAAACTGCAGCATGGAGACTCCGAAAGGGCAAGGCCGGGGGACACGGTGCCCCCAAACCCAGGGCCAAAGGATAGGCTGAGCCAAGAGGATGCCCACAGCCAGCGCCAAAGGACGCTCAGGACAGATGCTGAAGGAACTGAACTCCCGGGACACGGTGCCCCGGACCAAGGAACAAAGAACGCTCAGGAGAACTCCTCTCCGGAGAAGCGACCCCAGCCCGTCCCAGCAGCTCACCCACCCGCGGGCGGGCGGCCGAGCAAGGGACCCCCGGCCCACCCTCCCGTCCCGGGCCGCGCAGCCGCCCTCCCAGGGTACCTTGATGCGCTCCCGGCACTGGGACGGGGTGCGCTCGTAGCCCAGCTCGGCCAGAGCGCGGGAGACGCGCTCGTACATGGCGGGCCCGGGCGCTTTGCTGCCGAACACGGTGCCCGCACCCTCCAGCTGCTGGTACCGCGCCTCCACCAGCCGCTCATTGCCCCACACGGCGATCAGCGCGTTGGTCTCCGCCGGCGTCCAGGACATCCCGCGGCAGGCGGCGGCCGCGGCGGCGGCGGCGGCGCCGCCAGGCGAGAAGGAGACGGAGGGCGAGGCCCCGCCGCGGGCGCCCAGCGCGGCCCCGCCGGCCGCCGGCCCCGCGCCCAAGGGGGAGGCGCCGCTGGGCGTGGAGGGGTCGGACAGGCTGGGGTTGCCGTCGCTGAGCGCGCCCGGTGAGCCCGGCGACAGCACCTCCATCTTGGGGACGCGGAGCGGTGGCTCGGCCGGCGGGAGCTGCGAGGAGCCGCAGGGCGCCGCCATGATGGGGGTGCGCACCGAGCGGGCGGAAGTGGCGCGGCGGCCCGGGGGCGGAACTTCCGGCAGCGCTGGGGCGGGGCGCAGAGTGGGGTGGTGCCAGAGGGGGCGGGACCGTGACGTAAGAATGGGGCGTGGCCAATGGGGCGTGGCCATTGCAAGCGGGGGCCGGCGGGGTGGGGGCGTGGTTCTGCGGGAGGGGCGTGGTCAGCGGCCGGGCACGGGGCGGGGCCGTAGTAGGCACGGTTACAAAATGGGCGGTGTCTGCGTGATGAGTGGGCGTGGTCTACGAGTGGGCGTGGCTCACACACAACACCACCCAAGGTGGGCGTGGCCCTGTGCTGGGCGGGGCCCCCACCGGGCAGGGCCCCCTCAGACCTCTCAGGGCGGGAACCCTTCAACCCCTCCCTCTCATCGCCCGAGATTTGCCTTGGCCCGAGGACCCCAAACGTGCGGCCGAACATCCCAAACGTGCGGCCAATCTTGGGGCAGGGCATTCCCATCGTATTGGAGCTGAGCTCCCCCCAAAGGGGAAAGCACTGCCCCCGCGGGCTGGGCACCCCCTATCCCTGCTCTGGAGCACCCCTGAAGTCTGAGCTTCCAGAACTCCCAAGCGTCCTTATTGAACAACCCCCAGGGACTGAGGCTGAGTCCGAGGGGGTGGAGAGCTCTCTCTTCCCACCGCTTGGTGCCTTCGGCCCTGTGCCTCCAAAACCCCGGGACCCCAATTAACGATGACCGTGATTGATGAGCCAGGGCGCAGCTCGCGGGGGGTGGGGGGGACACCCCAGCTGCGCCCCAACTCTTCGTTAAGCCAAGACTAACGAGCATCGGGGAGACTCCACCTCTCCAGACCCCCTCAGAAGCCCCCCCTCCCATCCAAGGGGGGTGGTTAGAGAGGTCCTATGGGACCCCCGACGGGGTTGGTTAATTAAACGCTTTAATTAGGGCCGTGTTGGTTAAACAAATGGGGGGGCTGGGGGAAGGATGGAAGGGGACAACCCCCCTGCCTCTGTCTGTCCCTGCCGTCCCTTCCCGCAGCACGGCGAGAAGCGATCAGGAGTATAATTATACCCCTCTAATTAGCGGGATTAGGGCTAGCAGCGGCGCGAGGCTGCGGATGTAGCGGGGGGGGGAGCGTTAACCCCACACTCCATCCCCCACCCCGACCGCGCTCTTTGTTACTGCTGTCCCCAGGGAGTGTCCACAAGGCGCGTCCTCAATGCCAACATGTCCTCAAAGGGATGTCCCCACCGCTGGTGTGTGTCCCCAAAGGGATGTCCCTGCTGCCACCACATCCCCAAGGGGGTAATGAGCCAGCATATCCCTAAAAGGATGTTTCAATGGCAGTCCTGTGGCATCCAAAGGGATGCATCTGCCTCTGGCACGTCCTCAAAGGAATGTCCCTGGTGCCACCACATCCCCAAGACGTTGTCCCTGTTGCCAGCATGTACACCCCCTGTCACCACTGTGACATGCACCCAATGGACACACAGCTGGTGCGTTCCCAGAGGGCTGTTCCCATCGCCAGCATGTCCCCAAAATGATGTGTCTGCCACCACCATGTCCCAAAACAGAAGTCCCCACTGCTGGTGTGACCAGAAGGGGATGTCTCTGCTGCCACCATGTCCCCAAAGGTATGCACCCACTTCCCTGGAGTGTCCTCAAAGGGGTGCCCCCACTGCCACCTCTGAGGCATGTCCCCAAAGGGAAGTCTCCACAACCAGCTCTGCTGTGTCCCCAGAGGGCTGCACCCATCACCAGCCATCCTATGTATCCCCAAAGCAGGGTCTCCAGTGGGGTATCATCACTGCCCCACTGCTGGCATGTCCCCAGATTGCCATACCAGCTGCCAGCGTCCCCGCGGCTGTAGACCCCCATCCCCAAGCCCCTCTGAGCTGGCCAGAACACAATTAGAGGCCCGAGGAGGGAGGGGGGGGCGGACCAGATGCAAACGAGGGTGGCGGTTAATTAGGGCCTGAACACTCATTACGGCCGAGAGCAGCTGATTGCGATGCAGCTCCGAGTCCCGGCAGCGCCATTTGACCGCGCGCTAATGGCATGGGGGTGGGGGGACATGCGGGCCCCCCAGCCCGACAGCACCTCCGCTGTCATTCCTGGAAGGAACAGGGCTCTCGCTCATCCCTGCCATGAACTGTGGCAGTTCTCAGCCAAAATCGCCCACGCTATGAGTTATGGGTGTTCTCAGCTGGGCTCACCTGTGAAATGGGCTGTAGGTGCAATGTGTTGTGGCCATTCTCAAATGACACTCACCTTGTGCAAAGGCTTGTGACTGTTCTTAGACAAGGCTTATCCGTGCAGCGAATTGTGTCTGTTTTCAGCCCAGGGTCACCTGTGCAAAGATTTTTTGGGTGTTCTCAGCCGGGGGTCACCCGCGAAATGAATTGTGACCGTTCTCAGTCAGGGCTCACCCATGCAATGAGTTGTGGCCGTTCTCAGCTTCTGGGGATGTGCAGACGGTGGGACAGGCAGCTTGGGGAAGCAGTGGGGAAACACCCCCTGGTCCCCCCAACGCTACCCTGCTGCCTCGTTCCAGTCAACTTTCCAATTCAATAGGAATAATTAAAAGTCCGCCAAAAAGCCGAGCGGACATTAGACCCAGAGCAGTGTGTTCTGCAATTTACTGACCTGCTTGTAATTAACCTCCTGCCGCCAAAATACGCTGCTGAAAAGAAGTATAAACTTATTAGTGGCGACGGTGGCTAATTAAAGCGAAAGCTGCAATTATCCCGAGATGTGGCCGCAGGCAGGAAACTGATGAAAGGAGAGAAAAGACCCTCGATGCAATATTCGGCAGGACGCGGGGATGCCGAGCGAGGCAGCGCCCTGCTGCCGAGCGCCGCTGCCCATCAGCATCCTGAGCGCCTGCATCCCGATCCAGCTGCCCTGCCCGCTGCACAAAGGGGACCCAGGCGGGCTAATTCGGCGCAGGGGCAACCGGCACGCCCCTCTCTTTGTCTCCCTTTCACAGCCAATATCCCGACCCCAGATGGGTTAATACATAATGCAGACAAGCAAGTAATTGCTTGCCTTTGTGAGGCCGTCAGCGCTGGGTCCCCGGCCCTCTGATCCCCCATTAGCGGCCATGCAAACAAGCCTTCCACCCAATTAAGCCCAGCTTTGATAAAGCCTTTCCCAATGATGTGGCGGTCCCAAACTAGCGATTCGCACATGAGCCACTACCTGTTAAACCCGGCCTCGGCTTCCTTCGGGGACGAGCATCCCTCGCCTCTCGCTATGACCCAGCTGCCGAGCTCTGCCCGGCTTCCCCTGGCCCTGAAGGGAGGCTCGGCTGATAAATGATCTCGACAAACTCTATATTAAAGAGGTGGAAATGGGATGTTAATATACCCCAAGCCGCTCGTCTCGAGAACACATGGGCTCCGGCTTTCCAAAGATGCTGGTAATGAGGCAGGCTGGGATGCCCGCGAGGAGATCTCGACCCACCGGCCTCCTGCGCCTGCCAGGTGTGGAGGACAGACAGACTGACACCCGTCCTCTGAGGCATCCCCACACCGTTCCACAGAGGCTCCATGGGTCATCCCCTAAAGCATCTCAATCTGCTCACTGAAAGCATGCCAGCAGCATCCCCTAAAGCATGCCAGTGCACTTTCCTGGAATATCCCAGCTTTATCCTTTACCACTCCCTGGCATCATCCCCTAAAGCACTTCAATGCACTCCCCTAAATCCTCTCAGAGTCATCCCCTAAAGCATCTCACTAAGCTCTCCTAAACTATCCCAGCATCATCCCCTAAAAAGTTCTGTCACCATCCCCTAAAATATTCTGGCATCGACCCCTACACCATCCCAGTGTCATCTCCTAGATCACGCCAGCATGTTCATCTGAAACATCCCAATATTCTTCATGCACACACCCTGGCATTGTCCCCTAAAGCCTCTCACTGTCATCCTCTAAATCATTCCAGTGCACTTCCTAAAGTTTTCCGGCATCATTCCCCTAAAACATTCCAGCATCATTCCCCTAACACATCCCAGCACCATCCCCTACAGCATTCCAGCATTATTCCTTGCAGCATTCTAGTGTAATACAACACAGTGTCTTACTATCATCCCCTAATACACCCTGACAACCCTCTGTGCATCCCAGACTCATCCCCTAAAGCATCCCAATGATATTTTCTAAAGCATGATAGTTTGCTCTCCTACAGCATCCCAGCACCACACCCTAAAGTCTCATAAGGTCCACTAAAATATGCCAGCATCTCTCCTTAATTCATCTCACCATCATTTCCTAGAGCATTCCAGTCTGTTCTCTGAAAAAATCCCAGTGTCATTCCTTAGGGCATGTCAGCATCATCCCCTAAAACACCCCAGTGCACTCCCCTTAAACAGCATTATCCATGACTGCATCCTGACACCATTCCCTACACCATGCCAGTGTCATTCCCCACATCATGCCAGT
>VZSR01001113.1:1507527-1534337 GCA_013398615.1 Brachypodius melanocephalos | reverse complement strand
TGAAGTATCCCATCATCATCTCCCAAAGGATCCTACTTTCATCCTCTAGAACATTTACTACATTCTCCTAAAACATCCCAGCATCATTCCTTAAAGCATCCCAGCACTGTCCTCTCAAGCATGCCACCATCATTCCCTACAGTATCCCAGAGTCATTCCTGACAACATCCCAATGCCACCCCTTAATGCACCCCAGAGTCATCACCTACACCGTCCCAACATCACTCCCTACACCACCCCAGTGTCATCCCTAAAGGATTCCAGCTCCATCCCCACTACCCCCACTTCTCAACACTGCTTTTCTCTACCCCCCCAGCAGCCCCCGTGCTCCCCTTTCCCTCCTCCCCACCCCAAGTGCTGCCACGACCTCTATAAATATTCAAAAACCCGCGTTTCCCGGCCAAACGCCTGGCTTGGGGTGGGGGGCTCCCGGGGGGAATGTTAATAACGGGGCTGCCAGGGATTCCCCCCTGGCAGCGGGGAGGGGGGACCCAGCCGCTCATTTGCCCAGACAAATATCTTGTCGCTCCTCATTATGGCCAAACTTCGTGCCTCGGTTTCCCCCCTCCCCACTGCCCCAGTCCCTCTATGCCGTCCAACGAGAGCTGGGACAAAACAGGAGAGATAAGAAAGCAGCAAACCCGATGTAGAATAATGAGGACAACAAAGTACGGAGGAAGCCTCCCCCCACCTAAAAACTTTAAGGAGGGTGGTTTGGGCAAAGCCTGGGCAAACAGGCGCTAATCGCCGAATCAAGCAGCAATTAAATGCCGTGGCAGTGAGAATAAATCTGCTAACAAGGAGGCGATGCCCCCGCACTCGCTGTTTGCCCAGCTGATTAACGGGGATGAATCTGAGAGGGATTATCCATCGGGATGAGGCGGCTCCTTTGTCTCCATTCCCCATCACAAGCTGTCTCAGAGGAGGCATTGGATGAGCGTGTGTCACCCCTGGGAGCCCATCGCTGCAGCCTCAGGGCTCATACTGGGATTAATACAGAGGTGCTTTAATCCCTGAGGCTCCCAAAACCTCTAGGATTCCCATTAAAAATTCTCCTATTTTCCAAGAAGTCCATGAAAAGAGTCCCAAAGGCTTTCCAAGGATTAACACCCTTTTCCATTCTGTAGTTCTGTGCTGGAGATGACCCATTCCTCAGGTCAGCTTTTCAGAGGGACCCAAAAGGGGAAGGTGGGGAAACATAGCAGGTTTAGATATTCCAGCACTGCCATCAATTCCCATCCCAGAGAAGTATTCACGTAATAGTTGGATAAACCTGTTATTCTGTGGATATTTTTTTCCTCCTGATCCTACTGAGAAATCCCTATGCTGCTGCATTGCCAGCAAGAGATGTGGAAAAGCTTTGTGCTCCTACTAAATTAATATTTATTTACTTTCTCTGTGCCCAGCTCTAAGGGACAGATGAATAATACATTGCCCACCGGACACCTGGCAGATTCGGTGGGATATGGAGGGCCCAGAGGATGCTGAGTCCAGGTGTGCAACTGTCTGCAGCCTCAGCACAGCTCTGGGTGTGGAAAAGCAACTCTGGGCAACCTCTCCAGATGTGCACTCACCTTGTGCCTCCAGATGTGCACACATGAAAACCACCTGGTTTTCCAGCTGTGCTTGAGCATCCTTGTACCTTCAGCTGTGTGCTCAGCTGTGACATCAGGGACTCCTCCAGCTGTTGGTGTGAATGCAGCTGTATCCCCCAGATCACCCAACCCTCCCAGATGTGAACATCCTGGAGATCCTTGCTGCCCCAGATCTATGTGGAAAATCCTCCCCCCTCCCCAGATGTGCCCTAAGAATCCTCTGGATGTGAATGCCCTTGGAGACCCAGATGTGCAAACCCGTGTGGGCACATTTCACTTGCTGCTGTGCATGCAGATGCGAGGGCCCTTCTCCCCCTCAATATCCCAGATGTGCATACCCACATGCATGTCCCGCCAGTCCTTCCCCATTTCCCCTTCTCCTCCCCACCTCCTCTTTTTCCCTGAGTCCCTTCCAGATTTCCTAGACTCCCGATTTGCCCTTTTCCCCCACTTTTCCCCTATTCCAAGTGCCACTGTAACAAAGCCCCCTATCGAGCCCCCCTGCAGCCCCCCTCATAATGAGCCTCCCTAACGATTCCCCCAAATCCCCCCGCCCCCTCGGGTGCTCGCCGAAGGAGGCTCCTTGCTTTCCTCATCAGCGCCAACACAATAATTAAGTGGCCAATTGCTGCTTACGGATTCACTGGCACCATGTGCTGATTCCTTCGTGTTTTCCATCCCCCCCTCCCCGCAAATTCAAGGCCACTGGTGGTCCCAGCACCCCCAAAATGTCCCTGTCCCTACCAGCACACACCGGGGCTGGGGTGTGCTACTCACTTTGAGCTGCATTTCCCCGTGCTGTTCAGGGTTTACTGAGGGGGTGTTCCCGAGTGGAGGGTGACAGCAGCCCCATGTGGTGTCACGTAATTTGGGGTGAAGCCAGGGAGCTGCTGCGTCTCTTCCTTCTCCTCCCTCCAGCTCTAGGACCCCCCTTTTCCTCTGCCCCCTCAAAAAGTTACCCCAGTTCCACTGCACCACGAAGCCCCCTATCCCACACGGGACACCCCCCGCCTTCCTCCCCATGCGGCTTCTCAGGGACGGGAGGGAACACAGGGACACCCCCATTACCCCGCCCAGCACCGCCCCGGCCCGGCCCCCGCCCGGGGGGCGGTGCCGCGGGCTGAGCCGAGCCGAGCTGAGCTGAGCCGGGCTGAGTCGGGCTGTGCTGAGCTGCGCTGGACTGAGCCGAGTCGAGCTGGGCTGAGCCGGACTGGGCTGAATCGGGCCGGACTGGGCTGAACTGATCCAGACTGGGCTGAACTGAGCTGAGCCGGACCGGGCTGTGCCGGATCGGGCTGAGCTGAGCCAGTCTTTGCCGTGCCGGGTAGTGTCGTGCAGAACCGACCCGAGCCAAGCCGATCTCAGCCAAGCCGAGCAGAGCCGGGGCAGGATGCTGCGGTACCTGCTGAAGACGCTGCTGCAGATGAACCTGTTCGCCGACTCGCTGGGAGCCGAAGGCTCTAACTCCTCCTCGCTCCTGCTCGGCATCAACCGTTCCATCGCCGCGCTCCACCTGCCCGATCTCGTCCCCGGTAACGGTACGTGGTCCCCGGTCTTCCTGTCCCCCTGCCCCGCAGTTCCTGCTCCTGGTCCAGCCGAGATGCTGGAAGTAGCCCGCAGACCCCAGCCCCAGCTGGGACGCTACCAGCACTGACACTGGATTCCCAGCCTGTCCCCTTGTCCCCAAACCGGGACTTGCCCCGTGTCTCAACTCCGGAGCTGACCTTGTGTCCCCACACCAGCTCCGTGTCCCCATTCTGGGACCAGCTCCCTGTCCCCACACCAACTCCCGGGAGTGATGTGGTGTTCTTAGATCGTCTCCATGACCCCAAATCCACTCTTCCCAAGTCAGGACTGTCGTGGTGTTCCCAAACCAGTCCTGTGTTCCCAAATCCTGAACCACACCCTGTTCCCAAACTGTCTTGTGTTCCTACATCAACTGCCAGATCATGAGCTGGGACAGACATAGCATCCCCAAATTGTCCCCATGTCCCCAGACCAGACCCCAGATCCCAAACCAGGGGCAACCCAGTGTCCTCAAACAGCCCTCATGTCCCCACATCCATCCCCGGTCTCCAAACAAGGACCAGCTCTGTGTCCCAAAACTGTCCCTAAGTGCTCAAACCAACTCCCAGACACAACTAGGAGAGACTCCAAGTCTCCAAACCAGTCCTGTGTCCCCAAGCCAATGCCCAGACTAACTGGAACTGCCTCTGTGTTCCCAAACTATCTCTACATTCCTAAACCATCCCAGTTCCTCCAACCAGCTCTGTGTGCCCTAATCCTCCGCATGTCCCCAAACCAGCCCCGTGACCCCTAGCTGGGACAGAGTGGGGGTGAAGGAGGGGTGAGGGAGAGGGTGTCTGCCTGAATTTTGACTCAGTTTTGAGCTTCTCCCCCCTTTTTTTTTAGTCTGTCCCACTCCAGCTGGCCCTGCTGGGTGGCTGTTGAGGGGGCAGGGGTGTTCCCAAACCTCATGGGACCCCCTGCCCCTGCATAGCCAGCCGGGCACAGGAAGGGGCCTGCCCTGACCCCCTGCTTGTCCCAATTAGTCACCGGGCCCAGCTGCGGCCCCCTCGGTTCCTGCTGTGCCCCCCAGGGGTGCCCAGTACCCTGCAGCGTTGCTTCCGTCCCCATGGCAGCCACATCCCATCCCCATGGCAACCCCATGGGCACCCCAAATTGCAGCCCCTTTATGCCTGCACCCTGCCTCGGGGTGTAGGGGAACAGGGGAAGGGTGTGTGCGAGTGGGAGACACGTGTGTGGTGTGCATATATGTGCAGTGTGCACACGTGTGCATGTGTGCATTTATGGGCGATGTGCATGTGTGTGCATGCATGTACAGTGTCCATGCACGTGTGCATTTATGGCCAATGTGTGTGTGTGCATGCATGTGCAGTGTGTGTCTGTGTGCATGCATGTGTGCATTTAAGTGCAGTGTGCATGTGTGCATACATGTCCATGTCTGTACATTGTGCAGGTGTTTGCATGTCTGTACAGTGTGCATGTGTGTGCATGTGTGTGCATGCAGCAATGTGGGTAAGCATAGGCACACGGCCCCACCTGAGCATGCGTGGATGTGCATGGATGTGCATGTCCCTGTGTGTGCTCCTGTGCATCCTGTGTGTGCATGCGCACTCCTGTGTGAACGTGTGTGTGTGCACCTCTGCATGCCTGAACACATGTGTGTGTGTGTGTGTAAGGACACCCTCCACCTGAATACATGCATGTGTGCAGGTGTGTGTGTGCACGCACACCCTGCATGAATGTATACACACATGAATGCATCTGTGCATGTCAGGGCATGCACCTCCCTGCCTGAATACACACACGTGTGTGTGTGTGTGTAAGTGCAAGCACACATGTGTGGCTGCATGTGCGTGTGTGCACACTCCTGCGTGACTGCCCACACGTGTACATGCACCTACATGTGCAATGCATGAGTGCACACACCCACCCTGCATGCATGCACATGTGTGTAATGCACATTGTGCAGCTGTGTGTCTGTGCCACTGGCCAGCAGTGACACTTGGGGACTGAACTACCAAGCCACCCCAGGCAGTGTTGGGGACACACGTGGTTCAGCCCAGCCAGCCCCAGCATTAATGACCATTAATTATGCCAGCATTAATGACCAACCATTAATTCCCTTAGCAGGGTAGGGGATTTTTTTTTTGAACAGCCCCACTACCCAAACATGGGGCTTTTTAAAACTTCTAATTAAGCATTTTCTGCAGCCCAGAATGACCAGCTCTGCTATAGAAAGTCAGCACTTGCAGCTGATGGAAAAATCCCTGTTTGGGGAGAATTTAGCCCCAATCCCATTTCCTCAGGGATACCCAGACGGAAACTGGGTGGAAAAGGTCATTACTGGGAGCTACGGTGCTTTGTCCCACTGGCCTTGCCTGACACCCTCCCAATCCGATCTTAAGCTGTGCCAAGTGAAATTTAGGTTAGATGTTAGGAAAAAGTTTTTTACTGAAAGAGCAATAAAGTACTGGAATCGTCTGCCTGGGAAGGTGGTGGAGTCACCGTTGCTGAATGTGTTTAAAAATAAAGATTGGATGTGGCACTCAGTGCCATGGTTTAGTTGAGGTGTTGGGGCTGGGTTGGACTTGATGATCTTAAAGGTCTTCCAACGTGGTGATTTTGGGATTCTGGAATTCTCTGAACCTGCTCTCTCCCCATGGTGCCCACCCCAGGATATGCTGGGCTGGGACCTGGCCACACTTCATCTCTCACCTCCTGCCTTCCAAGCAAAGCAGGGTCTGGAGCCAGGAAAACACCACCCAGGTCGAGGATGCTCAGCCTCTCAGATCCCCCCTCCCTACCCCTCCTGATTTTCCTGCAGGATCCAACACGCAGCTGGAGGACACGGCTCCCCGCATCGTGGAGCACCCCACGGATGTCCTGGTCTCCAAGGGGGAACCGGCCACGCTCAGCTGCAAGGCAGAGGGGCGCCCGCCGCCGGTGGTGGAGTGGTACAAGGACGGGGAGCGGGTGGAGACGGACCGGGAGGATCCCCGCTCCCATCGCACCCTCCTCCCGGGAGGGTCCCTCTTCTTCCTCCGGATCCTGCACGGGAGGCGAGGAAAGCCCGATGAGGGGGTTTATGTCTGCGTGGCCAGGAATTACTTGGGGGAGGCCACCAGCCGGAATGCTTCCCTGGAGGTGGCCGGTGAGTCCTGATGGGGTGGGGGAGGATTTGAGAGGGGGTAAATTTGGGGTTCTGGTGTCATCCCTGAGACTGCTTGTGGGACGAGGGGTTGTCACATTCCCAGACCTCTGCTGGCAAGCGAAGAAGGGAAAATAAATGAAAATAAGGGGGAAATAATTAGAAATAAATTAAGTGAAAAGAAATGAAAATAAATTCAAAGGAGTGAGAAATATTGCAAAGAAATGAAAGTAACGGCAAACAAATGAAAAAAGGAAACAAGTGAAAATAAATGAAAATAAAAGTAAGGGACTAAGTGAAAACGAATGTAAATAATAGAAAAGAAATTAAAACGTGGAAAAAATTAAATAAAGTGAAAGTAACTGAAAGTAAGTGAAAATAAATGAAAAAAGTGCCAGTTAGTGAAGAGAAATTATGAAAAACCTGAAAATAATTGGAAATAAATGAAAATAAGTGAAAATTACTGAAAAGGAGTGAAAATAAATGAAAACATGGTAAAAGAAATTAAAAGAGGTGAGTATAATTGGAAACACACGAAAATAAATGGGAACAAATGAAAATATTTGAAAACATTTGAAAATCAAGTAAAAACCAACGAAGATAAATTAAAATCTGTTCGAGCTCATTCAGACGATGCCCCTGGTGCATCGGGGGTGCAGGGCCGGGGAGCTGAGGGCGCTGTGTCCCCGCAGTGCTGCGGGACGATTTCCGGCAGCCCCCAGGGGACGTGGTGGTGGCGGCGGGAGAACCGGCCGTGCTGGAGTGCGTCCCACCCCGCGGCCACCCCGAGCCCAGCGTCTCTTGGAAGAAAAACGGAGTCCGGGTCAGCGACAAGGACGAGCGCCTGACGGTGAGGAGGGGGCCAGGACTGGGCTGAAGGTGATGCAAGGGAGATGGGGAATGTTATAGGGATAGAGGAGGCAATGAGGATGTGGGGTGTGACGTGGATGTGGGTGCAGTGAGGATCCGGGATGTGATGGGGGTGTGGGATGCAGCAGAGAGTCGTGTGATGTGATGGGTATGGGGTGAGATGGGGATGTAGGATGGGATAGGGACATGGGATGCAGCAGAGATTTGGGATGCAATGGGAACATGGGATGTGATGACAGTGTGGGTGCAATGGGAATGTGAGATGCAATGAGGATTCAGGATGTGAGTGATGGGGATGCAGAATGCGGTCAGGATCGGAGATGCAATGAGGATTTGGGATGTGGTGGGGTTATGAGATGCAATGGGGGGAAGGATGCAGGGGGGATGTGGGATGTGATGAGGATGTAGGATACAGTGCGGATGTGGGATGTGATGGGGATGTGGGATGAGCTCTGCTTCCTGCAGATCCGTGGTGGGAAGCTGATGGTGGCCAGCACTCACAAGAGCGATGCTGGCGTCTATGTCTGCGTGGCCACCAACGTGGTGGGAGAGAGAGACAGCGAGCCAGCCGAGCTGGTCGTCTTTGGTGCGTGGGGATTTAATTTCTGGGGTGTCAGGGTAGTGGGTGCTATCTTGGTGGGACTGACGGCCACCCCGCAGAGCGCCCAGCGTTTGGCAAGAGGCCCCACAACCAGGTGGTGCTGGTGGAGGGAACGGCGGAGTTTGCCTGCGAGGCGGTGGGGGATCCGCAGCCAGCAGCACGCTGGCGCAAGGAGGAGGGTGAAATGCCACTGGGAAGGTGAGTAGGGGGCAAGGTGGGTGGCTCAGGGACACCAAGACCAGCCAGGGTTCTGTGGTGCAGCTGGGCGGCATCACTGTGTGCCAGCCTGGTGCGCTTGGAGCACCTGGCATCCTCATGGCATCAAGTGATTGCATCCCATAACCCTGGTGCATCCTCCATCCTCAACACATCCTGCATCCCTATTGCATTCCACATTCCCATTGTGTCACATCTCCATCGCATTCCACATCCCCCTTTGCATCTCAAATCCTCACTGCATCCTGCACCTTCTTTGCATCCCACATTCTTATTGCATCCCAAATCCCAATCACATCCCATATCCTCACCGCAACCCACATCCCACTGCATCCCACCTCCCCATCACATTCCACATTTCCACCACATTCCACACCCCCATCACATCTCCCATTTTTCTGCATCCCAGATTTCCACTGTACCCATCACATCCCACATCCCCCTCACATCCTGCATCCTCACTACATCCCAACCCCATGGCACCTTACACCCTCCTGGTACCCCGGCACGCTGCTGGTACCACAGCCTCGTGGGTTCCTCCAGGTGGGAGGTGCTGCCAGACAACACCCTGCGGATCAGCCGGCTGCAGGTGGAGGATGAGGGCACCTACACCTGCGTGGCTGATAACAGCGTGGGCAGGTCAGAGGCATCGGGCACCCTCACTGTGCACGGTAAGGGGGGCCCTGGGGAGCACCCTTGGGTGCTGGTGGAGTGCCCAGACAAGCCCTTGTCTCTCCCCACACTGCTGCAGTGCCCCCCCAGCTTGTCACCGGGCCCCATGACCAAGCTGTCACCCCTGGCCAGAGTGTGACTTTCCAGTGCCAGAGCAAGGGCAACCCACCACCCGCTGTCTTTTGGCAGAAGGAGGGGAGCCAGGTCTGTCTCCTTCCCTCTTCCTTGACCCCACACCCAATCACAGCCCCATCCTATTCCAATCCCATTGCCATTTCCATTCCATCTTGTCCTTATTATCATCATAGTTCCCATCCCAATTCCCACCCCATCCCCATCTCGTCTCCATCCCAATCTCATCCCATCTCAACCTCACACCAGTATCAATCCTCATCCCTACCTGTCCTCATCACCATCCCATCACAGTCCCTATTACATCCCTGTCTCCATTCCATTCCATTCCATTCCATTCCATTCCATTCCATTCCATTCCATTCCATTCCATTCCATTCCATCCCATTCCATCCCATTCCCATTCCCACCCCTAACCGTGTCCTCATCTCATCCCCTGCTTCTCATCCTCTCCCTCCCTCATCCCCCCACTAATCCCTCTCCCTCTCAGACCCTGCTGTTCCCGGGCCAGCCCCCAGTCCCTTCTGGCCGTGTTTGGGTGAGCCCCAGCGGTGCTTTGACCATTGTCAACGTCCAGCCCAGTGATGCCGGTCACTACCTGTGCCAGGCTATCAGCGTGGCCGGCAGTGTCCTGGCCAGGGCAGGCCTGGAGGTGATGGGGGGTAAGTCCAGTGCCAGTGGAGAACTGGCACCTTCAGTGTATGAGTGGCACCCACCCCACCACCCAACAATTCCCAATTTTCTCCCTGTAGCACGCACTGAGCTCCACCCACCTCTGATCAGCCTGCTTCCCACTAACCGGACAGTGCTGCCAGCGGGGGCCACAGTGCGACTGCCTTGTGGAGCAGGGGCCCGTGACCCCCCAGGCAGCGTGGGGTGGCTGAAGGATGGCAGTGCCCTGGTAGGTGTCCAGCCCCGTGCCAGCCTGCTGGAGAACGGCACCCTGCAGATCACCGGCCTCCGGGTGAGCCGGCCCCGGCAGGGGCACCCGTGGGGGTACTGCACAGCAGTGGCTGTGAGGGGTGGAGCAAAGGGAGATGGGTGCTCAGGGTGGTGGGTACAAAGCGTGGTGGGTGCTCAGGGTGGTGGGTACAAAGCATGGTGGGTGCTCAGGGTAGTGGGTGCTGAGGTGATGGATGCTCAGGGTGATGGGGCAGGAGCTCTTCCCCCTACAGGTGAGAGACTCCGGGCTCTACGAGTGTGTGGCCACCAGCCCAGGGGGTGAGACACGCTGGGGCATCTCCTTGGAGGTACAAGGTGGGTCATGGAAATGTCACTGCAGCGGGGACACCGTGGCACTGGGAACAGAGCCACCCCAGACCTCCATGCATCTCCCTGCAGGTGATGAATCCAACCTCTCCTTGCCTTCTCCTGTACCTGGTCTCCTCCCTGGGCCACCCTCCACCCCTGTGGTCACCAACATTACCCAAAGCAGTGTCACCCTGAGCTGGAAAGGGAATAAGGACAGCGGTGCCACCGATGTCACCTCTTACATAGTGGAAGCTTTCAGGTATCACACAAGCCTCTTCTCTGGCTGCAGGGATGATGTGGTGGCCTGATACCACCCTGTCACGAGCCACCCCTGTCCCCTGGCAGCCAGGCAGCGGGTGGCCCGTGGCAGACAGTGGCAGCTGATGTGGAGGGTGAGACCCACACAGTGACCGGCCTTGTCCCTGACACTGTCTACCTGTTCTTGGTGCGGGCGGTCAATGCCTACGGGCTCAGTGACCCCAGCGGCGTCTCAGAGCCTGTGCACACCCAAGGTGAGATCCAGCACTGACATCAGTGTAGGTGTCCACAAACCCCTCACCCTTGGGTCCATCTCTACTTGGTGACACCAGTGGAGGTGCCCATACACCCAAAATTTTTGAGTCCATCCTTGCCCAGTGATGTCAGTGGAGTTTCCCATGGACCTGCCATGAGTATGAGCTGTCACCATGGCTCCTTCACTTGGTGACACCAGTGGAGATATGCATGGATCCTCCACCCTCTCGTGTTTCCAGCAGACACCAACCCCATGCAGCAAGGGCTGGATCCTGAGCAGGTGCGGCAGGAGCTGGCACAAGTGGCTGTGCACCTGAAGGAGCCTGTGGTGCTGCCACTGGGCAATGTCCACCTCTCCTGGACTGTGAGTGCTGAGCCTCCCTACTGGTACAGGGCTCCCAGTGTCGATCACCCTCCCCATCCCACCCTTCCCTCGGGTCCTCAGGTGGAGCACCAGGCACCCTTCCTCCAGGGCTACCGGGTGCTGTACCGGCAGCGTGGTGGGCTCTGGGAGGAGGCACGGACGGTGTGGGCACCAGGGGAGCGGGGGGCCCTGCTCACTGAGCTGCGCCGGGGCCAGGACTACGAGGTCAAGGTCCGACCCTATTTCCATCACCTCCATGGTCCTGACAGCGCTGTGCGAGCTCTGCGCACCCCTGAAGCAGGTGAGTGTAGGGATGGAGAGGATAATGTGTGTCCCTGGGGACAACCTGGAGGTGACAGGCCACGTGTCCTCCACTGGCAGCCCCCAGCGCCCCGCCCCGAGCTGTCAGTGTGGCTGGGAATGGTACCAGCGTCCGCATCTCATGGCAGCCACCGCCCCTGGCAGAGCAGAATGGTGTCATCCGTGATTACCAGGTAAGCGTGGTCAGCAGCAGGGATGTGGCAGGTCCCCTCTGTCCACTCATGACACCATGTCATGGCGTCCCTGTGGGTGTTGCCCATCTTTTCCTCCTGATCCCCACCAGATTTGGTGCTTGGGCAACGAGAGCCGCTTCCACATCAACCAGAGCGTGGAGGGGACGGTGCTGGCAACAGTGCTGCGGGGACTGGTCCCTGGGGTCCCTTACCGTGCTGAAGTTGCTGCTGCCACCAGCGCTGGTGTGGGTGCCCGCAGTGCCCCTGTCCCCATCCACATCGGTGAGTGTCTCATGGTCACAATTTGCACCCGTGGGTGGGGCAGGATGAGGTCACCCATTGCAGTGGGATGGCTCCTTGGCACCCTGCCGGTGTGTCCCTCTTTCCCCGTGTCTCTTGCAGCCCCCCTGGTGGAGCGAGATGCGGGGCCAGCTGGCAGGAGCAGTTTGGCTGAGCATTTAGCAGAGGTAGCCAGGCAGCCAGCCTTCATTGCCGGCGTTGGTGGTGCTTGCTGGGTCATTCTTGCTGCCTTTGCTGCTTGGCTCTACAGCCGCCGCCGGAGGAAGAAGGAGCTCAGCCACTTCACCGGTACAGGGGGTGCTACCCCTGGGAGCCCTCACCCCTCACCCTTTACCCATCAGCCACCCACCGTCCCTCTCTTTACAGCATCCTTTGCCTACACACCCACGGGTAAGCCTGTAAGTGCTGCGGGGTTCCAGTATGGCCTCTCGCTGCCCTCACCCCCATCTCTTTCCACAGTCGCCTTCCCGGCCCCAGTGCGCAGCAACCCCAGGTAACGCCCCCGGCATCCCCTGCCCTCCCCAGGGGCCACGGGGCTGACCGCCAGCATTCCTTCAGCCCATCCCCTTGCAGGGCAGCTGCCGGCGGTGGTTACCCGTGGCTGGTGGATGCGTGGCGTGGTGGCAGCACAGCCACTACTGCCAGTTGCTTGGGGAACACTGAGAGATACTACAACGGTGAGGGCTCAGCATGGGGCTGGGTGGCTCTGATCGAGGGGGTCACGGCCAGCCCTGATGATGCTGGTCACCCTCTGCAGATGCTGGCATCACCCGTTACATCGCTCAGACGGAACAGTTTGGAGCGGGGGCTGGCGAGGGGCCGGTTTACAGCACCATCGAGGTTGATAGTGAGGAGCTCTGCACATTCCCCCGCCCCTTCTCACAGTATGGGACCTCCTACCCTGGGGGTGGTTCCCAGCCAATGGATGCTGCAGCCTCCCAGGTGCCCCGTGGCCGGGCTGAGCACGGTAGGGTGGTCGGATGGGTGGGGGCACACATGGGTGCTGGTGGTGCGGTGCCCTCCCCACAGCCCCCCCAGCATCCCTCCTTGGCACAGGGGCCAAAGCAAAGCTGGGGCAAGCAGTGAAACCGCCGGTGGTGAGCTGGACAGAGCTGCTGCCCCCGCCACCCTCAGCCAGTGAGCTCAGCCAGTGCACCCAGGAGGAGGAGAAGGAGGAGGAAGAGGAGGATGAAGAGGAAGAAGCAGCCAGAGGGTGAGTGTGGGAGCTTGGGGACTGGGCATGCTGCTCCCAGCACCTACTCCGTGGTCTCAACCCTGCAGGTTGGGGATGGAGGTGTGGTACCCTGGTGAGGACATCCCCTGTGCCACTGCTGCATCCTCACCCACCACCTCCTCCGGCTGCCGTTCCACCACCACGCTGACGCCATCACCTCACACCACGGAGGACATCCCTCGCCTCCGTGACTTCGATAGCTCCCTCCTGCCCCGGTAGGGGATGGGCCTTGCTTGGCATGCTCGTGCAATTGGGGTCTGGACGTCCCATTGGGATCCAGATGTCCCATGGAGATCCAGATGTCCCACCATGGCCTGGGTGTTCCATCGTGATTCAGCCATGTCACTACCCAGCCTTGCCATGCCATCATGGTCCAGCTGTGTCATTAGGGTCCAGGTGTCTCATTGGGGTCCAGATGTTCTGTTTGGGGATGCCCCACCATGTGTGATCCATCCATGGTGTCAGCATCCAGCCCTGCTCTCCAGCTGTGCTCTGGCCATGCTGTCATGACACATCCATGACATTGCGGGCTGACTGGGGCACTGCAATACAGCTGCACCATCACGAGACAGGTGGGCCATCATCACCCAGCTGTGCTGCTGTCACCCAGCTCTGCCATGATCCACCTGTGCCATGACAATGCTGACATGCCAGTGCACTCCAGCTGGGCAGCTAGCTGCAATCAAGGTCCACCATTGCAATCCAGCTGTGCTGTGACCCAGATAGACAGCTGCAACCAAGCTGCATGGTTGCAATTCAATTGTGCTATGATTTAGCTGGGTCATGATTCAGCTGTACAGCTGCAATCTGCCAGTGTGCTCGCAGTCCAGATGTGTGGTGATCTAGCTGTGTGGCTGTAATCCAGCTGTGCTCCAAGCACGCCATTGCAGGCCAGCCATGCTATCACAACTTTGCCAGGCTGTGGTCCTCCATCCTGGCAGTGCCACTGCACTCATCCAGCTCCCCTTTGCCACTCCAGCTGTGTGGCTGTGATCCAGCTGTGCCACTTCCATCCGGCTGTGATGCTTCACCCCACCTACACCAGTGCCATCCAGCTGTCACAATACCACATGGCTTCTTCCGGCTCTGGCACAGCTCTGGAGGGCTTGTGCCAGCACTGTGGGGGCCACTGAGCCCCCATCCCACTCTCCCCACCCTGGCTTCACTCCATCCCCCTCTTTGCCAGGAGACACCCTCATGGCGTCAGCACCCCCCCACAGGCACCCAGTCCCTCGGTGACTCCGGATGCCAGCGAGGGCCACCCACCCCGAGCCCGCTGCCCTCCTGGCACAGGTGAGCCCTGAGGAACTGGTTTGGGTGGGTGGGAGCCTCACTGGAGGGGCTGATGCTGCCATCCCCACCTCCCCAGGGAAAACCCGCGGGGCGATCTCCAAAAGTCGCCTGAAGCCCAAAAGCAGCCGCTACCGCCGGGAAAAGCAGACGGGAGGTGAGTGGGAGAGAAAAAAATAGGGAGTTCAAGGACGCTGAGGGGAGCTGAGCTCTCTCCTCCCTCTCTGCCACAGACCTGCCGCCGCCGCCGCTGCCGCCGCCAGGCGAGACCCCCGGCCCCTCTGCGGAGCTGGAGCCGAGCGGGGCTGAGCGCAGGGTGACCCAGCGCCCGCCCCGCGGCGGTAAGCCACAGCCACCCACTGCGCCACAAAAGGGCTGCGGGTGCCACCGCCGAGCCCCAACCTTGTCCCCTCCCCTGCAGATGAGGCCACCCCCTACAGCAAAGCCTCCTGCCTGCCCCGCGGGCAGGTGTCTGGCAGCTGCTCCACCACAGGCAGCGTCTCGTCCCGGGGCTCCACCAGCTCCCGCGGTCACGGCTCGGGGCGCAGCCGGACGCCGGGGGACCGCGGAGAAGGGACCGGCCACTGCCGCCGCCCGAGGGACCCGTTCCCCTGCCCGCGGCAGGAGAAGCGATAAAAGGGAGAGCGAGTCGGTGACAGAGTTGGGGACACGGGGATGGGAACACAGGGGACACGGAGGGATGTTCTTTAATTTCTGAGTGGCACCATGCAAATAGGGTTGCACAGAGGTCGCGGCCGGTGGGCGTCAGCGTGAGGGGGACAGGGATTCTTGGGGTGGGGCACAGAATTCACAAGGAATGAGGACCCTGGGGAGGGACAAGGATGCTCAGGAGGGACAAGGAAGATGCTCAGGGAAGGACATGAACCCTGGGGACAGAAACATTTGGGACAGTTGAACAGAAGAGGGATGAGGGTGCTGGGGAGGTACAAGGTACGAGCTTAAGCAGGGCAAGGATCCTGGAGACAAGGACAGTTGGGAGGAACAAGGATGCTGGGAAAGGGCAAAAATGTCTGGGAGGGACGAGGTGATTGAAAGGGAAGGGGACAGTTGGTGGGTGACAAGATTACATGGTGGGGAGAAGGACACAGCAGATGGATGAGCGTCCTAGTGAGGGACAAGGAAGGCTGGGGGACAAGGATGTCTGGAGGGAAGAGGACGTCGTGGAAGGACAAGGATTTCCAGGGTATTGAGGATTGCTGGGGGGAAGAGGACACTTGGGAAAAACAAGGTTGCTTGGGAGGGAGAAGGACAGTAGTAAGGGACAAGGAGGATGGTTGCAGGGGGATGAGAAGAATGGGGAAGGAAAAGGACACTTGGCATGGGGAACAAAACAACTGATGAAGGATGAGGACACTCAAGAGGGCTGAGAAGCCTGGGAATGAGGATGATTAGGAGGGACAAGGACATTTAGAGGGAGCACAAGGCCACTCAGGTGGCTTGGGAAAGGTGAGAACACTTGGGAGAGACAAGGATGGACAAGGTGGGACAAGGATGCTGAGGAAGGACATGAACTATCAGAAAGCACAAGGACAGTTGGAAGGAATGGGAGTAGTCAGCAGGAATGGGGATGGTCAGGGGTCAACAACCCCAGGGAAAGACAAAGACACAGCAGGGACAACAGTGCTTAGGCTGGAGAATGATTAGTTAGGGGGGATGAGGATGCTGGGGAAGGAGTAAGACACTGAGGAAGGACAAGGACACTTGGAGTGATGCAGAGTCCTGGAGAGGATGAGGATACTGGGGAGGAATGAGGACTTTGGGAAGGAGTGGGGATGCTGAGGAGGGATGGGGACACTGCGGAAGAAGAAGGACACTTGGGAAGGACAAGAATGCTGAATAAGGAGGAACACCCACCCACCTTGGTGCCACCCACCCTTTGTGGATGGGCTTTTCCTAGTAAAAAGCCTCTGTTTGGGGTACTGCCTAATAAAGCTGGATTTTAGCTCAGCCAAGGGGACTCTGGCCTTGCTGCATCCTGTGCACTGGGGACTGCCATGCTCCTGTCCCCCCTGTCCTCAGCTCATCACCTTCCCTGGCCCAGGGACTGCCAAATCTCTGACACCTGGCCACCTGGAAAGCAAAGGAAACATTTTCCAACATCCTGCAACACCTCACCAACCCCAGTGCCCACCACTCTGGCATTGGGTCACTACGCACCATTCTGGGAGCTACTGTTCATGGCTGCCTCTGTCCTGGTTCTCTGTGGGACGTCCAGCACTGACCACCAGTCCCAGGTGGTGGTGTGGACTCTGGGTGGGAAGACCTGCTCCAAGGGCGATGGTGGTGGTGAGAGACCTGCAGGGAAGAAGGCAAGAGATGGTGGCATCACCACGGTGTCATGATGGAGCCACCTGCCTTGAGGAGGTGACAGTGCTCAGAGTCAGAGAGGGGGTGAGGGACCCTTCACTCACCCCCGTAGGCCTCGTCAGTGTCCTCAAGGCTGTAGCACAGGCCATCGACAGCCACGGCCAGCGCCCGGGCAAAGCTGGCATCCAGGAGGAAGGAGCCGTCACAGGAGCTCACCAAGCTGCAGCGAGTGCTGGCAAAGTTGTCCTCTGAGACAGACCCCCAGCCGTTCAACAGCGACCCTCCTGGCGAGCCCTGCGTTGCTGTGCGCTCTTCCTCCTCTTCTTCTTCCTCCTCTTCCTCCTCCTCCTCACCTAGCTCAGAGCCTGGTGGCCCGTAGATGTAGCCGTAGGTGTGCAGTGGGGAGAAGGACCGTGGTGTGGTTGGTGCCGGGGGTCTGTGGGGAACACAGTGGGGGTACTGCTGGCACCAGGGGATGTTGCAGTCATGGGAGTGTCCCAGAGGGACGGGGAATACCTGCAGGAGGTGGTGTCCTGGTCCATCTCCAGGACCTCAGCCACCTGCTGTTGTGTGAGGACCCCATCGCTGAATGCTGGTGAGAGGCGCCCGGTGGCCAGGGATGTGTCCTTGGGGTACCTGGTAGCCAGGAACATGTCCCTTGGGTGCCTGGTCTCCAGTGACATGTTCCTGGTGTGGCTGGTGGCTGGGGACATGTCCTTGGGGTACCTGGTGCCCAAGAACATGTCCTTCTGGTGACCAGTGAGTAGAGATGCCTCTTCGGGATGCCTGGTGGTTGGAGATGTGTCCCTGGGGTGTCTGGTGGTTGGAGATCTGTCCCTGGGGTGTCTGGTGGCTGGAGATGTGTCCTTGGGAGGCCTTATTGCTGGTGACATGCTCTCAGGGTACCTGCTGCACAGGGACATGTCCCTTGTGTGCATGGTCACCAGTGATAGGTCCCTGGGGTTCCTGGTGGCCTGAGACACGTCCTTAGAGTACCTGGTGCCCAAGAAGTTGTCCCTGTGGTGCTCAGAGACTGGTGACATCTCCTCAGGGTGCCTGGTGAGTGGGGATGTGTCCCTGGGGTGCCCAGTGGCTGGCAATGTGTCGTTGGGATGCCTCAAGGCTGGTGACATGTTTTCAGGGTACCTGCTGCACAGGGACATGTCCCTTGTGTGCATGGTCACCACTGATGGCTCCCTGGGGTACTTGTTGGCTGGGGGCATGTCCTTGGCATACCTGGAGGCCAGGAACTTGTCCCTGCAGTGCCTAGTGGCTGGGGACATCTCCTTGGGGAGCCTTGGGTCTGGGGCCATCTCCTGGGGGAGCCTCATGCCTGGGGATGTGTCCTTTGGGTGCCTGCTGGTTGGGGACAGTGAGATGTCTCTCTGGCACTTGGCCACTGGTAATGGGTCTCTGGGGCACCTGGTGACCAGAGAGGTGTCTTCAGGGTGCCTGGTGACCAGGACTGTGTCCCTCTGGTGCTTGGTTGCTGGTGATGCATCCTTGTGGTGCCTGGTGGCTGGTGACATGTCCCTGGGGGTCCTGGTGACTGAGGACACAGCCTTAGGATGCCTGCTGTCCAGGAATATGTCCTTGGGGTGCTCAGTGACCAAGGACATGTCCCTAGGGTTCCTGGTGGCTGGTGACACACCCCTGGGGGTCTCAGTGATTGGGGATGTGTCCCTGGGGCATCGCATGACTGGAGATGTGTCCCTGGGGATCCCAGTGCCTGGGGACACGTCCTTGGGATGCCTGGTGACCAGACATGTGTCCTTGGGGCACATGGAGGCTGGGGACCTGCAGGTGCAAGGGACATGTTAGGTTTTGCAGCAAAGGGTTGGGTTGCATCTGGATGGGGATACCCAGACTCACCGTGTCACTGGTGGGTGCCAGGCATGGGGTGGCCGTGGGGGTGTCACCGGTAACCTGGTTCCACCAGAGGCTGGTGAAGTGCCACCCCGATGTGGTTTTGGAGAGCTGAAGACTGGCAGCTGTGGGTCCCTGCTGTCCATCACGGCAGTGGCGGTGTCACCCTCATGTCCCCTTTGCTGAGGCTGCCTGGCTGCCAGCCCAAAATCTGCCCCCCACTCGCCTCCACTTCCAGTGGCAGGGATGTGGCTGGGGCCAGCTATGAGCACCGGGGTGCTGTGCACTTGATGCAGCTCTGCAAGAGGAATGAGGGACACACAGCCATGGGCCACTACCCTGCTGTCCCCCATGTCCCCCCATGTGCCCCCCACACCCACCTCTCTTGCGAACACGCTCCCAGGGTGCTGGGTTTGGGGTGCTGGGTGAGGAATGCACCCCGGGGTGCCCCCCACTGCAGCACCCCATGTCCCCAAAGGTCGGTGGGTGTCCCCCACGGAGGCTGCTGTGGATGGGAGGAGTGGGGGGGCCAAGGCTCGGTGGCTCCAAGGATAGGGCTGGAAGAGTAAGAGAGGTCAGGGCACCCATGGGGCCATGTGTCCCCTGTCCCCTCTGTCCTTGAATCTCTGTGTCCTCAAGTCCTTGCTGCCTGCAGATAGACAATGAGGGGCAGCAAGATGAGGTTCCCATAGCACTTGGGGTCCCAGTCATAGGATGGGGGTCCTGGATACACTTTGCTGGTCACATGGCACTCTGTGAGGGTCCTAAGCCTGAGGTGGGGGTCCTGTTGAAGCAGGTCAGGGTTCCATGGAACTGGGTGGGGATCCAATGGCATCACATGGGGTGGATGGGGGTCCCATAGTATTGGTGGGGGTTCGATGGCAGTGAGTGGGGCTCTATGGCAGCAGGTGGAGGTCCCAACCCTACTGCTCACTGGAGGGGTGGGGGTCCCATGGCAGTGGGTGGGGATGCCAGTCCCCATGGGGCTCACTGGACGGGTGGGGGTCCCTGCCGTCACTGCCCAGGAGTCGGCTGCTGAGACTGCTGCTGCTGCTGAGGTTTCGAGGGGCACAGCTTGGTTTCCAGGGACCACCAAGCCATGGCGAGTCACCAGCCACCAGCCTGAAGGGCAAGAGGTGCTGTCAGTGCATCCATCCCCACCACAGCAGGGACCTGCCGTGTCCCCCACCCCGTGGCCTCTTACCTGTGGCGAGCTGCGGCGTCCTGGCTGGCACGGCGCTGGCAGAGGAGGAGGAGGAGGGCGAGTAAGGCCAACCAGATCATGGAACCAGCGGCTGCGATGACAGCAGGCTGCTGCAGTGCCTGTACCACCCTGCTGCTCCCTGCTGTCAGCCCTACAAGGGTCCCATCAGTGTCACTTCATGTCATCACCTTGACCCCCACCCGCACCCCACCTTGCTCTCCATCTCCTACCCAGGACTCCACAGGTGGCATTGCTGGGCACCCCCAGCCCTGCGCTGTTGAAAGCTGCCACCTGGACACAGAATTCAGTCCCAGGGTGTGGGAGGAGGGTTTCCAGGCGGTGGGTGGCTCCATCCACTGTCCTGTTGGTGGGACGCTGCCAGCCTTCACCCATTGACCAGACCTGGCAGGCACAAAGAGAATGTGTTCCCTTAGATGATTTTCCTTGATGGCCTCCCTGTGGATGGACCCCCTGTGGATGGCCCCTCTGTGGATGGACTCCCTTGAACAGACCCCTTCAGAAGAACATCCCTTGACAGACTCCCATTGATGGATCCCCCATGGATAGATTCACTTGGGTGGGTCTCCTTAGATGAATCTCCTTGATGGACTCCCCTTGGAAGGACTCCTTTGGATGAGCTCACTTGCATGCCCCTAGGATGGACCTGCTTGGGTGAATAACTTCTTGGATGGACCCCCATTGATGGATCCCCCTCTGGATGGACCCACTTGGCTGAATTCCCTAGGCTGGACTCCTTTGGATGAACTCCCTTGGATGCCACTAGACAGATGCCCTGGGATGGACCTCCACCTTGGTTGGCTCTTTTGGATGAACCCCTGTGTTGAGATACCTCCTGAATAGACTCCTTGGATGGTTCCCCCCTTGGATAGACCCCCCACCTTTGACAGGCTCCCTTTTTGGATGGATCCCCTTGGATTGACCCTCCTTAGCCACAAGAGCCCAGCCCTGTCCCCTTGCCCCATTGCCCCAAACCTGGTAGCCCTGGATGACGCCATTGTGAGCTTCAGGAGGAGGTGGCTCCCAGCTCACGACCACGGTGCCGTTCCCTGTCTCAGCCTGGCTGATGGTGACACTCTGGGGTGCTGCACTGGGCGCTGCCGGGACAGGGATGCTGAGACCCCTGGGACCCCCAACCAACCTCCCTGCCCTGCACCCAGAAATCCTGAGGGATACATGACACACCTTCCTCAGGTATCCAGAGGTGCCTGCTGTTGCTGTCGGAGCCCTGGCTCCCTCCAGTGTAGGGTCGGACCTTGAACTCGTACTTGTAGCCCCTGCGGAGCGCAGGGATGGTGGCACTGAGCTCCCTGCCTGCATCGTGCTGGAACCAGGAGGTGGTGACCGGCAACAGGCTGCGGTAGAGCACCACGTAGCCCACAGGCACCGGCACCGGCATCAGCATCTGGAGAGCACGGGAAGGATTCCAAGTTCAGGTGGGACATGGCGATGCGTCCCATTCCCGCCCCATCCCCTGGGGGCGGTTGAGCATCACACCAACCTGCCAGCGGAGCTGGACAGCAGCGGTGGGCAGCGCAGTGCCATTGTCCAGGTGCAGCCGCACTGCCAGCAGGTCCCGTGGTGCAGCCTCCTGCCGGCCCGTTGCCAACTGGTCTGTGAGGCAGAAGAAGGCGAATGGCAGCACCAGGCAAGACCAAGGTCCCCTGGCACCTGCCCAGACACCCACCTCAGATACCTGCACATGGGGGTCCTGATGTCTACCTGGATGGACTCAAATGGACCCTTTTGGACAGACACCCTTTGATGGGTTTGTCTTGAAAGGACCCCTCTTGGATGGGCCCCATTTAATATGTTGCCCCTGGGGACACAGGATGGGATCCCATGATATGCCCTATGATATGCCCATCTTAAATGGACCCTTTGGATGGATATTTCTCATTCTAACCCCCTTTAATGTACTTCCACCTCGAAAAAATCCCCTTAAATCCTGGAGGAACCAGGTTGACTGGATTCCCTTTAGGTGCATGATCTTGAATGAATCCCCTATGATGGACTCCCACCTCGATGCATATCCTTAGATGGATCCCCTTACATGGACCTTCTTGGATGGAACACTTGGATGGATCCTGTTGGACCGATGTGTTTAGATGGACCTACCTTTGGATGTGCCCCCTTTGATGATCCCCTCAAATGATTCAGCTGGATGGTCTTTATTTGATGGATTATGGATGGCCTTGGATGGACCCCCACGGACAGACTGCCCTTGGATGAAACCCCATTAGATGAACCCTGTTAGATGAATCCCCTTGCATGCACCCCAAGATGGCCCTGGGTCTGTGATGGTGCAGACCAGGAAGTCCCACACTGACCCTTCACGTGGAGGAAGGTGGTGGCGGCGGTGGTGCCCAGCTGGCTCTGTGCTGTGCACACGTACGTGCCGGCATCGGCGGCTGTCACGGCAAAGAGGCGCAGAGTGTGCTCCCGGTCCACCTCGTGCCTGTGGGTCACCAGCTCTCCATCAGCCTCATCCCCACACCAGGGGTGGGACATCCTCCCCCCCTGCCACCACCTACCTGCCCCAGGGCAGGTCCCCATGCTCCTTGTGCCACTGCACCTGCGGTGCTGGGTCACCTCGAGTGCTGCAACCCAGCTCCACGGTGCTGCCAGCCACCGCCACGGCGTCGCTTGGGTGCCGCACAATGCTTGGCTTCTCTGCAGGGGGACATCAGGGACATGGCACCGTGGCTGGGTGTGATGTGCCCACCAGCTGTGAGAGACCCTTGGCTTACCCAGCACAGAGACGCGGGCAGCTCGGCTCTCCCTCTTTCCTGCCGCATTGGCCGCCACACAGATGTAGAGACCGGAGTCGCTCCTTTGTGCTGATGCCACCTGCAACTTCCCCTTGGTGACCACATACCTGCTACCTACCAAGTCCAAGGTCACCCCGTCCTTCTTCCAGGTAATGTAGGGTTCGGGGTACCCCAAAGGGGGGACACAATCCAGCTCCAGTGTTTGCCCCACTGTGGTCACCAAATCACCTGGCTGCAGGCGGAAATTGTCCCGCAGCACTGTGGTGGGGAGGACACATTGTGGGCGGGAAGAACGGGATTTTCTGGTGTCCCCCCACCTGCATCACCCACCCACCAGGTGTCCTTACCAGCTTGAGTTTGGGGTGCCGTGGCCACGCTGGGGAGGCGGCAGCCTGTAGGGTGACAAGGAGGCAGGGGAATGCCGATAGGTGCCCCAAGTGGGCATGGTGTCAGATCCGGGGTGGGGCACGGGGCAGAGTTAAGTGGATTTTAGCCCCCACGGGCTGCACTCACCTCCGCGGTGCAGGGCAGCGAGGCAGAGCCCCAGGCCCAGTGCTGTCTCCCAGCCGCCCGCCATGCCGGCCCTGGCCGGCCTTCCCGTTTCCTCCCGAAATCCCGGTTCCTCCCCAAGGCACCGGGGCTGGATCTGGCTCCGGATGGGGGGGTACAATAGGCGGATGCGGGGGCCGGGAAATGCCGGAGCGGGGGGAAGGTGACGGTGAACACAAACAGCTCAGCCATCCTGTGGCAGTGGGAGTGCCCGGCCACGGTGGCATTGGCAGCACCCGCAGACAGCAGAGTGGGGGACACCAGCGGTTAATGAATTTAATTAGTCAGAATAAATTCCTTTCCTTCGCCATTCCAGAGGAAGACATATTAAGAAGAAATGGGCTCTCAGCTGAGGACACCATCAGTAGGTACCAGAGGGAGCAGTCCGAGGTCTCCCAAGCATTACAAGTGCCAGTTTGAGTGCCAGCCAGGTGCATTGGGTTTGTGTGGTCTTACGTGTCACACACTTCTCATGTGTCCCCCCACCCTGGGGGACCCCTGTCACCCAAGACACCCAAGGGTGCCACCACCAGACGGGTAGTACGTTTAGTTTATTGGTTAGTAGTGCACCTTGAGCACTCCAGGGTGCCCTGGCACCCACCCCGGGTGCCCCAGGGCCTGGCTCGCTTGGCCAGCCACTCTCTGCTTTTCATCCTAAACCTATTTCCCATGAAGTCTTGGGGAGAGACAGCATCGTGTGCCCCCAAACCGGGGGATTTTCACAGAAAATCCTACCGTGGCAAAGGGGCAATGCTTGGGCCAGGGCTTCCAGCCCACGTTTAGGGGGCATTGCAGCTGGGGAGCTGGGGGGCAGGAGGGAACCCCCTGTTTAGACCACCTGATGCATGTTGCACCCTTGGGCGAGTGTGTGTGCCAGTGCATGTCCTGCTCCACGCATGGGGGTGTGCCACGGTGCATGGGCTCTGTGCTCTTACACACACATGTGCATGCACGGTTGCTGGGTGTGCAGTGTGTGCGCTCCCCGTGTGCGTGTGCACTCTCCAAGCATGCTCAGCTGCTTTGTCCTTGCTCTCTCCACATGCACCACACACTGTGCAAGCACAGCACACGCAGCCTTTGCACACCCACTTTGCACATCCACGCATACCCTGTGCCAGCACTGCAGGTTCAGTCTTATGCACTCTGAGCACACTCAGCTGCTCACTTTGTGCACACTCGTTACACACACACCATGCACGCTCTGCGTGTGCTTAGTGCAAGCACTGCACACCCCCTCTTTGCTCATGCTCTTTGCACACTCACCACAGGCTGTGTGCATGTTCCACGCAAATGCTGTGTGCATGTTCACACCACAGGCTCCATGCACAGAGACTCTCTCTGCACACTCTGCGCACACTTGGAACACACACCCAGTGCTGGCACGCTCACAGAGCCAAGCAGGTTCAGTGGACACTCTGCACACTCCACACATGCTCTGTGCACACTCGGTGCAGTCTTAGCTGCACGCTCTCTGTGTGTTCTTTCCATGGGCTCCACATATTCCCTTACATGCCCTGTGCATCCTTTTTACACACTGTGTGCACACTTGCTGCACAGCCTCGTGCCTGCCCCCATGCACCGTGTTCACAGTCCGTGTGCCCTCCTGCATGCTCCATGCATGCTTTCTCTGTGCAGTGCTCCAACGCTCTCTCTGCATGCTCCCTGCACACCCTCTGATACACTCTCTCCGTGCAATGATTGCATGTTCTCTCTGCACATGTGTGTGCTTTCTGCACGCTCCCTGCACACTCGTCCCGGCGAGAAAGCCATTAAAGCCATGCCCCAGGAAGATGGGGGACGGAAGAGGGGAGCTCTGGGTGGGATCAATAGGAAATTAGTGACTTTACGCCGAGCAGAATGACACCCAGTGGTGGGAGCAGGGCTGTGCCGGTGTCCCCGCTTGCTCGGTGGCAGAAGTGTGGCCGTGCTGGTGTCCCTGCTCGCTTGCACGCTGCCACCAAAGCGCGCACAGTCCCCCCTGCTCAGGCACTGATCTCCACGGCGTTGGCCTCCTCCTGCTCCCGAATAACGTGGACGCCGGCAGTCCGCAGCAGCCGCGGGGCGCCGCGGGAGCGCGCCGGCGAACCCGGTGGTGACCTGTGGGTCCGCGTCGAGGCGGGTGAGCGAGCTGGCGAGCGATGGTAACGGCGAGTGGAACGCCCCACGGGTCCCGGCGAGCGTCCGGCTGCTGGTACCGGCGAGCTGGTGTAGCCTGGTTCTACCGTGCCGCGGGATTCAGGCAGTGAATCCTCCTCCGCCTCTGGAGAGTCCTGCCAAAAGCCAAGAGCAGGAGAACGTGGGACACGTGTGAGACGCTGTGCTGGGACGCTGCCAGCCTGTTACTGGCGCTACTGGCTCTTACCTTATCTTTAAGGATGTACAAAGCCACTGGGTTCTTGCGCTCGTGCTCGCCGCTCCGTGGGATGCCCTCGGCTGTGAGAAAGCAAGGAGCGGCTGCTCACCATGCCAGGAGCATTGGTGTTCCCCCAACCCACTGCCAGGCTGGGGCTGGCACTCACCCTCGTGCTTCAGGCGCTCCTCGTCCTGCTCAGCGTAGTCAGAGGTTGGTTGTGTCTCTGCCTGTCGCTTCTCTCTGGAAAGGGAGAGGCGATGGGGCAGCACTGGCATCGAGTTAGGGGCAATGGGAGACAGCCCGTGGCAGGGAAGGGTCAAATACTGCAGGGAGGAAGGGATGGGATGGGATGGGATGGGATGGGATGGGATGGGATGGGATGGGATGATGTGGTAGAATAGCATAGGATAGGATAGGATAGGATAGAATAGAATAGAATAGAATAGAATAGAATAGAATAGAATAGAATAGAATAGGAATAGAATAGGATGGGACAAGATGGAATGGGATGAGATGATGTGGTAGAATAGAATAGAATAGAATGGGACAGAATAGATGGATCAGGGTGGGATGGGGTGAGATGGGATGGCATGGCATGGCTTGGGGTAGGATGTGTCAAGTTGAGATGAGTATGGGATGGTATGGGACAGAACAAGATAGGATGGGAAGAAATGAAATGGGACAAAACAGGATGGGACAAGACGAGATGGGACAACATGGGACAACCCGCTTTGTCTCCCATGTTATCCCCACACGTACTTCTTGGAGGGTTTCCAGCAGGCGCAAACTGTCACCAGGGTGACGAGAAGGAAGATGCCGCCCGTGGACAGGATGATGTAGAGAGAGCTGCGGCCTGCAGGAGACGAATGAGGGGGGACAACCCCCAAAATTTTAGCTGAAGGCATCTGCAAGGGATGGCCAAACCTGGGAGTGAAGGAGGGGACAAGGGGTGGCTTACGGTAAACAGTGAGCTTCACGGGGATGCTGCGGCCATGGCTGATGGGGTTCTCCACCAGGCAGCTGTACACATCATCGTCAGCCATGAGAACACGGGTGATGGTCAGGATCTTCTGGTCAGGGGACAGGAGCAGGCGGGAGTCATTGCTCAGTGGCCGCCCATCCTTCAGCCAGGTGTAGGTGGGCTTGGTGCCATTCTCGTGTGAGCAGTTGAGGGTGAAGAACTCACTGAGCTCCAGCACCGTTGAGGAGGCCACCAGCACTTGCGGCTTTGAGATGGGAACTGTGGGCAAGTAGAGGAGCCACACTGATGCCATGTCTCAGGAGGCAGGAAGAGAGACACCAAAACCCCACCAGCTTGGCTACATAGGGTGGTTAAAACCCCCAAAACCACCTCCCAGCTGGACAAAGCCCTCCCAATATGTGCTCAGGGAAGACATCCCATGGATAACCCAGTCTCCCCTGGACGTCCTTCTTGCCCTTACTGTCCACGGTGAGGTTGATGGTCTTCTCGCCGGTGAAAGTGTCATCGGTGATGGACACCTCCACCTCGTAAG
>VZSR01001113.1:1479157-1503908 GCA_013398615.1 Brachypodius melanocephalos | reverse complement strand
GCTGAGGGCAGGACATGGGGCAGGGTGCGGGTTGAGGTGCCCGGGGGACACCCTCACCTCTGCTCCCCCTCCTCAGGCCGGGCCCGCGGCGGTGCCGGGATGGTTCCCCCCTCCAAGGAGCAGCGCCGGGGGGCCGGGCAGCCCCCGGGGAAGCTCCAGGTGAAACCCCTGCAGCGCAGATGGCGGGTCCTGGCCGAGAGGAACCAGAGCGTGGTGCCCGTGGGCGCCTGGGTGGAGAGTGCGCCGGAGCAGCAAAGCCCGGCCTTTGTGAGTGCACCGAGGGCACCATCTGCCGGGGCGTCTCGAACCCTTCAATGTGCCAGTAAAACCCCCAGGGCGGGTCAGAGCCAAAAGTGATCTTTTTCACAGGCTGAGGGCAGCCAGGAACATGGCTCCTAAAAATAATAATTTGTTTTAATGTGGTTTAGCAGGGTCAGAAGCCGCTGTTATGTCCATGTAGTCTGGTCTTCCCTTTGCACAAGCCCACAACATCTCTCTGAGTTGATCCCGTTCCAATAAAGTATGTTTTTGAGGAGAAATGCCTTGATTTTAAATATCAGTCAGGTGGGAAACCCAGCCAGTGCTGCTTCTCATTTTCCCACTATTCCCTAAAGGATGTCAGGGAGTTGAGATTTTATTCTGTGTTGCTGATTAAATAAATAAATAAGTTGAGTGTTTCGGGGTCTGGAGCCAATCTCCACTGTACTCCTTTAGAAACACTTAAGGAAATCTTCATGGTTGCTTATCTCAGGGATTTGTGTTTTGAGGGTTATTCTAAGAGGACTAAAAGTGCGTTAAATGTTGGATGATGAGTTCAGTCCCCTGTAATTAATGTCTGAACATTATAGAGGCTCCTGTCCTTCTGGGATGATTTATTTCTATATTGTAATTTAAATCCTGAAAGGTTGAAATAATTTATGGAAATCAATCATCTCCATATTCTACAGGACTTCCATCTTGGCACTATGAAACTTCTGGGGGAGCTGAACTTTTCCTGACAGCTTCAGGGGGCCTGGATGCTCCTGGGGCTTCCAGAGGTGAATGAAGCTGCCCAGGGTTTTCTGAGCTTATTTAATACACTTCTAATTAATCCATAGTAATGCCTCATGCATCAGAGCTGCTGCTGAGGTGGGCAGTGGGTGAACTGGCACTGGGCTGTTCCCTGGTGCACTGTCTTGGTTTCATCCCTAACAGTGTGGATTCCTCCACATCTTGGAATTTTGTTGGGCTGTGCTGACCCTGCTGTTCCAAGTTCATCTTTGGCTTCACCCCTTTCCTCCATCCCTTCAGTCTGTGGTTTCTCTGGCTGTGTTGGCAGCCAGGATAACAGTGGTGTTTTAATTTAAGCCATGGTGGTGTTGCAGAGTTGCTTGGCAGAATAGCAAGGAGAATGAAATGGGATTTTTGGGTTTTTTGGGTCATTGCTCTTAATCTTTCACTTGAGATGGTAGAAGACATTCCTGAGCAGTGCTGTGCTCTGTGAACTGCTTCCCTGATGTTCCAGCCTTGCAGAACATTAACAGGATGAGGGGCTGGCCTGTTCCTTTTGGAACCAGGCTTTGGATATTTGAACATCCTTTCATAGGAGCAAGAGCCAGAAGTTGCTCTGTGGGCCTCCTTTCCTTCCCTGTGTTGCAGAGAGGCAAAGGCAGAAGTGTGCATGATCTGTATCTCAATCTAGCCCATAATAACTCAGTAGATATTGTCCAGGCTGTTATTCCACGTATTTTGAAACAAAACATGAAGTTTGCTCTGGGTGCTGCCTGTCTGCCAGGTCCCTTGGGCTGAGGGAAAGGGGAAGACAGGGATACAGGCTGCTCTAATGCTACAGTGTGGCAAAACCGTGGTGAAATCTGCTTCCCCCTCTCTCAGGCTTCGGCACTCCGGGTGGAGGAGGAGCTGAAGGAGCAGCAGCAGCAGAAGGCAGCCAGCCTGAGGAGATTCCAGGGCGAGGTGAGGCAGCGCGTGAACCGGCAGGTCAGGCTGCGCCGGAGGCAGGAGCTGCAGAAAGCCTTTGAAGCAGTAAGTGAGGCTCTGTCGGGAGAAACTCCTCCAAACCCAACATAAACTGGGAAAAATCCAAACACTGGAGCATGAGTCAACACCTGAAGTCAAGGTGTTAATGAGAAAAAATGAGAAGATCTGAGGTTCCAGACCCTGTGGTGGCAAATGGTGTCCAGGCAGGCTGGGTCAGTGTGACACTTTGGCAGCTGCTGGAGGTGCTTTGAAGCCTCCCCAGGCAAAGGTTACTGACTCCCTCAGGCAACAGCAGAACAGAGTTCTGAAGCTCTCTGTGGAATTGCTTGGAGTAAAAAAACAGTCAGGCAGAAGTTTGGAATGATGTGGATGTGTTCTGGCTGCATTTGAAGCAAAGCAATTTTTCTCTCTTTTCTGATCCCTTTTCCAGAGCAGCCAAGTAGTTTTCAAATAACACTTTCTTTCTGTCTCCACATTCCCTTTTCCCCCATGGGCTTGTTTTGGATTATCCTGTGAATACATTTAATTCTTTCTATTCTCAAACAAGTGCTGGGGAGACTTGCCAGGATCCGACTGTGGCAGAAAAGAGAATGCACTGACATGTCACCAGTTTTGGCCAACCCTTGGGGTGCTTGGGTCGTTTCCATGGCTGACTAGGGATGTCCTCATGTAGCTCTGCCAGCTCCAAGTGAGAAGCCCACAAATGCCCTCATCCCCAAAGAGCCTGATGGTTCTTTGTATTCTCTCAGCATGGAGAGCCAAAACCTCCTTCCCAAAAAATTTCACCCACGGGTTGTGAAATGTCACCACGGTTGACATCTTGCCGGGTCATGGAGATCCCCCTGGCTTTTTCCTGGCAGGCAGAGAGGGAGAGCTGTGCTGCTGTGCCATACTCAACCCCCTGGAAGAACACCTGCCTGTTCCAGAGTCTCCCTGCTCCCATCATCTGCAGCTCAGCCCAGCCAGAAGAGGAGCATGGGGAGCCATTCCAGCAACAAGCTGCCGAGGTGAGCCCTGCCCATCCTGCACTTCCATTGCTGCTTCGGCAGTTTGACGTGAGAAACAGACCACGTTTTCTTTTTTTCTTCTACAGCACATCCCTAATATTTGGGTTTAGATATTAAATGAAACGTCAGCTCGCATTGTCACCCTGAATGTTGTGCTCCTCAGAGCATCCAGCTGGGTGGCTCATCCCAGGTGCTGTGGCTGAGCTGGTCTGGCTGCTGGCAGGCACGGTGTTTCCCCAGCCGTGTCCTGGCACAGAAGTGGCACTAGGTGGTGCCAGCTCATTGCAGCATGTCTCATCTAGACCAGAATCTGGGAAAACCTGCCTTCGGGATTGTTTAAACGTTTGGGTTGGTTTTTTTTTTTGTTTTGTTTTGTTTTTTCCCCTTAATAGTGATGTTTATGGTGCATTTGGTGGTTTAGAAAGCCTGTGGGCTCACCTAGGAGCTAGACTTATTCCAGTTGGAGCACCATGGGATGCATTCCAGTTGAGGTACCTTGGGGTGGAAAATCACTTCTGGCTGGATACCAAGCACGAAAGTTTGGGATCTGGCATCTCAACAACATATTTTGGGAGCACATGAATTGCCTGGATCAGGATTTCGGTACCTCGGGGCAGCTCTGAAAGACCCTTGGCTGATTGTGTGTTGGGTCGTGCTGCCTTGATCGAGCTCCTTGGCTGGAGCAGACTGGCTGGGAGATGTCCTGAATTTGTCGTGTGTTTTCTTTGGCTCTCCTCTGGTGCAGCTCAGCAGGGCTGTGCAGCAGGTGCGGCGCAGGCTGGCCTCCTGCAGGACCGTGTTCCCCAGCGCCTGGAGGCAGGAGGTGAGTGAGGGCTGTCTGGGCTGAGGGCAGAGAAGTCACCTCGCAAACTGCTGAAGGTTTGGCTCTAATTAGCAAATCCAAAGCATAATTCAGGAAGTTTCTCCAGCAGGAATGAAATAAACTGTGCTTTCCTGACACACCTCTGGGTAACCCCTTTCAGAGAAGGCAGCAGGATCGAGTGTGTGAAAACATCTCTGAGATGAACTCAAGAATGCAAAAAAGACTTTTAAAGCTTGAGATTGTGATCTGGGTATCTGGGAGGAATGTGATGACCAGCCCTCCCTCCAGGTGCCTTCATTTCTTCAAACCTCAACAACCCTTTCCATTGCATCAATCCCTTGTTTTGTGTGGGTGGCAAAGATCTGGAGGGTTTTTCCTTACCTAGGGCTGGCTTCTGCTAGCGAATGATTGGCGTGCTACTGCTTCCCTCAAAGCAGTGCATGGAAGGTCAGTCCCAGCTTTTGTTCTGCTGCATTTCATCCTGCTGTTGCTCCTTCAGTTTTCAAGAGCACTTTGTGTTGTAGCTGTTTTCCTGGTCTTTATGCCAAGATCTTTCTTAAACTGATGTACTTTGGAGAACACCAGGAGTAACCCAGCCTGGTGTTTTGTGTTATTGGCTCTCGAGCCAGTTTCCTGCCCATCCTGTAAATCTTCATTCCCTTCTCTTTCTCAGGTTCACCAAAGGTGAAGTAGACCTTTGCTGATTATCTAGAAAACTACCCTTTATACAAGGGCTGGTCTGGCTTTTCCTCTTCTTTGTATCTTGGATTTCTGAGAAGTTGGTCAGCTGTGCAAGCAGGGCTCAGAGACAGACGATAATTATGGTCTCAAAAACCTGGTTACCTGTTTCCAACACAAACATCCTTCTTGTTTGAGCCATTAGTGCATTCAATGAGATGAGTTGATTCATGACCTCAAATAATGAAGCCACTGCCCAGGTGAGCCTGAGGGTTACAGGAGATCCGTGGGAGTTCTGGGCAAGTCATCCACAGCAGAGAGAAACACTGGGAAGGGTTTGGGACCATCCTCCCATCCCAGCCTCACTGCAGCTACAGTTAATCTACATAAGGAAGTTTAACAGCTTCCCTGATTTATTCTGGGAGGATTATATTGATTTATTGCATTGCTCTGTTTTATTACTCCATGATCTATGAGGAGAAAAAAGCTCCCGTATTAATCTGAATCTCTCCCTGTCTGAAGGTTTGGCACGTTCCCAGCCTGGCAGGACAGCAGTTCCCTTCTCTTCAGGTGCAAAAGGCTGCTACAGACATAACCGTGGAACTTAAACCCCCTTGGTAGTGCTGCCTCTGCTTTTGTGCTCCCTGGATTGCCTTGTGCTTTGTATTCCAGCCCATTCCTTCTCCATATCTTCTACAATGCAAGTGGGGTCAGTAGCTTAATCAAGATGCTTCTTTCTTCCTTCATCCAGGCTGATAATGAAATCAAAGAGCAGAGCCCACCTAGTTCTTACCCTGTTTCTGTGCAGTGAACTCCTGAGACCAAATCTGGGCCATGTTTTTAATCAGTTTTGTGCAGCCCACATCAGACTTCCATCTAACAGGTTTTGCCTTACCCCAGTGTTGAATTAGGCCACTTAAAAGCTCAGCTGAACCCCAGAGTCTTCTGCTGCTCTTTGCCTGAGGCCTTTTCCTTCTATTGTAGGAGACATTCAGCTTAGCCTGACCTGACTCGATCTTGACAAATTTATGCTGGTTACTGCTTATCTTGTTTTCTCCTGGCTTACAGGCAGTTAGCAAGGTGATTTCCTCTTGTTTTTTCAAAAGTCACAGTTAAACTCTTGAGGCTAAAGTCTTCTATTTGGTATTTCCTTTTCTTCTCCTTTAAATAAACAAAGACACTCCTTGTGGCCTTTTCTGATAATCTGGACCTCCTTAGATTTCAGGGAGCTGTTTGCACCTTAGCTGCTGCTCCAGCATCCTCCTTAAAAACCTCAGCTTTAGTAATAACGGGAGTTTTTCTTCCCAATAATAGATCTTCCCAGCATTTTTCTCCCTGCTGCTGCTAACTCAAAGCAAGTCTTTGGCTGAAAATTTTTTTTTCAGTCCCTTTTTCTGCATTTTTCCTCTTTTTCCTTTCTCCCTGTAAGGTGTTGCATTCTCTATGATCAATAATCCATGTTCCTAAAATGGTTGCTCTTTCTCTCTCCCCAAGATTTCTTCTCAGGTTAAAAGCATCCAAAGAGTTAACTTCCTGCTTTCCCAAGCAGATACTGGAATGGTAATTGCCTGGAAATGACCTGTCCAGTGTTCCAGCTCATCCTGTTACTGAGTCTTTGCCTTCAGGCTATGGTGGACATCTGTAGCTCCCCAGCATGGCAACACCCAAATCCTTTTCCCCAGTGTCTCATTCCAGCAAGTTGGTGGTGATTTTCCACCGTTTAATGTCTTTTTACCTTCAGTGCTCCAAACCCTTTCTCTCTATTCTCTTATCCTTACCAAAGCAGCTATTCTGTCATTATGGAGTTGATGGAGTAATTCCTGTGCCTATCAAATAATTCCATGTTCAGTCTAACTCCAGGCTATTCTCTGTCCTTCCCAAACAGTGGCAGAACCATATCAAGGAATTCTTGGCATCACCTGTTCTCCTGTTGATCCATCCCTTCCCTCTGTCAGCACTCCTGTGCTTCCTTTCCCATCGTGCTGACGGGGGAAAAAAAAAGAAAGCAAGAGAAAAAAAATTATCCTGGCTTCAAGCTTGCTTCTGGCATTTTGATTCTTTAGTTTGTAGGAAACAATCTGTTGCCTCTCAAAATATTGTGGATTGCCTCTGGGGAGCCTGCCCACTTCCCATCTGAAGGAGTGTACTCAGTACTTGGGTGTCAGATCCCAGCTCCTTGCCACTGTGAAATTGTGCCTGGAGAGGTTTTTGCCTTGTCTTCCCTTCACCTCTCACGTCTGTCCTGCTGCTTGTGCAGTTGGGGAGGGCACAGGCACAGTCACCCTGCTACATTCCCGTTTCCCAGCTCTGGTGGCCCGTGGTGCTGCCAGATCACATCCAAGTGACAGCACACACAGCCTCCTGAGTGTTAAAGCTGCTCCAAGGGTGTTCAGTTTTCCCTTGGCACCAAAGCAACCAGATTTCAACTCCATGTTTACACCCATGTCCTCCCTTCTCCAGAAACCAGACCCTTGCCTGGCAGCTGCTGTGCCCATGGAGGAGAGTGAGGAGCTGCTGCTGGCAGGACACCACGATCTGCCTGCTGAGCTGCTGGAGCAGGGCACAGCCCCAAATGGCACTGAGCAGGATGATGACTTCTACATCAAAATTGAATTTAAAAAAGTAAGACTCATGCAAAGCTGGTCTGAAGAGGTCCAGATCATTAGATTTTTTTTTGTGTCTGGAAGAGGCTGCTCTTTGAGTAGAGCAGTTGCTCCCTCAGGCCTGCTTAACTCTTAAGCCTACTCTCCTCAAAGCAGGCTCAGGAGCAGTACTGGAGCTCAGTGAGGTCGGCACTGCCATTCCCTGCTTTCATGTGCAGTCGTGGCCTTGGATTCCTGCCTGCTCGTGATGCCACTTGGCAGCTGCCCAGGCCAAGCTGAAACCCAGGGCGTGCAGTCACATTATACCCAGAGCCACGCTCAGACCACGCTGAAAGACCCGAGGGTGGAAGAGATCGAATCAGTCAGAAGCCTTCTTGAAAAGGGGAAAAAAAAAAAAAAAAAAAAGCTTTGTATCAGGCAAAGGAGGTGGCTGTGGCAATTCTGGTGCCTGGGGGTGGCAGGCCCTGCCCTTGAGGAGGGCTTGATGTACTTATCCTTCCTCTTTTGTTTTCAGGCAGCTTTTTTTGAGCATCTTGGGAGTGGAAATGGTTCATCCCTATTACCTGGGGTGATTGGCAAAGGCTTTATGGCTGTGGCAGTGTGTGCCCAACCTTGGCTGGGGATTAGTCCAGCTTGGAGCAGAAATACTGGCTGGGCAGATAGGAACACAGCGGAAATTTATGCTGAGGTTTACACCGAGGTTTTGGGAGATGTTGGCTGTGGAATTCCCCTTACATTTAGTTAGTTTTTTCACACTTCAAGGAGTTCATAGTAGAAATTTCGTATGGGGAGATGTGCATCCATATTTAAACTAAACCAGAACCCTCCTCCAAGGATATCTTCAGAGGTGTTTTGACAAAGCTTTGGTGCTCAGACTCCTGTATTGAGATGTGACACATCTCTCCTGTTCATGGCCAACTACCCCAGATAAAGCCCATTTCCAAGGTTGATCATTCCATTGAGGTCTGGAGTGATCACACAGAGGCCTTGCCTTCAATGAAGAGCATTTTGCCGGGGGGGAAGATGAGGAAGAACTGCAGTGATGCTGATGCTGCTGCCTTCCATTGTCTCTCAGGTCTGCGATGGGCCAGCAAAGGACTCGAGCCTGCCTGGGCCTCCTGGGAGGCCACACAGTGAATACCAACCTCCCCTCAAACTCTGGGCTGGTGTTGACCAAGAGGAAACCAGGAAGCAGGTCTGTCCAGGGGAACCAAGCCCTTGTGGTTTTGTTTCAAAGGGATTGGGTGCTGGCTCAAATAAGAAGCCTCAGAGGAGGTTTGATGTGTGAAACCCCTACTGGGTTTAGTTTGTCAGCTTCCATGGTGTCTCAGGTCTTGGGCAAAGCTACCAGGTTATTTTTTTAAAATCTGTTGAGACTAAGTGCAACTGTTACCTATTCTTAAAAAATCTGGGATCTCAATAACACCAGAAGTTTGAAGGAGAAACAGGCTCCTTTCATTCTGACTGGCAAAACCAAGGGGTGCTTGCTGTACTTGCAGGGAGCCCAAGAAGCTGCCAAAAATGCTTTAAAAAAAAAAACAACCAAAGAAAAAACAAAGTCAACTTTATCTTGTTTAAATACAAGGCTGGAATGTAAAGGTTTCTCTGATTTTGAGAATAGTCTCAAGCCCAGCCCGCAGGCCAAGTGGATGATTTCACAGTAAAGGCTTACAGCTTGTGTCCTGGACAGTTTGGCTTATGCTAATCTGAGTGATACAGAGGGATGATGTTTGTCTTGGATGCCTAAAGCTAATGACTTTTATTTTCCTGCTTCCTTCTGCCACAAAGAGGAACACTTCTCTCTCCTTTTGTCACCTTTCTTGAAGCGTAAAGCTCTGAACAATTTGTATTTTTTGTTTCGTCAAGTGTTTTCCAACGAACTGATCCAAATATGGTTGCAGTTTCTTGCCAGTGTGACAACAGCTGGGGCTTCTCAGGTTGCTCCTCCTAACCCTGCTATTCCCATTCCCCTTGCTTTTAATCTCCTTGGCTCTGATCCATCCAAGATAACTGGTTTTGCAGCACTCTGCCTGGGTTTTTTCCATCCGGTTTTCTTCACTAGCAGCCTGGTGATCTCTTCTCCTCCTCCTTTATCTCCAGCTGTGCTGGGCTCTCTCCACCAAGTGAGGTGGACAAACTCAGCCCAAAGGTTTTGGCATTCATGAGGAAAAATCTATGCATTAAACTTTTGGGAGTCATGGAGCTCAAACTATCTCTGTACCCCACAGCAGGAGGGTTTTTGGTGTGAGCTTTAGCCAGGAGGTTTCCCTACCGTTGCTACATCAGTGGGGTCAGCCAAAGCCCAGACACCAAACCCTCGGTATCCATATGGGAGTTCTTCCCTGCAGGGCCCCTGGATTTGTCTCAGCAGTAGTTTTGCCACCTTTGTGGTTCTGCATGTAGAGAATCCAGCTGGGTGTCATATGTTCATCTTTTGGAGGAGATGCAGGGTTCCAGTGCATGCAGGGGAGCACCAGTGTCCAGGTGGATCCAAATTCAAGCGGGCTGGAGTTGGAATTGGCTCTTTTCCCCTCAGCAAAGTGAGAGTTTAGGAATTTGCCAGGTGGCAGAGCTTCCATCCATGAGCAGCTTCAGTGGAGGGATGCTGGTACAAAGCTCTCCAATGCTTCGAGATGACTTGGTCTTTCCTACCTAATCTCTCCAACTTCCCAATCCTGGGTCATGTGCACTCAGAGATGTTGGAGGATCTTTTGGGGAAACAGCGAGGTTCCATCCTGCAGAAATGAAACTGAGCACTGATACCATTCGATATTTATCCCAGCCATCCTTCCCAAACATCCTTGTCTTCTTCCCCGAAGCGGCAGAGAGAGTTCCTGCAGTGCCGGCGCCTGTTCATGGCCGTGGAGCGGCAGCGAGTGCGGGAGCAGCGGCGGCAGCGAGAGAGGCAGCAGAGGGTTGCACAGTGAGTCCGTGCACGTGGTGGGGTCACCTCCTCCATCAGGGTCCTTCAGAAGGTTGGGAAAGTCTTGTGAGCTTCTCTGGTGTAAGCCAGGCACTGATGTGTAACACCTCTGGGGTGGGATTCACACAGCCAACCCCCTAGCAGAGACCCTTGGGCCATGATGAGTCCTTTAGCACTTCTCTGTCTAGTTTTGAAGTCCCTGTGCAGCTTTTTTAGGAGTTAGGAGCCAAATCATGAGGTTGGGAGAGGTGCAGCTTCCCAAACCATGACTCTGGGAACCTGAGCCTGTGTTTATAAACTTCGGGGTGAGGTCACATCCTTGTGCTAACCTGTGACTATCCCTGAGATTTTTAGTATCAGACCCTTCACCTTCATACCCATAAAAACTTATACAGTGTAATAAAATGATTCCCAGGCTTTTGTTCCGGAGTATCTGTGTAAAAGTATCAGTTGTGCTGGAGTTTTCTCACCTTCTCCCGTGTAGGGGTTCATTAAGGACAAGCTCTGCAATTTCACAGCCAAATAGGAAAGATCCTGTAATTCTGGGGTTTTTTTCCCTGGCTTTCCTAAGAATGAACTGACCTGGAGCTGCCTGTCCTGGCTCTTCTGTGATCAGGCTTTGGGGGAGTAGGGCAGGATTTTCCTGGGCTTTTCTTGGGAAAAACTGCCAGTCTAAAGCAGTGATCCTTGGGCCACATCCTGACATTCCAATGGCCCTTAAGAGCTTGGGAGAGCTTGTCCTACCCTGTGAATGCTGGCAAGGCCCCAAGGATTTCCGAGTTGGTGTGATACCTTTTTATTATTATTTTTTCCCTTGGAGTGCGTGCAGAGAGGAGCAGGGTTTGTAATTATGGGGTGTAAAGCCCCGAGCTGGCCTTTGCCTCAGTTTCTGGAGCAGATTTATGGTGCTGTACTTAAGGTTCTACATTTGATTTAAAAAACGTTTCTGAGTTTATAGCTCAACCAGAGAAGTTTGACTTCAGCACTTTCCTTCTGGATTTAAAGATTTGACCCCCTACATCAAGTAAGGTCAAAAATGTCTTGTTCTGGCTTCTTCCCAGCCTTGATTTTAGTTTTAATGCCCCCGGGCAAGGAGTGGCCTGGGACACATTGTTGCATTTGGGAATAAAATGTCTGATACTTTGGTGTACAGTCTTTGTGCTTTGCAATTGCTGCTTGTCAGGGGAATGTGTGTTGTGTTTGGTGGGAATTACACGACCCAGGTCCCACTAAAGGGCTGGAGGGCAAGGAAGACTGAGGAAATACAGGAAAACTTGGCCAAAAGTATATCTTAAAGCCTGTTTTGGATTAAAGAGTGGGTTCCTTGGAATGTCTCTGTTGTACCCAGCCCTATCACGCTGCCCTGTCCTGGAGGGTGCTTACAGAAGGATCCAAGCTGCCTCATAATCAGAAGCAATGAGAAATGGGGAAGCTGGGAAGCCAAGGTGTTGGTCCTTTCTGGGGGGCATTAAAAAGCCCAGCTGCATGCTTTGTTTAAGGACAGAAGTGCAGCTTTGAGGAACTGTGAGTGGCAGGAGCACGTGTGGGTGTGATACAGGAAGGAGCTGGAAGGGGAAGTCCATGATAGTGAGAAAACAGGCAGGCAGGAAGAGTTTGAAGGCAGGAGAGCGTTCACAGGCTGGTGTTGCCATATTGGGGGAAGAACAGAGGCTCGGGAAGCTTTTTTGACCATTCTATGTTTAAAGCCAAATATATATTTGTTTATATTTATTTATATTTAATGCTGTGATTAGTGCAGAATTACTTTTGCCTTTGAAAGCAGCAGCATCACTCAGGTTACTGTGCCCTGGCCTCACAGCTGGGGACCAGCCAGGAATGGAGGTTGGGATGGGGAAGCTCCTCTAATCATGCGGGTTTCTGCAGGATTAAGAGGCAGAAGGAGAATCAGCGCTGGGCAGAGGAGCAGAGGATGAGAGACATGGCTGAGCAGCAAGAGCCCTCCCTGGGAGAGGGAGCCTGGGAAGCCTTGGCCCAGCTCCAGCTGGAGGAGAGGAGAGTGAGGGACAGACAGCAGCGGGATAAGGAGCACATGAGGTACAGCCAGTGTGCACTCCTTGTGCAGAGCCAGGTGTCACTGGCAGAGGTGAATGTTTGATCCCTTGCAGGTACGTTGAAGCTCTGAGAGCCCAGATGAGAGAGAGAGTCAAGTTCTGTAATGTCGACTTGCCCCCACTGTGTTCCTGTGGGTCTGATTTTTGGGATTCCCACCCGGATACCTGTGCCAATAACTGCATCTTCTACAAAAATCACAAAGGTAGGAGCTTCTGCCTTCAGAGAGGAGACATCTGGGCCTGATTATACAGGGAGAAATTAAACCAGGATAGGTATTTCCATGCTCCTGTGCAGAGATGCTCCTCCAAATATGCTCTGTAGAGGGAAAGTCAGGGGCTTTGCTGCTTGACCCAACCTCTGTCCCTTAGGGAGTGTAGTGGCAGCCTCAGCAAGGCACCAGCCTCTACAATGTGTTAAATAACACAGCTGTGACACAACCACGTGTGACTGTGGACACAACCATGAGGAAAATGCTGCAAAGCATCTCAATAGGGACACAGAGCCCTCTGCCTTAAATGCTGAGTCTTCTGCTGGGAGGATGCACAAAGGTGTGGTAAGGGTCTTTCTTAGGTGGTGGAGTGCTCTGACTTCGAGCACAGCTTGGAAAAATACCTGGCTGGACAACTGGGAGTCATCTGGGAGGGAAAACAGAGAAATTTGGGTTCATAAAATAATCTTTGGCTTTTGTACTGCTTTATGTTCGAGAGCGTGCAGAGTGTGCAAACAAGTGTTCGATACAGTCATGTCAATTTACCTTAAACCCCAATCTCAGCATGTCTCTGTTCTGGTGAAAGGCTAAAGCCAAGCCCAGTTTCAGGCCATAAGTGCAACTCCCGTGCCCTGACAGTGTTTCTGTGTCCCCATCCCGCTCAGCCTACAGCCAGGCGCTGCACTCGGTGATCTCCTCCTGTGCCCATGCAGCCACACGGCCTCTCCAGGACCTGGCTGCCCTCTGTGCTCGTGCAGGGAAGCGTCTGTGACCAAGGCAGCTCCGTGTCCCAGTGCCTGGTGTGAGCAGGGAGTGGGGCTGGGCCGTGTCCTGCCTGCCCCTCCATGCCAGCTGCCAGGACGGTGTCACCTTTGCTCTCCTGGTTTGTGCTGTGCCTCTCCCACTCTGTTCCAGTTGCTTGAGGTGAAGAGGCAATTGCTCTGTGGGGTTGGTTTATGGCAGGTGCTTGCATTCCAACATTTGACTGTGGAATAAACTGTTTTCAAGGATTGTTTGTCTCATTTGAAGTGTGAAAGGAGGAGAAATGAGGTGCCAGAGGGCAGTATCTCATAGCAGAGGATTTCCAACCTTTCCCTGCTCCCTTCTCTCACTTTTCCTAGGGCTTCTGCCAGCCCCTGCCACTTGGATCACCTTCCAGAGCCAGGTATTTATTGTTCTCTCCTTCTTTTCTGTGTGAAAACCTCTCTTTCAGTAACACTTGCAGAGCTTCCTCTCTGATCCATGCTGCCGTAGCCTCTACTTTGCTCCTGAAAGGAAGGAGCATTTTTCCAGTAAAAAAATCTGCAGGCCTTTGCAGGATGCAAGATGGGTTTTCCTAGAACTGCCTGTTTGTGAGATAACGTGGTCCTGGGCAGAGGTTACTCCATGCCCTGTCATTAATATTTGCTCCTTGCTGGCCTCCCTCTCCAATATTAACCATGGCAGGAAGGATGGGTGGCTGAGCGTGCCGGATCATTTCTTTTTCCGTTTCCATCCCATTGGGCACAAAGCAACCCCACCCCTGGTCCAGAGGTGGCACAGAGGCACAGAGCCAGGGAGTGCTCCTCGGTTTCCCCTGGAGAATCATTCACTGAGGGGTCCGTGGTGGCTGATGCTGTTTATTAACAGCCGCTTGCGTCAGGGGAAGGTGCTGCAGCCCTAATTCAGGGTGTTGGAGTGGCTTTGGAAAGGGCAGGATCTGCCCCGTGAGGGCACAAGGAAGCAAAGGGCTAAAGCTGCAAATGGGTTTTTTGTAACTGATTTCAGCTCTAGGGCAGCTGAGGACAAGCAGTTCCTTGGCAAGTCCCCAAGGAGCTTGCCAGGCCCTGGGAACCCCTGTTCCAGCTTCTCTGGAGTGATCCCCAAAGGGGCTGTGGGCTGAATCGGGGCTTAGTCAAAGGAATAAATAAAGCTGTTGCTGCTTCTCATCATCAAAATCAATGGGCTACTTTGAAAGGGGGTGGGGCGAGAGGAAGACTCCCGAAATCCCTGGCACGAACCCCAAAGCATGTCTGGGGTAGCTCAGTCACAATCAGGGCAGTGAAGCCTGTTCGGGGGTTGCTGGGAATGGGAGTGGAAAAGTTAAATCTAGTTTTTTTTCTCCTGGATAGTACAGCATCTGGGGAAGCTCACAGAGCCCCGGGGGTATATGAAAAGGGCTGGCCGGTCCGTTCGGGGCTCTGCCGCCTCCCGCTGCCCAGCGCGGCCGTTCCCTCGTTCCAGCCGGATTTGGAGTGGATTTTTGCTTTAGACGGAGCGAGGGCAGCCTGGTTCACCCCTCGCGGCCGAGGAGCCGGGGCTGTGCCGGGCAGGGCCGGGGCGGGACCGGGGCCGGCGGGGCGGGAGCGGCGGCCCCGGGGGCGGTGAAAAGGAGCCGGGGGGGGCCCGAGTGCTGCCGCCGCCGCCGCCCGCCATGAGGGCAGCGCTCGCCCCCGGGGTTCGCCTGCTCCGCGCCCTCCCCCGGGACAGCCGGTGAGCGGGATTCGGGAGCGGGAGGGACGGCACCGGGATCGGGACTGGACCTGGTCATAGGGACCGGCTCCGGGATCGAGACTGCCTCTAGACATAGGGACCGGCGCCGGGATCGGGACTGGAACTGGGATAGAGACTAACATCGAGCAGGGACGGTATCGGCACCGGGATAGGGACGGTTTCTGGAGCGGAGCTCACTCTTTTGTGGACCAGCCCTGGAATGGAGACTGGCCCTGGACATGGGAGCCGACACCAGGATGGAGACCAGAACCGGCTCAGGGATCAGCCCTGGGTTAGGGAGGAGGGGGTGTAATTCCACCGGGGGCTGGCAACCACTGGAAGTGGAACCGGGATAGAGGCTGGCCCTGGGCATAGGGACTGGCCCTGGGATGGAGACTGACCCCGGACCGACGGACCGGCACCAGCACTGGGACCAGTGCCGGACTGGAAACCGCTTGACTTTATCTGGAGGCTGACACGGGGACAGGGACAACACCTGGGGTGGGGACATGGATTAGGGGTCCCTCCCCCAGGGCCCAGCATTGCCCTCAGGCACTGGAGATGGGATCATCCCACACCGGCTGCAGCCCAGGGCTTTGGACTCGGCTGGGGAGGGGGGAACCTCGAGATGGGCAGCAGCACCCGCCAGCTTCCAGATGTCTCAGGCCCTCACACTCCAAATTCAGTGGGATGTGGCTAACACAGACACCTCGCCTGCTGCCTTCTCTTTTAACGAGGTGATGGGACTGCTGCCCATTTAATTTCAATTAATATTTGGAGTTTTTGGAAGCCCATTGCCAGACACACCCCCTGCTTTTCCATCTGCTGGAATTTTCCCTGCCAGAACACGTAGGGAAAAAGAAAAAACCTGACACCCAAGTGTCTGGCCCAGGGGGAAATTGCATATGAAGTTTATCTTTCTCTTCTCTACTGTGGCCTCTGTTCTGCTTGGATCAGCCCTGCAGTCGTTAGCAGTGATTTTGGGTGGTTTGTTCATGTTTTGGGGTGGGGAGCAGCAGTTTGTCAGCCACAGTGCAGCCTTGGAGCCGGCACCACAGCACAGGGACTTGCCCTGGATTCGCAGGGCCCCTGTCATTGTTGCGGCTCCAGGGAGAAGTGAAACTGCAAAGAGGAGCAGGATGGGCCAAAACCACCGAAAAAAAGATTGTTGTCTTTTTTCTAAACTTGGAGCAACCCTGTGACATGTCTGTGTGCTGCAGCTGCCCCTGACCACTTTCATCCTCTATGCTGCCATAAACCCCTTCCTGAAGGCAGGATAGCTCCTTCAGAGATACTCATCTTCCTCCAGAAAGTGCTAGATCCTACTTGGGATTCTCCAGACTTTATCTGTCAGCTTTGATGGGTGCAGCATCCCCATTTCCTGAGCCCAGACTTCCCCATTTCCCTGCATTTAATCCAAGCAAAGAGGGTGAAATGGCTTTTTGGTGGAGGAAGAGGAGCTGGTATTGCCTAGGGCATCCTGACCCTGCTGTTTTTTTCCAGCTTATCTTTGATTAACCTTGGGAGTGATGATGAATCAGCGCAGTTTCCACTCATGACACCAGGAAGGCACTTGCTCACCCCGTGTTTCATGTTTCGGTGGGATGTAACTGCTTGAGGAGATGGAAACACTGATGCTCCCCACAAAACTCAGCTGATCTTTTAAAGCCACATCCTGCGCTTTTTGGGGTGGTCTCCTCACTTCCTGACCAGCTCAGCTGAGCTGGTTCAGGTCACCAATCCAGTAGAAGAGTCCCACTGGGTGCTGAGGCAATTCATCCCTGTCCCACAAACCCTGACCTCTCTGCTTCCTTCCTCCCACAGCTATCGTGGACTGACTCTGGTACTGACCTTCCTCTCCTACACCAGCTACCACCTCTCCCGAAAACCCATCAGCATCGTCAAGGTGAGCTCCAGCCTCACCACTTCTGTGGGGACAGGGAACCTGGAGGGAACACATGGGGAGGGGGGTGCTGACAGCACCTCGATTTCACCTCTTCTCTCTCTCCCTGCAGAGCCAGCTGCACCCCAACTGCTCGGCCTTGGGCCCAAACCCCCACAATGACTCCAACAGCACCACATGGTGCAGCTGGGTCCCCTTTGGTAAGGCTGAGCCCCTCCAGGCACTCCAAAACCCACACTCACAGCAGCCAAGCTGGGCTCCCCCCGCCCCGTTCCCTAAACCCAGGTGATGGCCAGGGTTTGGCAGGGGACCGGCTGCTCGTTAGGCACCTGGAGGTAATTAAGTGATAAATGTCTGTCCCATGCCCCTGGGCCAAAGGGCAGCAGTGGGTGGTGAAATCCAGGACAGGACAGGACCAGGTCCCAGTGCTGGTGGCATCTGGCCATACCCCCAGAAGCCCCCATGGAGACCAGGCTTTTGGGAACGGGGGACAAGACTGAGCCGGCAGCCACGGGGAGGGGACACAAGATGGGGACCAGGCTGAGGTGGCCCTAATGTTTGTTTTCCAGATGGGAACAACTACAACGAACTTTTTGGGGCGCTGGATAATGCCTTCCTGGTGGCCTACGCCATCGGGATGTTTATCAGGTACCCAGGCCCTTTCCCTCCACTCACCAGTTTGCACCAGTCCGCCGGAAGCTGGTTTCCATTGGGATGGGGTTGTGCTGACAGGAAAGCAACCAGGGATCCTCTCAGGATTCGGGTACTGGCTCGGTGTGGTGATGCCCATTGCTGGCATCACCTGTGACAGCTTGTGTCATGCTCTTCCCTCTTCTGCAGCGGCATTTTTGGGGAGCGCCTCCCCCTGCGCTATTACCTGTCGGGGGGCATGGTGCTGAGCGGGCTCTTCACTGCCCTTTTTGGGCTCGGCTACTTCTGGGACATCCACGCCCTCTGGTACTTCATCGTTGTGCAGGTGTGTTGTGCTGGAGGCTTTATCACCATGGCCTCATCCTGGTTTTTCAGTGGCCTTCAGGGATTTTGGGGTGGCCCAGTTTCTGAGCAGGGGAGCACTGAGCGTTTCCACTCCCCGCAAAACCTGGCTGTGCGTGGTGTGGGCGTCGAAACCGCCGGGCGTGCCCGTCTCCAAGCAGTGCGGGCAGCTGGTTTGGCAACACCAGCCACTCCCAGCTTAGCCATGGGAGCGATGCAAATGGTTCCAGGATTGCTCCAGCAGGGAAAAAACCAAACAAACCAAGTGTTTTCTTAACAGCCTTGGAATAGGGGTGGCTACTTTTGAGCCCAGTTATCCAAAATAGTGCAGGGGGTGCGTGGCTGTGGTCGGTGCTTCCTGGATGATGCTTTCCATCTCTTGCCAGGTCTGCAATGGGCTGGTGCAGACGACTGGCTGGCCTGCTGTCGTGGCATGTGTTGGAAACTGGTTTGGCAAAGGAAAGTGAGTTTTTCTGCTACGTGTCCCATGCCAGTCCTGGTCCCTGTTGACCCTGGCAGCCACCCCGGTGCCACTGACCCGGCTGTGTCCTCACCAGGAGAGGTTTGATCATGGGCATCTGGAACTCGCACACCTCCGTTGGCAACATCTTAGGGTCGCTCATCGCTGGTGCCTGGGTTTCCTCTGCCTGGGGCCTGTCCTTTGTTGTGCCTGGCATCATCATCATCGCTGTGGGCATCATCTGCTTCTTCTTCCTCGTGGAGTGTGAGTCTTGTGATCTGGGGCACAGCAGACAGCCAGTGTAATATATACATTTTTCCACCTTGCTCATCTCCAAGCATTTTTGGCAATCCCTAATACTTACTTCCAACCTGTGGCTAGCAGGGATGTGGATCTGACCACCATGGGGATACTCAGCATCACTGGGATTGTTCAGGCAGGCTCATCTCCCGTACCTGTCACTCCTCTGAGCCTCTCTTTCTAGGAAATATCAGGGAAGTCCTTTGTTTTTTTACTGGGGAAGAGGGTACCCAGAGATGCAGCCTAGACCTGGGGGTTCCCAGCCCCTGTGAGATGGAGTGGGCATGGTCCAGGCTCTCCTCATGGATTATTCTTTCTCCCTGCAGATCCTGAGGATGTTGACTGCAGTCCACCTCTGCATCACGTGAGTGTCTCTGATTCCCAACAGGCCTGTCCTGGGCTGGCTGTTGCTCAGGGCACAGTGAAACAACTGGGTCATCAGGTTGTAACAGCAGGAATTAGAGCAATGTTCAGCTGTCACAGGGGGTGGTTGTTGCTCTTCTACTGGGAGCATCCTCTGGGTCATGCACTGGTAGCAGAGCCAATGTTTCAGCCTCCTCCAGCCATGAGAGCTACATCTGCTGCTTTTGGCTTGATTTTAGATGGCCTCTGATGATGATCCTGGAGGAGTGACCACCAGTGAGAAGGATCCTGAAGCAGTCACCTCCAATGAGGGCCCACTCAGCCTCTCAGGCCAGAGCAGTGTGGATCACTCCACCAGCCCCAAGGAGCCAGCTGAGGAGCCTGAAGCCATCAGCTTCCTTGGGGCACTTCGGATACCTGTGAGTTCTGGGATGGAGGAAAGAGCAAAGCCAGAGAAGCTCAAAGCATCCACAGAGCAAAAAATGGGAAAACCCCACCATCCAGAGGAGGTTGGGGGTAGGAGGGGCTCCTCTGATGTCCCCTCCTCTCCTCCCAGGGCGTGGTGGAGTTCTCCCTGTGCCTGCTCTTTGCCAAGCTGGTGAGCTACACCTTCCTGTACTGGCTGCCCCTCTACATTGTCAATGTTGGTGAGTTTTGGGGACAGCGAGGTGGGACCAAACCTTGCAAGGGAAGCATCTCCTCACCTCTCTCCTCTCTCCCACAGCTCATTTTGGTGCCAAGGAAGCCGGGGACCTATCAACCCTCTTTGATGTCGGGGGTATTTTAGGTTGGTCAACATACCGGGGTGGAGGGGGTGGGTCAGGGATGATTTAGGGAGAATTCTAGCCTTGACCAGCCTTGGCTGGTCCCCCCTACATGCAACACCCTCTCTTTCCCCCAAGAGGTTTATTCAGTGTTCACAGAACTCAGCAGGCAGCAAACGCCCCGCTGTTTTATTTTGGCATCCATTTGTTTTGATGACCATCACAGCCTCTCAGGTCTTGCTTGCTCAGACACTCCTTTTCCTACAGTTTGCAAGCATGGGAGAGACCAGAGTGGCATAGAAGTGCTGAGAAACCATCTGCAAGGGAGGGAGTGGGAGGGATAAATCAAAGCTCTTCACTCTGATATTATTGTGATTAACCTTGGGGGCATATTTGTCAGAAGATGGGGGCTGAAAGAGCATCACATTGGACTGGAGGCTGAGCCAGGGCAAAGCTGTGCCTTTGGGGTGGTGTGACTGACACCTTCGACTCTTGCAGGGGGGATCTTCGCCGGCCTCATCTCTGACTACACCGGGGGCAGAGCCACCACGTGCTGCGTGATGCTGGTTGTTGCTGCTCCCATGGTGAGCTGTCACACGGGCTCAGAACCCCGTCACGAGGGTTTGCTCCGCTCTGGCTCCTTTGAGTCACAGCTGCCTTCCTCTTCCCAAGCGCCTGGGATGAGCTGGTCACGCGCTTGGCTGAGATGAGAGCGGGGATTGATTCACGTGCCCAGATGTTCCTGGGAAGGATGTCCAGCTGTAGGGGCTGGGAAGGGATTGCAGAGACCTTGACAACTAAAAAAAGCCCTGTAGGTTTTTCCATCCTGCCATAACTCTGCTCAAAGCCTTGGGGGTCCCACCGAGCTGGTCCAGCTTTTGTCTCTTTGATTTTCATCCCAAAAGTCCCCATGCTAACAGCCTCCTGCTCTGCTGGAGCTTGGCTTGGACATCCTTCCCGAGCACCTGCACGGAGCTCATTTGGCTTTGCTTCCACAACATGGCTAATTAGCTGTAATCCAATCCTGGCTGGCTCTGGGGTGGGAGCCTCTCCCGCCGAAGGAGCTGGCACATGCTGGGAAGCAGAGGGGCTGCATCACATCCATGGCCCTGAGAGCACCATTGGGACAAATTATGTCTGGCTGCAGCCATGGGAGCCTCACTGGCCATAAATTGTGGCAGCACCTCTGTTTGCCGGCTGCCAGGTATTTCATCATGCCAGTGGGATGCAGAGGTCAGGGGTGCTCTCAGACCCCATCCCAGCTGGTGCTTGGCACAAGCAGTAATTCAGGTCCCCAGGTTCTCCATCCAATTCCTAGGGTACTGCTGCAAGGAAAACGCTTGGTAAAACAGCTGGAGTAGCCATAACTGGTTCACCTTGTGTCTCTTTTCCAGCTGTTCCTGTATAACCATGTGGGTCAGAATGGCATTGGCATATCAATAGGTAAGGAGCTGCATGCTGCAGCCTGGTCTTGTCATTGAATTGGTGATGGAAGACACTGTGGATTCACCTCCCTTTGTTCCTTCCCTTGAGCCAGGCTCCCAGGCTGAATTTGGGGGAGGGTGGTGTTGGATGGGTGTTCACTGCCTGCTGGGTGGGATCTCCATGGGGGAATGGACATGCACAGGAGGTGGATGCGTGGGACAGCAATGTCCACACACAGGCTGGGGATGATGGATCCCATGTCCTGCTGCGCCCTGCACCTAAAGATTTAATCTCTTCCCGGGTACCTCTGCAGCAATGCTGATCGTCTGTGGTGCTCTGGTGAATGGGCCCTACGCGCTCATCACAACAGCGGTGTCGGCAGATTTGGTAAGAGGTGCACCTCAGACCCCGCCACGCTGCCCTTGCACACCCACAGGCTGTTCCTTCTTTCCCAGAGGGATGTTTTGCTGAGATTTTTTGCACTTTACCTTTGTTTTCCAATGCTTCTGTAGCCCAGTGGAGAAGGGCAGAGCTGTCACCCCTGGTGCTGCCCTCTGCACCCTCCCTTAAACACAGGGGTTTTTCTTGTTGCTTTTTCACCTTGGCCACATGACTGTGTTTCAGCTTTGCTGCATCTCCCTCTGAGCACAAGCAGAGTGGAAATATTTGGTGGCAAATCCTCTGAAAATTTCTGCCCACTGTTGGCCATCCAGGTTTTGCCATGATTTGGCTGCAGGCAGCATTTGAGTTTGGTCTTCCTGTCCGTGGCTGGGTCTGACACATGGAAATTGCTGCCTGGGACATCGGCCTCACTCTGGGATATGCTGGCCATGCACCCCAAAGCTGCTTTTGCTCCTTATGTTTTATTCCTCCATCCCTACAGGGAACCCATGAATCTCTCAAAGGAAATGCCAAAGCCCTTTCGACTGTCACAGCCATCATCGATGGCACAGGATCCATTGGTGTGTATGGCTGGGGTGTCAGGGGTGTTCTGGGCCCTCCTCGTGTGTGAACAGGGGCTGATGTTCCTCATGTGCCCCTGCAGGTGCTGCACTGGGGCCGCTGCTCGCAGGGCTCATCTCTCCCACGGGCTGGAACAATGTATTTTACATGTTGATAGCAGCTGATGTCCTGGCTTGTCTGGTAGGTCTCTCCTTGGTAGAACTCCTTTCTCTACCCTGGGGTGTCACAGGCTCTCTTCTAGCTGCCTGCTCACTGGTGGAGGGCACAGATGGTTCTCAGAAGACATCCAGGCACAGCACAAACTGCAAAGGCCTGTGTTCGCTCCAAGCCTCTGCTTTCACTTGGCTTTTCCCAACAACCTCCTCCTCACACAGGTTTAGTTCATGTGATCTTTGCTAGGAAGGGCTGTAGAATTGATCTGCTGGTGATGGAAACACTCATACCCAGGCTGGAGGCTGCAGTGCCCCCGGCCTTGCAGCCATCCTCCACCCTTCCTCTTGCAGCTCCTGGCTCGTGTGGTGGTCAAAGAGGCGCGTGGCTGGTGCGGCCCCATGGCGAGGCAGAGAGGGTACGTAGTTACCACCCCGGGGCAGCCTCCAGCCCCACAGCGCCCAAACACGGTGTCGGTGCTGCTGCAGAAAGATGTTTGTTACCCCTTGCTGTCGCTGCTGCATCTTCGCGTGGGCATCGCGCCTGCCCCGTGTCTCGCTCCCGTGGCCACAGAGACATTTCCACCTCCAGCCAAGGCAGCGCCTGGGGGATTTTAGCCATCTGCACCTCAAAAAAAACCCCCACTTGGAGTGCTAAACACAGCGTCCTTGTGTCTTTGTAGCTCTAGTGTGCAGCTAACAGAGTCAGTGATGGATGGGAAGTAGCTCGGTGTAAGTATCTTCACTTGAGCCCTGAGGATTAAAAGCAAACACTAAGCCTGATTCGTTCTGATTCCGAGTTTCGCTTTGCAGGCTCAGCCTAGGAATAGCCACTCCCCCAATCATTTAGGGCCGAGATCAAGATCAGGGAATCAAAAGATCAACTTGCAATGGCTGGGGAAGAAGGTGGGAGGGAGGGGGGAGAGGAGGATGTGGCTGGGCTGTGCATCCTTGTCTCCGGCTGACTTAGGAGATCCTGGCCCCGATGCCAAATCGATTGGGATTGATTGATGCACTTGAAACAACTGAATTTATAGGCTTTGCCCACCTGTGCTACTGAGCTTGATTACACACAGCCAGGGCTCTCTAATCAAATCTGTAGCCGAATCACTGCAGCGAGTGTATAAATAATCTCCAAATCAGCACTGGCCTGGCTCTGATTGCCACCAACATCCCCGTGTGACACCCAGAGGAAGGGGCCACAGCTGATCCTGGCAGTGGGGCTGCCACACCCCAACCCCCTGCGAACATTTCGTCCCTTATGTCTTGTGTTTGCAGGTGAAAGACCAATAGTCTGGGCCTCGTGCTGTGGTAAGTGCAGCCCAAATCTTCTCTGGCTGCCGGTGGAGGGCTGCCAAGTTCTGCTCTTGTGTGCTGGGGCTGGTCAGGGTGACCACTGTCCTAGGGTTGACAAGCATCCGTGTTTGCACCAAATACTGCCTGGTGTCTGCTGGGGCAAGCAGCTGGCTCCGTTTGTGGCAATACTGCAATGTCTTTAGGGCTTTGGAGAGCGTCTCCGGAGCAGCTTGCAGAGAGGAGGCACAAACGCTGTAGGATTTTTGGGGATGTTTCAGCTTTGGCCGGAGACAAAACAGTGGCTGCATCTCCTCCTTGCGCCTGCTTCTCCTCCTCGTGGTGCGGCTGGGGCTGAGCTTTCCCGGCAGAGCCGTTTTTCCACCTCTGGCAGCATCGCAGCGTCCACCATCGCTCCCAACACCCGTAGGACGATGCCCTCAGCCGCTCGCTTCTCTCCCCGCAGGTATAAGGAGTTTTGACGCACCCCCTGCGAGCCGCCCCAAAAGCCCAGAGGGAGGAGAGAGGCTGGGGCACACCGGGAGCGCGGGCGTCTCGGCAAAGCTGCAGCCCAGCCTCGGGCACGGCCCCGCGGGCTCACTGCCATCATGGGTTTGCTTCCAGCGGAGGCAGGGGCGAGGAGTAGTCAAAGGGCTCTGGCCAAACGGTTTTCTGGGTCAATTCTTCACCATTGGCCGTTTTATTAATAAAAACGTGCAAAATCTGTGTGGCCGCTCCGTGCCGTGTCCTGGCAGGGTTCAGCCAGGTCTGTGAATACTTGGGGGCAGTGATCACCCCCTCTTCTTGCCTTCCTCCACGTGCAGGCTCTGGTTTGTGAGCCTGCCCCATCCAGATGCTTGGTATTCCAGGATCTGGAGCAAGAAGATGATGCCAAATCATTTTAGGCACTGCCTCCCCAATAAAACACCGCTTATTCTACATGGGGAACATCCCTGGGCTGAGCCCAAATTAGGCTCTGTTTACTCCTTGGTTCATCCCACTGAAAAAAAACCCCTAAACACAATGTTTTTCCTAATTATTAATATTCCAAAATCATACAATTTAGCTCCAAAAGAAGGACATGCATCCACCCCCACACGACGATCACACACTCTGGCTGCTCTCGGTCCGGGGCGGGCAGCTGATGATCTTAGTTAGACACTTCCTAATTAGGAGGAGCCCCAGGAGGTTCAGGCTGTGCTGCTGGCTGCCAGCCCTGCAGGCTCCACGGGCAGGGATGGGGCTCAGAAGCCCCCACGGTGTCAATTGACTGAAGCCAGGGCCAGCTGTGCAGCCAGCTGTGTGCTCCGGGGGGTGCCCGGCTTTGAAGTGCGAGGAGCCGGGGAGCTTGGAAGCCGAGGGATGTGACCGCAG
>VZSR01001113.1:1460605-1472284 GCA_013398615.1 Brachypodius melanocephalos | reverse complement strand
GCTCACCGGGCGCGGCCGGCGCGCACCAGCGCCAGCACGAGCAGCAGCGCCATGGCCCAGAGCAGCAGCAGCGCCAGCACCCCCGGCCCCACGCCCAGCGCGCCCGCCATGCCGCCCCGCGCCGCCGCTTCTGCCTAGCAACCGCGCCGCCCCAGCCAATCAGCGCTGCCCGCAGCGCGCCCGGCGCTGTCTATTGGCCATAGGGCGGAGTGAGGGGGCGTGGCCTCCTCTTTCCCTGCCCCTCCCGGCGCTGGCTCGGCGCTTCCTATTGGCTGAAGGGGGAGGGGTGGGCGGGGCTCTCTGTGCGCCGCTGGAGGCGGGGCTGTGCCGGGGAGAGCAAGCGCCCGCTCCTGGCTCTAATCCCGATCCCAGCTCCGATCCCGGCCGTGATTCCAATCCCGATCACGATCCCGGTCCCGATCTCGGCCCTTACTCCGGTCCCACTCTAATTGACCCTCATGGAATCCCCAGGGGAGCTCCAGCCGCTCCCCGTCCCGCGGCGTTGCTCTCGTCCCGGAGCTCGCAGCTGCTCCCGGTGGAACGGGAATTTCCCTCCTCTCCCCTCCCGGTGCAGATGGATCGATGCATCATTACCTCGCGTTGGCCGGCGCCACCCAACTCCTGCCCCCCCTGCTGCAGAGAGCACCTCTGAACACGCTTTCACCTCAAAACCCTAAAAATTGAGCTGTCCACACCCTCAATTGTTGGAACCCAGAGCATCCAGGAGGGCAAAAGACTCTAAACCACCTGAATGTCGGAAAATACCAATCCGACACTCAATTATATTTAGGGCTAAAATCAGGCAGATTCCGTTAATACAGTAACGCTGACATGGGGACTACAGCGGGGTTTTGGAACAGCCGTGCTGGGGGTCTCCAGCAGCCAAGCCAAACTAGGGAGGTTTGTAAATGCTATAAGCATCTTCTGGTACCAAGACAAGAGGAATTTCCATTTAAAATAAATATTTCAGCCTGTTTATAAATCCTGTCTCTTCACCATCACATCTTGCCCATCAGATCCAGGCCAGCGCGGTTTGGTGAGTGACTTTATCACAGAATCTCAGAATTACATAAGAGTTTGGGTTGGAAAGGACTTTAACGAGGATCTTGTTCCAACCCCAGGCACTCCAGGCTCACCTGTTAACCCGAAAAACCCTAAACCCTGATATTTTCTGTCTCAACTGCTTGAAGTCTGCAACACTTTGGCTGCATAAAATGTCACCTGAGCGGGCGTTTTCTGTCGCTCCTTTCGAGGGGAGGAATAAACCAGCGGTTAATTATTCCGCGCAGCGCCGACCTGCCTTTCCCTGTGATGAAATCAGAGTCGCCAGCATGACACCAAATGCTCCAGCAAGCAGAACACAAACTGTCTCCGGCACCTGCCTTTACTTGGCATGGAGTGGCAACCGGCTGCCAACATATTAAAAACGTATGTTTGATAGCAAACTCCTTCCTGCTCTGCTCGTGCTGTTAATCCCACCAGGCAGGGTTTTTTCCCCTCTGCAATCCCTGCCTTGTTGGTGTCCATCTCTGCTGTTCTTTTCCCAGTCTTTCTCTTCTGTTGTTCCCTGTGCTTCCTGCTCCAGCTGGCGATTAGAAATTAAACATTTGTTCCCGTTGTTTGGGAATCTCCCTTTGCTTTTCTCTGTTTCCCCATTTCTTTGCATTTTTTTGGAACCTGGTAGTTTCTCAACCCTCAAATTTCTTTTTCACAGCGCTATTTTCCACTGGAGCTTTCTCCTTCTGCCGTTCCTTTTGCATCCTTTGCCTTTTCATCTAGAAGTGATAAGTTTTATTCATCAGCCAATACGGCTTTTCCTTGGCTTATTTTTCTCTGGTACTTCCTATCCACAGCTTTTCCAGCAGCCTCATTAACCTCTTCCCATATTGATTGGCTTTTTATTTCTCATCTCTACATCTTGGTGCTGCCTGGTAGTTTCTTGATATTAGCAACAGCAATGTTAAGCCAGTTCAAGAGTTTGAAGCAGAGAGCTGGAACCATCCAGCTGTTGATCCTGCTGGTGGAGCACACAGCCCAGGTGTTTGGTCAGAAGTTGAAGAATAAATGCAATATACAGCCCAGCAAACTGTATATTGCATATATTGCATTTATATATACATCCAATGGCCAGCTCTGAGCCGTGCTGCTTGTTGGTTTTCACCCCACCATGGCAGTAGAGCTGATGGTAACTCACGTACAACTTTGGCATTTAAATGATGCCCAGCAGCCCAACACCCTCCAAAATATTTATTTATCCCTTTAATATTAAATGTATTCTATATTTAATAATATATATTATATATTATACATAATATTTAATAATATTTATTTGCACAGCCCATATGGTACCACAGCAAGGCTGCAGGTTTCTCTGAGCACAATGAAGGCAAGTAAACCCACAAATAGGGAAAACTGGGGAAACCAACCCCATTGGTGTGATATTTCCGAGCACAACCTTCACCAGAAATTTCTTCAACTCATCTGCAACAAAGCTCATCATCCTAAACACGTCCCTCTTCTGCATCTCCTCCAGCATCAGAAATGCCTGGCTGGGGATTTGCCTTGCAGACTGCTCTGTCAGCTCCTAAGTTGAATGTAAAAATCTGAGTTTATTGCCAAAGAATCATTTATGGCTGGCCTAAAATGGCTTTTCCTTCCAGCTTTTACCTGCTGGGATTTGGTCCCGTTTATTGCTCGTGTCAGAGGTGCACTGCACCTGGGAAAAAGAAGTAACAGAAAGTGGGAGAAAGGCAATGTTGAGTATAAAAAGTGAATTAAAAACCATGGCAGAGCAGAAAATATTGAGGATTTTTATGCTGTTTGCATGACTCTGTGAGAAGTTTCATATTTGTGGTGGTTTTTTTTCCAGGATAACTGTTGATGTAGAGAAGTTTGCAGGCGTCACACATTCAGATTTCTCCAAGACTTTCGATTTGCACCATGTGGCATTTGCACCCAAACCCTTGTGCTGGGGACAGGACACCTCAAAGTGATGACAAATGATGTGGTGATGATTAATACCAGCTCCAATGTGTTTGATATCCATAATACAGGTACCATAAAGCCTTTCCTGGCGAGGCTCTCAAGCAATAATCTGCTTTAAATACGGAGAAGCAGAGTCATACAGATGCTCTTGGATGCTTGTGGCCCAGAAAACCCAATTCAAACGATTTATTTGGGCACAAATGATTCAGTGTTGTCCAGTGGATGTCCTGCCAAGGAAAAGGAGTGATTTGAAGGATGCATCATCACCACGGATAGTTTATCCCAAGGAAGAGATCAGGGAATTGTGACACGACAAAGATCCTGAGGCTGGCATGGGATGAAATGGGCTTGGCAGAGAGATGCAATTAGTGCCGAGGCTAATTAAATGCTTGGCACAGGAGGACACAGAGGTCACCTTCCTCCAAGGCCTGCAAGATGGGATCACATGGATCAAAGCTCTTTTGTGAGAGGAGCAGCCCCTGCAAACAGGGCGGGTTTGGGTCAGGACGGCTTCTTTTGGGTTAAAACCTGCAAATCCATGTCCAGCTCATCCTGGTGACCAAAACAACCAACATGGCCCAGTCAAACGATAATAAATGATCAAACTCCTGGTGGAGGAGTTGGAAGCGCTGAGGGAACTGATTTAAAACCGCTCGCGCCGTCGTGAGCCTCCCAGTTTTACGGCTGGAGCTCCCCGGCGCTCCAGTATTAGAATTAAAAAAGAAACAGGCGTTGATGCAAGAAAGAAAAATATTCTGCTCCTGATTTAAAGACTAGCGAATTGCTAAATATTTTTATTAGTGGCAAATTTGCAGCTTGCTGGAACTAATTTCACGCCCGGTAGATATGGAGCTTAAGCTGGGAATGGCGTTAAATTACTCTCTTGTGAGGGTGTTTGAGCCTTGTGATGGGGATCTGTTGGATGGTGGGGACCTGTCTGGGGACCCCTTTTTTCGGGGGGGATTCCTTGTGGGTTGGGAGTCTGGAGATGGTGGTTATGGAAAAGAATGTCGGTACACACGTAATATTTCGTCTTTGGTGTGGTAGGAGCCACCAGTCCCCCTCATTTGCATAAATTTGCTTATGGGGTTTTGCTGCGAACCAGCGTGGTCATGAGGCCCCAGGATCCTTCAGCCTGGAAAGATGTTATTTATATTTTAGGGATATTTTGGAGGTTGTTCAGGATATCCAGCGTTTAGTTGATTTTGTTAATTTTAAAATTTATTTAAGCAATTATAAAAATGTACTGAACTGATTTAGAAAAAGTTATTTAATTTATTTTAATTGATTTTTTTTTATTTAGAATATTCCAGGTTTAGTTGATTTAAGGGATGGGTGAAGGTTGGAACTGCTGTATCCCTGAGTGCCACTTGCCCTCTGGACTAATTTTTTCCATGTTTTCTTTGTCAGCCAGATGTTTTACAGCTTGCCAATGGTTTTTTCAGCCCAAATCCCTCCCTCCTCCTCCTGCAAAGTCTCTGAGTGCACTGAGAACCACCCAGCTCAGTGCTGGGGAAAAACCCATCCCATTTCAGCCTGCCCAGATACAAACTGGGACAGGTGCAGGTGTGGGGTCAGAGGATGCGGAGTGGAGAAAGCAAAGCGAAGGCGTCAGGAGGATCCAATTACTTCTCTAAAAATACGGCCAGGAGGGTGGCAGTGGTAAACAAGAGCTATTTAAATCCCTCACTCCACTCTCTGGGATGGGGAAAATGAGGTTAAATAGTTCTTCCCGACTTACCTGGAGCACACTTATGGCTGAGAAGCACTGAGCTGTCCTTTTCCAAAGAGACAACACACCCAAAAAAGAAAATTAAAATAATAGGAGAGGGTTAGTAATGTCTCCAGTGGGGATAGAGCTCTCTCTCACAGGAACCCATTTCAGATTATCTTTTTCTAGCTGGTGGCGGAAATCAATTTTAATCATCCTGACAGGAAGTGAGGATGTAAGACTTCAAACAGAATGAATCCTGCAACATTCAAAAATAATAAAATGGAATGTGAAGTCACTTTTCAACTGGAAAAGGAAAAAAAAAAATCAAACCCATCCCAGCAAGTGGAAATGTCTCTAAAAGTCCCTGGTTGGTGGAGGGAGAGAAAATATTTCCCACTGTGGGACAAGGCTGATGTCAACCCAGAAACACCTGGAGAAGGTGATGGAGGAAGAGAGGGTGTCTCTATCACCACACCTCACGGTTCCTCTTGTGGTTCACATCACTCCCAAGTGGGAGGAAATTGGTAATTATTTGGGTTTGATGACTTGTTATGGTAAATGCAATTTTAGTTCAGTCCAGTAAATTTATAAATCGGTGCAAATAAGGTTTTGGATACTTGGCTCTCTGAAGTTCAAGCAACTGCTGTGATTTCCCTAAATACTCTACAAAAATAAAGTTCCTGTGGTTGTCTCCTGGGGATGTTTTAATGCCATCATGCCCATGTGGGATGACATATGCCCATGGAGTCAGCATGGGTTGATATTATGGCAAAATCTGTTCCAGTCAAGGAGAGGAAGGAGGAGAGAAACTCCCTGAGAGATTGAAATTTGGCTGTAGAGACCTCCATTAGTGCTGCAAGGGATGGAGAAGAGGCAAAGCTAAAGGAAGGAGGTCAAGAATCCATGGAAAATGGGTATAAGAAGATTGAGGGGAGAAAGAAAGACAAGGACATGGTCTGGGGAGTTGGCAACAATTAAAAATTGCTTTTCTAATGGCATTCCCAAAGGCTCTAAAGCCCACAGTCAAATGTTTTTCCAAGAAACTTCTATTTCCCCAAGAAATGCTATTTCCCACCACTCTCACCTTTATTGGGTACCTGTATGGGTCCTCCTTGCATCATCACTTTGGAATCCTTGTGCCTTTACCTGTGTAAACTTCCTTTTTTACCCAAGAGCTTCCAGGTGAGAAACCAAGGAGCCATCGATAATGAAAGCCACAACACCTCATTTTAACTGGCTCATCCTCGTTAGTTCTTTCAGTATTCTTCACAATGGCATTAATCACTGGCCCCTCATTAGACTTTAATGACAGATAATAATCATCTGTCATAATTCCATTGCAATTGAGCAGTCAATAATGTCTCAAAACTGGGAATGGGGTGAGTGATGGCAACATCTGCCCGTGGGGGGATGTTGGGTGACCGAAAGCAACCAACAACTGCTAAAATGGCCCAAATTTATTGCTGAGATCTGCAGGACTTTCAGGCAGGTGGATTTTTTGGCAGTCAAACCTGTTTGCAGTTTTCATTCTGGTTTCATTCTTGCAACACTTTTGTTCTCCCCCTTTTTCATTTGACACGTATCGATTTTTTTCCCCGCTGTTTCCTGGGCAGCAGCTTGGAAATGATGTGGAGTTTTTTTGTTGTTGTTTTTATTTTCTTTTAAATTTAATTTCCTTCCCTATTTGTGTGTGATGGTAGGGGAATTAGTCATGATGGGACTTGGCTGGGCCTAGATCTGCTAGGTTGAAGCAGTTGACTTCGAAAGTTGCAGTGTTACCTTTAAGTTCACCTCTCCTTGACTCCTAAGCACATGGGATGTGATTTTCACACCTCCAGATTAAATTTTCAATTTTCACACACCTCAGGATTGTATCTGACCATCATGGTGTTCAATCAACTCATGGCTTCATCCAACCACCTGTGGACAACTGGAGGATGGAGAGACCACCCTCCTCCCAGAGACTTCCCCGGGCTGCACCAACCTCTCAGTTGTTTCTCCTCATTTCCAACCTAATTTTTTAATTGTTGGTGGATGTAAAACAAACAAACAAACAAACAAACAAAAAAAGGAAAAAGGAGATGAATCCTTCTTGCTGCATTATGACTTTGTGGTCCTTCCAAAACCCCACCCCAGCTGCCCTGTGTTCTGCAAGGGCACCATTTCATTTCAGCCCAGGGGTTTTGGTCTCAGATCTCAGAGGTTTTCCATCCCAAAGGATGCAGAAAACTCATTTTGCTTTTCTTTGCCTGCAGAGAAGATCTTATGCAGTGGTTTGGTTTTCTCAGGTCCACTGGCAACTCCCTGAGACAACTCTGGCAGCCAAGGGTATGAATCACTGAGATGGTATTTAAGATCCTTCAGGTAACCTGCACAAGAAAAAAAAAAATTAAAAGGCAGCTAATCAAGTGGCTTTGAGGGCTGTAAAAAAGCAGAATTCAATCCCTGCGAACTTTCCAAGATGTAATTTCGGAAGACATCAAAGATGACATGAACCTAAGAAAGTTAAACTACTCAAAATTCAAAGTTTATAGTCCATCTGTCTCTTTGCTTCAGGGACCTGGTATTAAATTTATTGCTAAATAAAACAAATAAGCCTCGGAAAAGTCAGCTTCGAAATCTGCATACTCGTAAGAGAATTAGCAGAGCTCTCTTGTTATGATGGCTGCTTCTCAATTTGCATCTTTAAAGAGTTGTGACCATCCCTCTGCTTCTCCCTCCGCCAGCTCCTGGGAAGCCAGGCTGGTGCTGGCATGGCTCAGTGAGGAGATGCTGCAGGTGAAGGTTGAACTCCCATCACGAGCTGAACCAGAAACAGGATGGGGAACGAGCGCCAAAGCCCAGCCAAGGTGAGGAAACATCTCAGCTGGAGTCAAAAATTTAAAAAGGCAGGATCAGCATCTCCACCTGACTGTCAGGTGCTGCAGATATCCAAGGGAAACATAAATTGGAGGGAGCTCAGCCTATTGACCAAACCTGGTTTTGCTTTTGCAGTATTTGCACAAGGTGCAGTTTTACGATTATTTATAATTTTGTTTCCCCCCATGGGTATCCCTCCATCTCTATCTCAATCAGCTGATATTGCCTCGGGAAAATAGACTCCAAAGCTTGTCCGAGTGCTGGAGGTAAGTCACTTTAAACATCCAGAGCTTTCTTTTTTAAAAAAAAATTATCCCTGGAAATGCTTGGGAAAGGATCAGTCAGTCAGATGCTTTCAGTAACTTTGCACAGGAGAGCCCGAAGGAGCAGCAAAAACCAGCCGAGGACTTATTATGGCTTGAAATTAAACATTTAAGAGGAGTAAGTTGGCAGCAGGGATTTTCTAATCAAAATATATATAACCTGCCATTTATTCATCACTTGCCCTCTGGAAGGACCCCAAAATGCTCTCCTGGCTCAACAAGGCATCATTAACCCCTGCTCAGCCAGTGTGAGGAGGGGAGAAATCCCATTTTTCAGAGGTTTTCCCACTCAATCCCAGCTGCTGGGTGGATTTTTGCCCATCAGTTAGGAGAAATCCTTTGTTTTGGCTTTAGCTTTCTTTATTATCAATCCATCAACCTCTCACAAGAAATAAACCTAATCTTATTTAATCTTGCATAGGAAAACCTCTGAGAATATAGAGCCATCCTGGCATTGATCATTTATCCTTAATATATCCTCCTGGTCCCTATAGATTATTGATAAACCCTTTAATTATATTCTCCCATGTATTTATCTATTATTTCTCGTGAAATTACATGCTCGTTTGTGTATCTGAGATCGCTTAAAATGCATGGTGGCTTCAAAAATAACATTGTCTTGGCGTTTTAAATCTTTTGGGGTTTGACTTTCTCATTATTCCCAGGAAAATCGTGTGCACAGGTAAAAAGAGGAGTTGTCCTGTGAGCAAGTGAAGTACTTAAAAATGGAGGAAAAATCAAGTTATATAGAAATCTTCCATGAGCTAAACAGTTAAAATTTGGGGAGTTCTTTAATTTTATCCCACATTTGGCCCAAGCACTGTTGGGTTTGGACAGACTGCTCCCTGTGTCTGGGATGGTCCCTATGTTGCTTTTAAGGCTGCGTTGGTCGATGCTGAATTTTCTTCCCACTTCCTGAAAGCCATTACTGGAGAGAGTTTGGAAAGGTGTAGGGAAATATCCACGTCCTTAAATATCTCCTAAAAACCCAGCACAAATTTTAGTGGGCGATTCGGATACAGATCCAAATGCAGTGTCTGAGCCAGAGGGGTGAAGGGCTGGTGGGACAGTTTGGAGAAACATCCTGCCTGAAACGAGTCCTAAATTGTCTTTAGGGATTCCTTGGTAGCATCTTTTAACTCCTGAGGGGTTGGACACCCTCCCTGTAAGCAATTTGGGAGGGACATTCTACCCCTCCAACCTCAAGGAAGTGTCCCCAAACCCTGCCTTGTTTTTAATATCTATCATTGAATAATTTACTGGGTTTTGCTCTTATGCATCTTGCGGAGAATCCCTGTCACAATTTTTCTTAGAGAAACCTGACACGAGCAGCAATAACACAATCTTGGAGAGAGGATTGAATTATTTATGGAGGAGCAGTGAAATGATGGAGACTAAAGCTCTATATTTTATGTAATTTGTTTTCTCCTGAAGCCCGTTATGTAAAAATGTAAATATTGCTGGTTGTGTGTGTCGCTGCTCTTGCCAAATGTTTAATATTTCATCAAACCTGCTCCGAGTGCTCGTCTCTTTTGGAAAGGGACCCGTCCATGTCCTCTGGAATAAGTACCAGTGAGTTTGTGGCAATTATATATTTACCACTCTGACTTCCCATGTGCAAAAAAAATCTCCCTGAGGTGCCCATGCTCCAGTCTGGGGTGGGGGAATGGCACGACCCCCAGAATCTGGGGGAATTTGAAGTGGAGGGGGTTTAATTTCAGGGAGGTTTCCAGCAATCTGGATTGGGATAGGGATGGAAAAAGGTGTCTGAAGGAGGATTTCCTGGTTTTTTGGTGTTTGGACATCCCTTCCAGCTGCAGTCCAGGGTGGGAAGAAGTGTGATGATATCCAAACTCTCCTCAGTGGCGATGCAGCCAGGCATCCCTGCTCCTGGAGATCTGGAGGCTCAGGGTTTGTAGGATGAGACCTGACCAAAAAAAAAAAATCACTCAGTAATGACCTGTTGCAGCAGAAAAATGGGGTTTTTGCGGGGGGAAAACAAGTATGAGATTGAGTGTGAGAGAATTTTAATTTATCACAAAAAAACCCTCCAACAAGCTCCCATGGCTGAGTGATGAAGTGGCCAATCCAACCGGGAAATGTATTTTTTAAACCAGGGATGATAATTGATGATAATTAACCTCTGGAAAAAACTCTCCAGGGAAGAAGCAGCTTTTGCCTTTGTGAAGGAAAAAAATCTGGGCCTGGATACTTTCTCTGGAGTTTAAAAGTGAGATACTGAAACCAGTGGAGGAATTGCTTTGGTGATTGGTAACAAATTGGGGAAGATAAGGGATGCCCAGGGAGTGAGTGTGGGATATTCAAGGATCAAATGTGGGATGCTTGAGGAATGAATTTGGGATGCTTGAGGAACGAATGTGAGGAGCTTGCTGCTGCTGGCTCCATAAGAAATATCCCTGCACCACGAGAACCCTAAAATGTTGAGCTCTTGGATATTTTTGTCAATGATGCAGCTTAAAATACCCCCCACATGTGCCTGCTCTTTCACATCCCTGTTTTCCAAGATGAGAGGCGAGAAAGATGAGATGCCAAGCGTGGATGATCCAGTGGTCCTTTGATATCACCGTGATGGCTTTTCCATCTGCCTCCCCTTTCTCTCTTCTCTTCCAATTCTCCAGCTTCTGCAAAGAAAAAAAACTCCGAAATATTTTCTGTCTGGCATCCCCAGCTGGTTGAAACAACCGGCGACAGCTTTATGGCTCCTCATCTTTGCTCGCTTCTGTGGAATAGTAATAAGGGAGGGGAAAAACGTCCTGCTGGCTGATTTACAAGGCAAGAAATTCCTATAAATCATTCCAACATCTCCAAAGGACTGGGGGGATGCTCTGAGTTCCCGCTGGTTTTCTCAGTGATGCAATGCAGTGATTTTTGTTTGGGTTTTTTTTTTTGGTTGTTTTTTGGTGGAGGGGGTGGGATTCATCCCAACCACCCACTGCATCTCTCTGTTATTTTATTGATGGATTCCAAGTGGGAGCCATCTATTTTCCCTCACTCTTCATTGGCCAACCCAAAGGTCATCAGCGTGTGTTAGAGCCTGCTCCCAAGTAGGAAGTACAAACAGTGGAACAAATATTTTCTGGATGGACTTATTTTCGGGAGAAACTGGAAGGAGGGATTTAGGAACGCTGAGTTTTCAAGAGTCCATTTGTTCTGGAAAACTGAAGAGGAAAAATTAAAGTGCTTTGGCTTCCTGGCCTTAAATTTAATTTGTTTGTCCACCTTTCCCATTGCGTCCCTGATCTCATGGCCATCCCCTACACAACATTTGGTGCCCCTGGCTTGTCCAACCCTCTGAAACTCTTTGGAGTCAGTTTTAACCCATTCCTTAACCTGTTAACCTATTCCAAAGGAATTCTGGGGCTCTTTCGAGTGACTCTGTCCCCCACCCAATATCTTCAGGAAATGGGCAGAAATTCAGCGCTTCTCGTTAAAGCCAATCTTGATGGTATTTTTCATTGGAGAAGGGGATGGGAATATTGGAAGGAAAAAACTGTGGCCAGAATGATCCAGAAAAATCTGTCCCTGTGGGTTTTGCAACAAAATGTGGGAAAATTTGGCTGTAGGACGCAGTGCTCCCAATGAAGGCGATTCCAGGAAAACCTCATCTGCAGGTCTTTGGGAGAGAGAAGGGCAGTTGATGTCTCATGAGGACCAAAATCTGGGTAGGGGGAGCTCGGTCAGAAGCGCCCCCCCCCGCCAAATTAAGAATAATTAATAGATATCTCTAAAATAAGAGTGTTTTGCCTGGAGGGGCTTGGGGTGGGATTTCACTGGGTA
>VZSR01001113.1:1406649-1421537 GCA_013398615.1 Brachypodius melanocephalos | reverse complement strand
TCCTGGAGGGTATTTCTCTCTCCGTTCTTGGGTTGGGGGATCTCTGTCCTCAGGGTTGTGGAGGTCCTCAGGTTTTGAGGCTCTACATCGTCAGGGTTGGTGGGTCCCCATACTCAGAAGCTTTATCCTTGAAGTTTGTGACTCTCCATCCTTGGGTTCTCGAGGTCTCATCTGCAGGGTTGGGAGATCCTATTCCTTGTGGTTGGGGGAATTCCCAACCTTGGCATTAGGTGAATTCTTTCTTGTGTTTTATGGAGCTCCATCCCTGAGGCTTGAGCATCCTCACCTTCAGAGCTGGGAGTGTATCTCTGTTTCTGGGATATGGGGATCTTCTTCCTTGGGTTTGGAGGAAAATCTTCATCCTTGGGGCTGGCAGATACATCTGGGGTTGGCAGACCTTCATCCTTGAACATTCTTCATGTTTGGGTGATCTCCACCCATGTCTGCCCATGGAGGGAGGACCTCTGTCCTCCATCCTGGATGAAGCCATGAGCCACAACCTCCTCCATACCACAACACCCACATTGCTCAGGGGCTACTTTTGGACAGGCTCATCCCCTTGGACAGCTGCTGTTTTGGGATGGTGGACACCTCTGTGAGCAGAGCAGGTTCCCAACCTTCCAGCCAGCTCAGCAAATACGACCTTAATTTATTGAAAAGCTTCAGAGAGAGCGTGTTGGGGTGTGTGTGTTTGCTGTTGAATTGGGTATTTCCAGGAGACACAGCCAATAATTTCCTTGGTATGCTCTGTGTAGGTCCTGGTTGGCTGGGAGGACCATGGAAAAGCTGGAATAACAACCATGTAGAAGGCAATGAAGTAGGTACAAAAGCTAAAATTCCTATTCATCGCTAATACGTTGCATGGCACTAATTAATTTTTAAACAGCCTCGCTGGGGACCTCATTGCTAAAACATGATGTTTTCTTCTCCGGAACTATAACTGTTAACTCCAAACAAAGCAGGAGAAAGTCAGGAAGGATGAGGAATCGCAGCTCCATTAGGCTGCAGCTGAGTTGCCTGTCCTGATGGCCAGATCTGATGGCCACTGTGCCTGGGGGGATGCTCTGTTACACCCCTCCAAAGGGATTTTTTTGGGCTGGGGAGTCAAATCCAGCTTCCTGGGAGTGCAGAAGTGTTGTCTGAGCTGCAAGTGTGCTGGGAGGAAAGGGAAAACTATTTTTGATTCTGCCCTCACCTGTCTCACTTTACCCAAGCGTGGCTTTCCCTGAATATTTTTAACCGTGTTTTATTACTGGACTCACAAGCCTCAGACTGGGGGATTGCTGTCATTGCACTCACACACATGTAAGTTATTTAATCCAGTCCTTGTGAGTGTTGAGAAAAGCCTTTCCTCAACGTTTTCATTGCTGCTGACATCTAGATCAACATCCAAATTTATTTATTTGACATTTCCCACTTCCAATTAATCTGTGAAGTATTCCTCTTAAAATGGTCTGAGCTGGTAATGCTTTATCTTACATTTAATGATTAATTATTCTTTAATTATTTGGACATTTTTCTCATCACCACTTCGAGTCCACCTATTAATTCCATCCTTTTAACTTCCATCATCTCCAAAAGAAGGGAAATTCAGCAAGCTCCTGCTAAGTTTATTTTGAAAAATTTATCAAGTTCAGTAGTTTTACTTACACCTCTCCGTTTACTTCTTTATTTGAAAATTAGGAAATGTGGTGACTTGGGGCAAATCTTTTTTTGGTGTTCTTTGGGTCTGATGGTACCAGAATCCAGCCCGAGGCAGGCTGAGTGTGGAAAATGACAATTGCACCATTGAAATAGTGATTTTTTTTTTTTTTTCTGTTGGAGGGACCTTTGCTGTGTGCCAGTAGCAGCCCTGGGGTCACGGAGGGCTGTGACTGAGGGGAGCACACGGCCCCCCCAGACGGGGCCATTTCTGTTTCCATATGGAAAAGGGATGTGGCATCTGGTTTCACTCCCAGCAGCTGGCAGCTTGAAGCCTGTGTTTTGCATGGTGTGGAGTAAAGAGAAAATAAAGTGTCGAATTGTTTGGCATTATCAAGGATTTCTGCTCCCCAGGACTCCTGCATAAAGAGATGGAAATTTTAGCTGCTGGAGCCAAGAAACACACAGAAGTATATGAATTTATTACATTTTATCTCATTCCCTTGCAAACAGCGCTGGAAATGTCAAAAGATCATCTATTGTTTCATCATTTAGAAAGAATTTTTGTTTTCTAGTTGTAATTTCCTTGATGCCTGGCTGTGGGGAAGGAAGAGAAATTGGAGCAGGAGCTGGCAGGGCTGCGGCAGGTTGAACATGCAGGTTTGTCTGGCCATGGAGCTACATGCATTTAAATTTCTCACATCCCAGGTTTTTAATTTAACAAATGTAATTAAGGCTGGGGTAGGTACTCGGATTATTCATTTACTCCAGATGGAAAAAATTAAATTGAATGCAAATTCCGTAATCAGACATGAAGTTGAGGGTGTCGGACGTGATGGGGAAGTGTCAGCACATTAATCGGACTGCTTTCCCTAAACAGCCCCCAAATCTAAGAGCCAGGGATTATTTGAATAATTGAGGTGGCATTTGATAAGATATCTGATTGCTGATATCTCCTTAAGACGGAGCCCTAATTGTGATTCTCCATCAAGAAGGATTAATCTGTGCAGCAGAATGCGCTGGGAGTAGCGTGGTGTCAGACACCCTCCCCGGAGTTTTGGTTTTTTATCAAGGGCTGCCATGCCCAGGGAAGGTGCCAAAGTGATTTATCGCTTCTCCTGTTGCTTTATCCATGTGCCAGGAGGTGGTCAGGTAGCACAGCTTGGCACTGGGGATCTGGGCATCCGAGGCTGCCTGAGTCCCACAGCCCCAGAGTTGGGGCTGTATTTTGGAGGTGCCTCCCATCGCTGGAGGAGGATGCATCATTGCATCTTAATGTCTCTTCTTCGTGTCTTCAGGGCACACTTAGACCTTTTATCCTCTGGAAAAAGGAGACAAAATGGAGACAAACTGTCCCAACTTCAGCAAAGATCATGTTGGAGGACCATGACCCCATCCACGACTCTGGTCATCTGATAAGACCCAGTCCTGATGCTCTTGGAAAACTTTTGGGCGTTGGTGGACATTGACTCCCAACTCATTTTGGGCTGGGGTAGAGTCATGGTTTAGGAATGGTCCCCCCAGTTTAGTGCTTCTACTGAGACTCTGCAAACCACTGCTGCCATTCACTGGATCCCTTTTCCTCTCCCCTTCTCCTCCTGGAGAAGAGAATTGGAGGCACGAAAGGCAAAGATCATCATCAGAAATACGGGTTGAGATAACAACAATTTACTGGAAAGTGGAATGAGCAAACAAACAGTAACAGCAACAATATTAATAACAAAAAAGATACAGAAAAAGACTGATTCACATACAAAAACGCTCACCTTGAGCTAGAGCTGCTCCAGCTGGGAAGAGAGTCCCTTTCCTGCCCCTCCCCCTCAAAAATGATGTGAAGTGGTATAGAATAACCAGGTCCTGGCCATGCCCCCTCCCAGCTACTGCAGAAATTAACCCTCTGCTGGCTGGAACCAGGACAGGTAGCGAGAGGAGCTTCCACTCAGTCTGGCAACACAGTTGGTCATAATCATAGGAATCTTTTATTGTGGAGTCTTGTTTTGCTGCCAGCACCACTGGCTCCTCTTAAAACCAGGCATGGAAGGGTGGGGAGAGAGGGGTGGACTTTCCTCCTTGAATCCCACACCCTGAGTGAGACTAGAAAGGATTTAAATTGCTGAAATGACAATTTAAAAAATAATTGATAAATCCATGTTGAAGATCCAATCTTATAAACAAATTATCATCACAGTTGTTCCTTCTCCCTTCCTCTATCTAGCAAATGAAAAAATGAAAAAAAGAAAAGGAAAAAAGATGAAAGAGGGCAAAGGGAAAAAGCTTGAAAGAATTTGCTGGTGGGGTTTTTTTTGGTCTTTTTGAGAGCTTGAATATTTTGAAACAAACTGTAAATGGAAATTCTTCTCTGTGAGGGTGGTGAGGGGCTGGCACAGGTTGCCTCATCCCTGGAGATGTCCAAGGCCAGGCTGGATTGGGATTTAGACCAACCTGGGATAAAGGGAGGTGTCCCTGCCTGTGGCAGGGAGTTGGAACAAGAGAAGTTTTAAGGTCTCTTCCAACCCAAACCATTCTGGGATTCCCTGATTCTATGTAATTAAAAAAAAAAGAGTGCTGGAGAGAAAATAATCCTTAGCTCTTCTGTAGTCAGTGGTTTGCCCAGCAGTGATGAGGATATATTAGATTTTTCCTGTCTCTAAAGCAAAGCGAAATGCAGAGGTTTTTCATTTTTTCTCTTTGTCCTACAATCCCACCTCCTCCTGTGGCCATGTGCCAATGGCCACTCCTGATGGATTGGGTGCACTAAATGTTAGCCAGGCTCTGGACAGTGCATTCACAACCAGAAAGGTGTTATATCCCTCAAAAAAACCCAACCCCAAAACCCCCAAAAAACCACTAACACCCTCCCCTCCAAACCAACCAAACAACAAAAAATCCCAGCTTAAATCACTTGAGATAAGTTGGGTGTTATCTTAAGGTTTCAAATTGCTTGTTTGCTTCTCCAGCTGGAGCTGTTAATTCAGAACAATTAACACACCGTTTAAAACCCAGACAAAGCATATGGAGGCAGTCCTTGGGAAAAGAGCCTGTTTGGGATGGAGTGCCTCGATGTGACATCAGAAGGATAACTCCAGTTTGTCTTTCCCCTTAGATCCTGGCAGGTGTCATGGGAAATGGCACAAATACCAGGGAGTTCAGCCCCCCAAACCCCTTTTTGGATGTTGAGTTGAGTGATGCTCAAAGCAAGAACCAGCTGGGCCTGTAGGGCCAGAAAGAATTCAAGTCTTGACATTCATTGTTAGGACGAATTTACCACTGAGAGAGTGCCTTCGCCCTCCTGCTCATCCTTCAAATATTTCTTCTTGATGAAGAAATAACGAATCCTAGGGTGAATCCTGAAATAATGCCTGAATTTTTTTTGTTGGCCCCTTTGCAATGCCGTGAAACGCCTCCCTGGCTCCATCCTTTAGGCTTTTTGTGGCATCGTTTTGGACAGCCGCCGTTTATTTTCTCAGGCTCCCTTTGGATTTTTGGTGCAGGTGAAGAACAAAAGCCCAAATCTGGAAAGAAACCCCCGAAATACAGCAGTTCAACTTTCTTAAAATACTGATGTGAGCTCAACCTGCTTAAAATATCCCTGGGTCAAGGAGCAAGGAGGTGAGCTCATTGCTTTTCCGCAAGGACATAAACCACTCTTAGAGACTTTTATGGGATGCTGTAGGAGATACTGCAGCAGTTGTTGCATTTTTGCAGCCCAGTGGTGGCTTCTGGGGTGTTCCATCCTTTCTTCCACCCCTGCCTCCATGAATCCATGTGTCTTTTCACCGCGTATGGTCATCCATGCATCTGTGCATCCTTGCATCCATGAATCCATGCGTCCTTGCATCTGTCCGTCCCTCATTTTTGGTCTGACCAGAACTGCACACAAATTTTATTAAGGGCACACCAAGAATTTTTTTTTTTTAAATGTGAAAATAATCCCACAAATCCAAATGTTTTCCTGAGAAACTTTACAGGAATTGGCATGAATTAACGTGCAGCAGCTTTTAGCATCCTCTACAAATGATGGGAAGAGAAGATTTTCCATCTCAAAGTTGGCACTAGGATTTGGGATTGGGGACTCCTGTAATATGAGCCCCAAAAAACCTTCATCCCCCTGAGCTGTGAAAGCCAAGCAGGTCATCTTTAAGAGCTTTTTCTGCAAACCCTTTCCTGTTACTCCCCCATCCGAGGATGGATGTAGGCAGCATTGGCAAATCTGAATAACTAATCAGAGTCCTCATTAACCCCCCACTGAGATGCTCAAACATTCACTTTGCTGTTTGTGAAGCAGGGAGAGAAAAAAAAAAAAAAAAGAAAAGGGAAAAGAGAAAAAAACCCCGCACAAGCCACCCTGCATTAAAATTGATGTGTTATTAATCCCACTGTTCCAGACCTCACGGGTACCGAATTTTCCTCCGTCTCGCCCGAGGCCGAACAGTATGGTGCTGCTTCTGCAGGGCACTTTGCCTTTCCATTATTTATCAGCGCGGTGGAGAGAGGCTGCTTTTGTTCCCTGGATCCAGATGTGTTCACATGCACGCTCCTGGGGTGGGGATGTCCAATATTTCCCGTTTGGATAAATGTGAGTCCCCTACAGCAGGGCTCCGCCGACAGACGTGTCTCTCCCAAGCGTGTTTTGCCTCACCTTTTTGTATAAGCCTTTTGTGGTTTTGTTTTTGCAGAAATGCAGAAATATTTGGGTGCATGGGCCTGTCTCAAATCTTTCACCCTCTCTGAGAAAGGGTGGGGTTTGTGCATCTCCAGTTTAACTTCTGAAATTAAAATATTGTATTTTTTCTTGCCCCTTTGAGCATCCCCAACAGCTGGCCCCAGCCCTTATCCAGAGGCTGGAGATGTTACAGAAATTGCACTGTGGAAGGAAAAGGCCAACACACCAAAGGTTTTTACCACCACAAAAGTCCTCCTGGCAGATGGCAGCAGGTGTTGCCAAGGTATCTGGACACTCACAGTCATCCCTTGGAGCTCCTTAAAGGGTTAACTGAAAGTTGAGCTTTGATTTCTGCATTTATACTGTTTTTAACACTTACAGGGTTTCTTTGGTTGTCCCCATGGGTGTGGAGTTTGGGGCCAGTGGAACTTGCTGCTGGGCATAGCGTGGGGTATAAAAATAATTCAACAAAACCCAGCATTACTGGGGATTTCACCATTTGTGGTTTTCCCCTAAGTCAGAGGAGCCGATATTAAATTTTTTAAAATGTGATAGTCACAATTAAACACCACTGACATGATGAGCTTGGAAGCTCCCCGGCCTGCTCACATCAGAAGAAACGAAGTGTCACGCCAGGAAAAGCCTTCTTGCTTTAAAATGCTACATTTCTTCCAAAAATCCTGAATTTTGTTTTGCCAAATGTCACCTTTATTAGCATTCCCTTACGCTTCATTAAAACTTGTTAACAGGGATGCCCTTGGCTTTTTGCAGCCGGGGTAGAGGCTGCTCTCCCAGGATACTGGCTCTCATCTCTGGATGCTATTCAGGTCAGCTGGAGCAGGATTTAGGGCATTTGTGGGGATTGATGACTTATCAGAGTTGGTGTCTCATTTACGACCCTGGGGCGGCTGCTGAGCACAACCACGAGCGCCTGGGACACCGTGGATCTTGCTGCCTTGCATTGCCTGTGGTGGAGCATCTTGAAGAAGGCATCTCCTCCATTCCCTTTTGCATCAGGGGGACTTCAAAGGCCTTTGCTGAACTTCAAAGGATGCCTTTTGAAGTTGCTAAAAGTGCCAGCTCGAAAAGGCTTCTCTCTCTCTCTGTGCGAGGCTGTTCAGGGAGATGTCCCTGGTGGGGTTGGCTCTGTGTGCTCCTCGTGATGGGGACAAAAATGGCATCGTTTCTGCAAAAGTTGCGCAATGTTTTTGTCCTAAAGGCATGCAGCATCCAGGACCTCAGGCCTGACCACCTCCAAGGGTGAAAATCACTCTCCCAATCTATCAGAGCTCTTTTAACACTGACAGAGCCTTATTTCTGCTCCTTTTCCTCCAGCCCTCACGTTTTGTTCACACAGCAAGCCCAGATGACAGAAGTCTTTTCCTGTGGGATAGAAAAAAGTCTTTATAGGGGTGAAGGACTGGTGCAAAACATGAGCTTTTCCATCATGATGTCAGGACAAATCCAATGAAAGTCAAGTCCCAGTTTTGTGACATGTGTCAGCCCATTTGTGCTTCTCCAAGACGTGAACATTAATTCTTTACCATACATAATATTAATATTTCACCTGCTGTTGTGGAAGAGTTTTGGGCTCAGGCCCTTCTGAGCAGATCAGGTCTCTACATCTCTCAGCAGGACCTACACTGGCCTGAGAAGTGAAGAGGCACCTTGACCTTTGGTCTCTTTCATCAAATTTTCCATGTTTGGAGGTTTCTGGTGTGTTTTGCCCTGAAATGACCCAGTTGTTTCCATATCTCTCTTTGGGCAATGACCTCAGGCCAGGTTTCCAGAAATGGCACTTCCTATGCAAGCTCCTCCTTAAACTCCTCTGGACCCATGTTCCTGGGTGAGATGATGGAGATAATTCCTGCTGTGAAGGCACAAAACCAACACAAAAGTGTTGTTATTGCCAGGGGCTTGGGATGGAATTAAAACCGGGGGAAGCAGTTCTCATGGATCTGCTGGTGATGTACAGCAGAGATGAATCCCTGGGGTGTGTTGTGGGCATCTCAGAAGCACTCCAGAGGTTCTGTATGGCTTCTCAGGTGTATATTGGACATCTGAGGAGCTCTGCAGAGGTTCTGTGCACATTGGTGGGTATCTCAGGTGTGTATTTGGCATCTGAGGAGCTCTTTGGAGGTTCTGTGCATGTTGGTAGGTATCTCAGGTGTATATTGGTCATCTGAGGAGCTCTCCAGAGGTTCTGTTCATCTTGGAAGGTATCTCAGGTGTATATTGGGCATCTGAGGAGCTCTCCAGAGGTTCTGTACATGTTGGTAGGTATCTCAGGTGTACATTGGGCATCTGAGGAGCTCTTTGGAGGTGGTGGTGTGTATCAGATGAACATTCATAACAGCAGTTCAGCACATCAAGGTGCACAAACATCTGTATGTGTTAGACATTTATCAGCAATCCAAGGAACTCCGTAACAGGTTGTGTGTGTCAGGGTGGGTGTTCTGGATGTTTATTGAAACCTGAGGGGCTCTCTGGAGGTGATGTATCAAGGGACATCATCTATCAGAGCTCTGAGGAGCTCCCTGAAGATGATGTGGGCCATGTTGGGTGTGCTGGATGCGTAGCAGAGATTTGAGGTGCTGTTATCAGAGATGTTCATGTCAGCTGTGCATGGGTGGGGAGCTGTCCAGGGTTGGTTGGTATCAAGGTGATACAGCAGGGATAGACTGAGAGGAGCTTGGCAGAGGCTGTGTGTATCAAGGGACACATTTTTTTAATATATATATATAAAATATATAGGGGATTTATACTGGAGATCTGAGGAGCTCTTTACCAGGAGATATATATCAAGGTGGATGCATCAGACATATATATTGGAGATCTCAGGTGATGTTTGTAGACAGAGAGGCAATATCTGGAGGTGATGTATATTGAGGGATGTTCATCAGATGGATGTTGAAGATCTGAGGGGCTCACTAGAGGTGATACCTATGGAGAGATCTGGTGAATTTTATCTCTTGTATTCCTTTTTTTTTTGCAGTCAAACACAAAATATCCCTTTGTCGGTGGCTGTGCTGGTCCTTGCTCAGCTCATCTTTGTTTTTCCACTGAAACTGCTGAGAAGGACCTAGAAATCCCAGCCCCATAAAAGCCAGATTCTGGGCAGTTGCAAACTCATCTCTAGCATATGGATGGACTTTTCCTTACTAAGCAGTGTCTGGGAGCTCCCCCCTTTTGGAGGTAGTGGCTGTTCCCCATTCACTCTGTCTGAGCCCAAGGATTAAAAACACATTTAAACTCAAGGAAATATTATAATTAACCAGGGAAACGACAACTGCCAGCATGGAATGGGGGCACAGCCAACATCAGTGCTGTTTCATCCTTTTTTTTCCTTTTTTCTCCTCTTCAGACCTGGATTGTCCCGGTGACCCTCAGTGTGATCCCCTGAAGAGCTTTCAGCACCCACCAGGAGTGGAAAAGGACGGGCCAGGACGACGCTGACCTCCTCATCCTCTGTGGGCACACCAACAGCAAGCACGCCTTCCATTGCTGGACATATCTCGGTTCGACCTCTACAAATCTGATTTATTCTTACCTTTTTTTTTTGGAGATGTTCAAACCTGTTGGGGTAAAACCCCTGATCTAGCTCAGCCATCAGTCCTGCTTTCGTCCCCAGGGGATATTCCCACCTATGTTTTCCTTGATTCCTCCTATTTTCCTCATAATCCTCCAGAAAAAAATGCATTAAGAGCGACTTGCCATCCATGGCTTTACTGAGACTGCCAGAATACCTTTCCTAGTGCAGACCTTCATCCTTTGCTCTATATTTCAAATTTTTATTTCGTCCTTTTCTCTCCACATTCAAATATTTAATTTTTGCTTTCCCAGGCTGTGATCCCTACCCAGTTTTTGGGGCAGTGGGAGGACACTTCCAGGGCAGTGGCTCCCCGAGCACCCCCTAACAGTAAGGCTGCTTTGCTTTATATTAATTAAGCAATTATATATATTAATTGTGCAATTATATATACATTAATTGAACGGGATATGGTGAGTCATGACCTTGGTGTGGCTTTATTTGGAGGAATTTCTGCTGTTTTCTGTTGCATTTAAATTGTATCAACCCTTCCCTAAATGCAGTGAGCATTTCAGAGCAGAATTAATTTTTTTTTTTTTAATATAAGAAATCAGGCTGTGCAGGGAATCTTGTTTTAAAGCTCAAGTGTAGATAACATATTGTTAAGAGCCCTACAAGGCATAAGCAGCCTGGAGGAAAACACAGATATATTTTTGTGAAAATACTCTGAAATACAGGCTGCTATCACTGCAAAATTTTGGCACGGCCGGCAGTAGGGTTCAGAGAAATGGTCACCAACTAAAAATAAATGAAATGCAGAGCTTAAGATAAGATATAAATGAAACCAAGGGTTTCACAGTCCTTTAGTCAGCCCTGGTCACTAAAATTAGGGCTTGACAGAGTGACAGATGTGCTTGATCCGTGCCAAAAGCAGGGCAACCCGGCAGGTGACACAGAAAATAAAACCCTGTTGGCTACAACTTGCCTCCTGTAGGAGCAAAGAGAACTCTTTGGTCATTAAAAATGGGAGTGGCACCTTCAATTTGTGTAAATATTCTGCAAAAGTGCCTGATTTCTTCTTAAACTGGTTATATTTGGGTGAGGGCTTCTCAGGAAAAAACCCAAAACCTTCATTTGGTCCATGGCCCAGCAGAGCATCTTTTCTTTGAGTCTTTTCTTTTGAGTCTTGCCTCCTCTGAAAGTCCCTTTTAGTAAGAAGCAGCCAAGAAGGGGAGGATTATTTCCCCCAGGCTGCCCTTTAAGCCCTGATTCTTGCTGGTGACCTGGCTTCAGCCAAAACAAAAAACACACAGTGAAGGAAGTGATGATTTTACCCCTTTCTTTAGAAAGTTGGATTGGATTCATGTTAAAATTACTTTTCTGGTGAGTGTGGGGGGGTATTGGGGTCACCACAATGACTTTTTGGGGGGATCCTCCCTGCTTGATGCCCTCTTTCCAATCTGTATTTCAAAGTGAGCTGCCCAGTTCTGGCATGAAAGTGGTGCCACCTGGAGCAGAGGGCAGACAGAGTTAGAGAATAAAGTGGGTGTTTATTAAAGACCTTTAACAGCTCCACCTTGGGCAGTCAGAGCCTCCCAGAGGCTGCACCCACCATGGACCATGGGCACCAGTTTTTCACACAATTATGGGTTTGGTCTATTGGCGTATCAGGGGTTAATCCTCCAATTACAGCTTCAGGTAATGAAGTCACACTCCCCCAGTTTGCTCCTCCCCAAATCACTTTTGTTTATATTTTTTGGTGCCTGAGGCTGTCGGGTATCCTTACTTTCCAGGCCCAGAGGGATTGGTTTGTGTGACCAAAGTGGCCAACACTTTCTATGGAGTGCAGAGTTATGAACTAATGCAGCACAGGATTTGGAAAACAGAAAGGCTACAATCTTAAAAACATCCAAAGGACTTGGTACCCTGCCATGTGCTTTGTGTGCGTTGGGTTGTTCTCTTTGGAGCAGCTGTGTCTGTGGAGGACACAAAGTGCAACCTGGCCTGGAAATATCTCCAGCAAGGAGACCAAACCCAAACTGCTCAGCAAATTGTGCCAACAAGGTCCAGACACCTTTCCTTTAAAGGCACAGAAAGGTCTCTCAGACCTGTGACTCTTAGGGATGGTCCTGAGCAGGGGCAGGGGTTGGACTCCGTGATCCTTGTGGATCCTTTCCAGCTCAGATTGTTCTGTGATCCTGTGACCTTCTCATTGCCAGTGTGAGATTTGGTGTTTGCAGGATGGAAATGTGGGTGCTCAGTGATTCCTGACTCATGGAATTAGCAAGTTATGATGAAGAATGAAGAGCACAAGCCAAGGGTTGGAAGCATAGGGCAAGACTTTGAACATAAATTGTTCAGAGGTAATTGCTCTCAGAGAAGAACTGTTCAAACATTCATCTGCTCCCTATTTTTTACAAGGCAACCAGAAAATTTTTTTTGGACATTTCATGCCCAGCAAGAGGAAGTTTCTGCATTTTTGGGGTTCCTGAGCTACACTTCACTTCAAAGCTTTTTGAATTGCTGAAAAAAAAATCTCAGCTTGCTCTTTTGGGAACTTTTCTTGGGCAGAGGGCTGGGTTGCACAAAATTCAAGTATTCTCAGGTTACTTTGAAGAAGCTTCTTTGATGTTTCCCCGTGTCAGTTTGTTTTGGAAGGTGCTTTAATGGTCTTCCCCTATAAAAATAACACTTTAAAATGTATGCAGGTATCTCAGCTCTCCACTTAAAAAAAAATGAGCAAAGTTGTTTAATGCTGCCGTTCAAGGTACATTAACCTGGTCTACTAAAGCTCTGACTGGCTCTTGCAGGTTTTATTCTCGTGTTTATGTTGCAGAGATATCCCTGGAGCCTTTCAGAGATGGGTATCTTTGGAGAGGAGAGAAATATTTAGCAGTAATTGTTGTTCTCATCAGAAATCCACTGAAGCAGCTCCATCCTTTCTGTGGAGCTGAAGTTGGGAGGAGGATTGGGAAATAGTAATTAAATAAGTACAAATAGCAAATAAATACACTTAAATATCAAACAAAAATTGAAATATTAAATACCTAGGTGAAAATATTAAATAAATAAATGCTCCTTTTCCTGCCGCTCAGGGGCTGACTTTCCAAACCAGTGTTTGGGAAGAGGTTTTTTGGCATTGTCCAACACGGTGTTTCCCTCTACCTTTTATCCCAGTGCTTATATACTGACCAACTGTTTTTTTAGGAGAAAAACAGAAAAGGGATTTGCTCTGGTCTAGACTTTGTTCTGCAGAAATATCAAATCACTGTCTGCTTTAACCCATGCTTGTAGCAGAAACATAGACTCAATTTCTCCTTTTTTTTACCAGGCAATAACTAATAACAGGATGCTGGGAGGGTGTGAAGGTCAGCATTTAGTAAAACCAGCATCTTGGCCAAGAGCAAAATGTGCTCCCAGTGCAAGAAAACCTCCTGGGATTGGATTGAGGAAATTTGGCTGTGATACATTCTTAAAAAAATTAAAACTGTTTGATGGCACAGTGGTATCTTTGCACAAACTCCCCAGGTGTTACAGGAGCCTGTTTGGGAGCAACCTTGAACATGGAGGAATGGCCAAGAATGGCTAATGTCTTGAAAAATTGGATTCTTTTTGGTTTTGGCCATTTAATAGCACTTTGTTTATTTTTAACAAACTCGGGGTGGCACAAAGGACTTCTTGTAATGGCGTGAAACCCTGGTGTTCACCTTTCAGGGTAATGCTGGAGTTTTGGTAAAAAACAGGCAAAAAAAGGTGAAGATTTGTTGATAGAAACGAGACATTCAAGAGGAGAGGGTCACTTAATTCTCTTTATGGCCAATCAAGAGTTGGCATCACCCACCGAGGGTGAGCTTGTCCTTGTGCTTCTGAGTGAGATGAATCGTCCTCTGGAGGACCCTCTCCATCCCTCCTCTGCTGTATTTCTTCATTTTAACTTAGCTGAATGCATATATCATCAACTTCAGCCTGCACAAGCCCTCTGTGAGGATGGGGACATAAAAAAACTCGAGCCTGCTGTGGAGAGAGCGTGGCTGACACGGCGTTGTTGAGAATCTCACAGCGTTCCTTCCTCAAAAAAAAAAAAAACTCCTTTGGAAAAGGCAACCTTCTCTTAATACAGAAAAATATCTTACATGGCTGGAAAAAAACCCAAAAAAACATACTCAAGTGTCTCTAAGAATTTTGGTGCTTCATGTGGAGAAGAAGAAAGGCCTGAAAAGTTGATTTTTTCTGATTTTTCGTGTTGAATCCTCCATTATCAGTTGTGTGTGTTACTGTGGGGCAGGACTTCTCAGTGAGCTGGGAAAAGTGATCCCCGTTTTCCCATTGGTTCAGAAACAAGAGCTGTGCTTTACAGATTGATTATAAACATTTTGCTTTGAGAACAGCGATGTGGAGTCCATAAAAGGGATTTTTTTTTCATTCAGCCCTAATTCTGACCAGCCTTAACCATTCTAATATGGGCTTACGGCAGTTTTGTTAATCAGGGAGGTTATATTCACCTGGAGGGTGGTGGGTGACTGACAATACTTTGGTTTTTTAAATATTTTAAGGCATCATAAGAAAAAAACCCCCCAACTTTTCAACTTATCCTTTAATTATTCTTACTTGAAAAAGGATGTAATATATTGTTGGCAAAAAACCCCCAGCCTATAAATCTGAGAGTCTTTTAGATAGGCACAAGCTCTTCGGGAAATACATTTCCAACGTAATGGCAACATTTCAGTGATAGCTGAAATAATTTTATTTCATAAGGAAATTTAGGATACTTTGATCTCGAGTCATTGCCAAAATGTGAAGTGCTGCTGCTTCCGGAAATGAAAGAGCCTTTATGGGTTTTTATTGCTCACCATTTCTTTCTTCTGTGCAAATCCTCCAGGAGCTGGCTGCAATTCCTGCCCTCCTTGTTCTCCAGGTCCCCAGAATTCACTTTTCACCCAAGATTTGAGCATTTCCTTGAGGTGGGCTGGGAGGAAATGGCAGGGCTTTGGTGATGCTCTGCTCCTTCTGATATCTGGATGCCCATAGAGCTCCCACAGACAATTTAGGAAGGAA